>CM053566.1:32817360-32890875 GCA_028646485.1 Cryptoprocta ferox
AAAAAATTAATTCTGTCCTAAAAAATTAATCCCACGAGATAGGTAATAGCGCTGACATTTTAGAAATAGGGAAATATGGTTAGGCCTGACCTGGCTAGTAACTAGCAGAGCCCAGGATGTGAACACTGGCCTTTAGGGTCCATATTCAGTCTTCTTCCCATGGCCCCACAGCGGCATTGCCTTCACTGAGCTGTTTTCAGGTTATTCTTTCAATTTGGAGGTCAGGGTGAAAGAAACAAAACAGCTGCATATTATTTTGCGGCTACAATGACACCAAAACTGTTGATGAGTAGAACATCCCCCATCACGTCACTCAACCTGCTGACATAGAGCCTTCGGTGGAAACCTAGGAACAGCAAACAGAAATACTATTTCCCTCTTCCCATAATTGCCAGGTAGCTTAAAACCGGTATCTCATGGTGTATACCTTTCTTTTTCACTCTTGTTTAGTATTTCTCTCTTCTCCTTTTATGCCTCACGTCAAGTAAATTAAATTAAACTGTTTATTCTTTCTTCTATACATTTGTTTCTTTTTTCTTTTGCCAATCAAAAATGTCTGATTCCCTAACATTTACCCGAAGTAAAAAACTGAGGAAAAGGTGGGAGGGGGTGTTATAGAGAGACGAAGTTAAGACTTAAGGCTACCCTCAAGGAGCTCTGGAAAAAGGGAAAAGATTAGTACACCTGACTGAAGAAGGTCTGGGTTCAAATCCTGCTCCACCGCTCACTTACCATGAATCCCTAGATGAGCTACATAGGTACCCAGGTAGGTTTTCTGATTCTTGATCTTCAAGATTTGTGAGTATATGGCCTTCCTCACCAAGCTGTTAAGATTCACAGCCAGTAGAACAGGTACAACCAAGTTGTAATGTGTAAAACATTATATCTGAGTAAGCTCTTTATGTCATTAATACAGAAGTTCAAGGTTAAAGGCTTGCAAGGTAAAATTCCTGCAATGCGGTTTCCTCCAGCAAGGAACGAGTGGGTAGAAAGTGGACTTAAGTGATTGCTAATGCAGTAATGACTGACATGTGACAGTGACAATAAGACACACAGATGCAATCTGACGTTAATGGAGAGATTTGCCTGTGGTCATGTACACGCCGGTGGGGGGAGGGGGGGCTCCGCCTCTTGCCTTTAACTTGGGTATGAATTCAAACGTCAGCCAAGATTAATTAGGAGCCTGGAGTTTCATTCTCCGCTGTTGATAGGAAAAGTACATTTCCATAATGTGAGGAAACGTTTACGTGGGACGCAAATCTGGCTGACATTGAGGGAAGGGCTGCTTCGCTGTGAATGCTGCCTGTGTGGTGCCTGTCAGGGCAATTACTTTACGCTCAAGTGGCTTGCTTTTTAACATTTTATTATCTTAGCAACAAAAAAACTCTGGAAGCAATAATTATTTATTATGTTAATTCCACAGCTTTCTTCCTGAAATTTCTGTAAGACCATTAAAAACTAGCTGTGCCCTTGAAACAAACCACGAGTTTATTAATACTCAACCAATTAAGGGGAGAAAAGCAAAGTAACAGAACACTCTACACCAGCAATTATTAACTAAGCAGTCAGTTTGCACTTTCCTTGCCACAGATTTTATTCCAGGAAGCATCCCATATACTTAACTGGCTGAAAAATTATGTGAAATGTGTTTACATCATTACAAGGACCTAGAAAACCGGAACGGAGCAGAAGGAACCTGCTGCATTTGTCTAGAAAATGGTCGAGTCCGGGTGATGACAGAAGCCATATTCCTCTTTCACCTCTCACAATTATGGAAAGCCACTTATAGAAGGCTTGAAAGCAAAGGGCAATTTTATCTCATTTCAATTCCCTTTGCCCCATGTGTGCACACACAAGTGCACACACACGTGCACACACACATTTCACCACCTTTTACTTATTAATTAGGCCCCTGTGTTTATAACACGTACTCCAATCTTTAGACTCCCCCATTCGAGGCCTCCGTTGACTTTACAGGTCAGGCCAATTCACCAACAGCCCCAGAGCAAGGGATCCTAAAGACAGAGCCGTGCCAATGCCTCTGAGCCAGTGAAGACAGCTGTGAGCTGGGAACGGGGTGTGGGGCTCCCCACTTCAGGAGGGCAGCAGCCTGCCAGCTCAGGAGCAGGAAACATCCAGAGCAGGTAGGACGCTACATCAGGAGAGGCGCCAGGCCACGAGGCCGGTCTGTGCCTGTGGCAATAAGGGGCAGGGCCACCCACACCGCATCCTAGGCAGCAGAAACAGCAGGCCCTACTTAGAAGAGAACACGAAAGTTGGGGGACACCCTTGGGACATCTCCATAGACTGCCCGACGCAGCATGTGGAATCCATGATGAGGTGGAGGCAACATCACCTACTCCGCTCTTTCCTGACCGTACTAGCTTACTGACCCTTCAAGCCCACGTTGCTTGCACAAACACGATTGTGTAAAACTTCAAAAAATTAATCATAGCCTTTATTTTTCTATTTTCGGGTGCCCCTTAAAACCCACGGAACTGTATAATCTAAAATAACGATGACAACAAAAAAGACACTCTTAGCGAGGTATAGTGAACTATTAAGAAAGTAAAAATTCTAACTGCTTCAGGGCTTGAATCGTTTTTTTTTATCCCTAATGGTCTATCAGTATTTCTTACTCCAAAAGTGCTAACATACACAATACAAGGAATAATTATAATTTTTTTAATGCTTATTTTTGAGAGAGAGACAGAGTGTGAGCAGGGGAGGGGCAGAGAAAGGGAGACACAGAATCTGAAGCAGGCTCCAGGCTCTGAACTGTCAGAACAGATCCCAATGCAGGGCTCAAACTCACGAACCACAAGATCATGACCAGAGCCAAAGTCAGATGCTTCAACGACTGAGCCACCCAGGAAGCCCAGGAATCAGTAACTTTAAATCAAACAACAGGCTGCTAAAATTCTTTACTTACAGTTCCATCAAGGTTGCAATAATGTTAAGCAATAAACTTTAAACATTTTGGGGAAAGAAACACCCGGAAGTATGTATAAGCAATGAGTCACACGGAGCCCCCAGAGGTCAGTATTAATGCTTCCTCATCCACTCTCCATCCCCACTGCTGAAAGGTACAGTAAGCAAGGCAGGGGGAACTGAATTCATCCACCCTACTTGCAGAAGAAAACAGCTGCCAGCCACAGTTTTTAAAAATCAGTATGTTTCAGGATATTATCTTTAGTTTTCAAAAGACACATGGTCCAATTATATTTTCTGACATTGTTTCTCTCTCTAAGCACAGATACCTGTGGCCTGGTATCTAAATATAAACACAGGCCACCAGAATTAAAATCTAGCTCCCTTGCGAGTTTTGTTAATTCTTGCTCATTTATTTGCCCCCAAATAAAGTAAATCCTAACAGATCTAAATAAAAACAAGTTGCCTCTCCCTTTCTCAGTGTCTATTTCTCTTTCTCTGTCATTAATGGTGTTTAAACATACAGCAAGAAGCTGTTTTATGTACTTTAGAATACTTCTGAACTTTTTGCAGTGGGGTTTTCAATCTGTGCTGTTTTATTTTTTAGGGGGGGCTCAATTAGAGCAGAGATAACACCTGTTAGCCTCCCTCAGCCCTCCCTCCTTTCCTCCTTCCCTCGACCACTGGCACGCTGCTTCCCTAAGCTCTCTGATCTAATTCTGCACAAATGCTTAATAAGGTTGTAGAGATTTAATACAATTAGGAGTGTTGCTCACAAATTAACCAATCCATTAACACTCCAGCAAAGAAACAATTCCAGAGGAAAAGCCAGCCAAATGAGGATTAGAAGACAACTGGCTAAGGGTACAATCTGTTTTTAAAAAATCACACTGTGGCACAAGCGTTTTCATATCTACATTTATATGTTTTGTGTTTTATATCTTTCAGAGCAAAGACAAATGGGGGACAAATTGTGCCACCTGAGAATTTTCTTCCTTTCCTGTTGTTTCTATAAGTGGGGGATGATCATCACTCTCACAAAATCATCACAGTCCTTTACTGAGTTATATACCCATGGATTCAGCTCTTACATAACAACTATTTTAAGTCACTTTCTCTTATCATAAGATGGGATATATGAACACACAGAAGGAAATCTGGCAAATGCAGAAAAGTTAACAGAAAGCAAAACTATCAATAAATCTGCTATCCAAAAATAACTACTATTAATATCTGGAACTGTATTTTATACATTTCCATAGATTTTTTTAATAAATTGTTTAAAAATTATTAAATAAACTGGCATTCTCCTATACACATGATTTTGTCACTCATTTTTGTCCCATATAACCATATTGTGATCATCTGACAACCTTAAATATTCTTTGTCACTATTCTTAGTGACTGTACGGCATTTTGTTACATGAATACACCATGACTTAATCCACTCTCTACTGTTGGATAGTCAGGCTTTTCCCACTTTTCACCACTGTAGAAAATGCCTTAACGGATATGCTTGCAGGGGATTTTCTGCATGTCCACTTTTGTTTCCTTAGTATGGGTTTATCATATTTTTAAAAGGCCCCATCTTTTCTGCATCCCAAGGCGTCGTTTTCCACGCTCCAGGTGTGTACACCCTACCTACTTCAGATGATCCATCACTCTGGACACAACCACAGTCCAATGGGTTGGCCTTGAATGACCCACCATCTTGCCATCTTTTTCAGTCCCACTCAAGGCACATTATAAATATCCTTATGTATGACAACTGCTCAAATGCTCGCAAGGTGCTAGTGTTGTATTGTCTGAAAGAAATTTAAAGAAGTGTCACTGAATATTAGTAAAGGGATAATAATGTGCTTCATCACCTTCCTAAGTAGTACATTACAAAAGATTGCCTCGCTTTTGAACTCACAGGGAAACCTGAGCACTGGCTTTCTCTGGGGCCTGAGGAAACCATTTAACCTGTGCTTCAAGATCCATGTAATAAGATAATTGTCACTCACTGCCCATTAAAGAAACCATCAGAAAGACCACACCGAGTGTACAGAAAATCTCAAATAATAAAGTGCCTTGGTGGCCGTTTTAAGTATCTCTACAGCTCTCTGTGCTGCTTGTTCCCTCAGATTCTGCTTCCTGGAACAAGGTAAGAATTCGGCTGGAATGTACCTATCGTCTCTAAGATTCAGTTACGTAATGGGAAACAAATTTTCTGGTTTTTTTTTTTTTTTTTTTTTTGCAAGATTCTTTCAGGTCACATTGATTCCTTTAGAGCAAATGAGTTTATTCCACTGCTTGGTTTTCATATAATTATTTTTTTAATTTTTTTATTGTTTCTTTTTTGAGAGCACAAGAGAGACAGAGTGTGAGCAGAGGAGGGGCAGAGAGAGAAGGAGACACAGAATCTGAAACAGGCTCCAGGCTCCAAGCTGTCAGCACAGAGCCCAATGCGGGGCTCGCACCCACAGACTATGAAATCATGACCTGAGCTGAAGTGGGATGCTTAACCGACTGAGCCACTCAGGCACCCCAGTTTTCATATCATTATTAATGACTCCTAACATCTAAATTATTTTCAAGTCCTAATGATCTGTTTCGACTTCAGAAAGGTTAGCTGAGGAAGAGAGACCTAAGATATTTGTCAAAGTCACAGACTGAGTCAAAACCAGAATCGAATTATTATAAACCTGAGTTTACCAGCTTGTTTTCTGCCTTTTCCTGTTGGGGGAGACGGGAGAGTTAAACGGGCTAAGCACAGAGGCTTTTTAGGGCAGTGAAAACACTCTGTATGACACTCTAATGGTGGATAGATGTCATTATATATTTGTCCAACCCACAGAATGTACAACACTAAGAGGGAACTCTAATGTACACTATGGACCTTGAGTGATAATAATGTGTCAGTACAGGTTCATCGATTGTAACACATGTACCAAATGGTGGGGGATGCAGATAACAAGAGAAGCCATGCATGTGTGGGGGCAGGGGCGTCTGGGAAATCTCTGGTACCTTCCTCTTAATAATTTTGCTGGGAACCTAAAACTGCCCTAAAAAATTAACTCTTTTTTTTTTTTTAAGTAGGTCTCTATCTGCAAAGAAAAAGGCTATAGACCCCAGGCCATAGGGGCCCACTCTATCAGTTCCATGGTGGGTGTAAAAGACCCAACAGAGCCACAAAGCAGCCACAGGAAAATTAAGGGATACACAGCACTGGCAGGTTTTTGAAAAGGGCACCAATTTCCATCCTAGCTTCAGATAGGTTCTCTCTTCCTGCCTGCCCTTTCCCAACAGACCTCACACCTCACAAAAGGAAGGCGCGCCCCTTGAGTGTAAAAATGTCCACGGCATCAGAGACAGAATGTGAGCTATTGCACTCAAGGAAGCATTCTTTAATGATTAATCAAACACTAGACACTCACTGTGGGGCTTCGTGTCTTTCCCTGTCATATCCATATTTCACTTAAGGGTAAAACAATGTACTAGAAAAAGAATATTTTAGCCCTTGCGGAATGTTATAAAATCAGATATATTACACGAGTTAACAACCACACATCTTCCTTCCCTTGACCGGAAAGAACTCATTTCACAGCTGAAGAATTGGCGAAATTATAAAAAGGATGACATCGGTAAATATTAAATGCCCCAAAATTACTTTTAAATGTACCTAAATGTAATAATTCTTTTTTAGCATATACACTCACACTCAAACATGACATTAGCTAGACATAAAAGAAGCTTCCAACAACTGTAAATATGGATGTCTGACACGGATTCTTTTAAAAATAAGTGCACTGCTTTCCAAAATTTTCAAATTCTACAGGACAAATTCGTAATAAAAATACGCGACAATTACTTCAGATTCAGTGTGCACTTTATAGTAATATAATTAAAATCCACTTCATCAAACATTCATTTATGGGGTAATGTGTCCAGTGAAAATCAACCTTCATCTTATAAAATATTTAATATTTTCTACCTCATATAACCAAAATGTGCTATGTCAATCTGCTGCTATGCCCATTTACTTTGAGTAGCATATACCTTTCTTTTAGTAAAGACATAGGAAAAGTTGTATTCCACACTCTTTAGAAACTGATCTAGTTATCTGTGAAAGTATGTCCGTGATTTTTATTACTCCCAGAAGTCAAACACAAAGTGCAATACAGACCTTCGCGCATATTTACCAGAAAAACAGCAGGTGTCTTCATTATAATCCTCACTCTATAATACCTTATAATTTCAGGTGCCCATAATATTACATTCCTATAAGTTAATGTGAAACAGAATAGATTTGCCATGGTTTAAGCAACATACTTACTATAAAATATAATTAGCCCCACTGAATCTGCATCATTTTAAACTTGACTAACCTGCTTTTAATAATCTGTCATATCATTTCTTTTTACTGTTTTTTAAATTTTTTCCCTCAAAATGCAAATTAACACTTATTTGAAATTAAAAACTAAGTTAGACCTTTTCTCATAGAAAGTAAAGCTGATGTGACTGACAGCTTTGATGAGGAGTGCTGTGCAAACCGAATCATGTAATAGATATTTTTCGCTTAGTGAGTAGCCTAAATTGTCACCCCTAAGGTTTGACAAAAATATGTGTGTGTGTGTGTATATATATATACACACACACATACATATATGTATGTATATATATGTATATTTATATGCATATAGATGTATGTATATAAGGTATATAAACGCATGTATATATATATATTTAAAGCCTACATTGGCTAAAGTATATTAAAATTAGTATCAATTTTTATTTTCACAACAATTTCTGGATATTTCTCTATTTCTGGGTTAAACAAGGTGGCTTTAAAAATAACAGGTGTAATTAATAGGCACTGATAAATCTTGGTTTAGGCGGTCTCTTGGATTACTCCCCAGCAAACGAGAAGGTGCGTGACTGGAAAAAAAATCCTTTACAGAATAGTTGGTTTCCAATTTTTTGCTTTGAATATGGTCAAGAATTAAACTAATCGAACTGGTCATTAAAATTATTTCTAATGCTAGAACTCAATGTGAATGTTGGCATGTAACTTGAAAAGAATTCAAAGTGGCACTGGTATAGCAATTCTCTAGTCCTTTCTACCTATTTATATGAAAGAATTCTCAACACAGATTTATAAAAATGAAAACTGAAAATAGAATTTGGGTTTAACCCCATTTAACGGTGACTAATATCTATCCACAGCTACATTAATTAATTTTTTAAAACCCAGCTGATATCTAAAATACTATTCCAATAAATTTCAACTATGATTCAATTGTATCCAAATAATTGGAGAGTGATGATTCAACTAGATAAAATTTAGCACTTACTGCTTTATGGTCCCATAAAAAAAGATAGAATTAAAATCTCAATTTATACACGTTTTTGTTGCAGAGAAGTTTGAGAAGTAATCACTAAAAGACTCTCAAGCTTAAACATGTTATAACAGGATAAGATTCTATGGGGAAATAAAATGTAAATAGCAGTTAAAGAAGAAAAATTAAGCATGTAAAATTTCTCTCAATTAAATACAAGCTTGTTCATGTATTTTTAAATGGACAATGGAGAGAATCAAATCTCTTTGGTATTCTGATGTTGTTTCTGAAGGATGACTTTAAAAGATTGTTGTTTTATATTAAAATGTCAATATTTACTGTAGAGCCTAAATTCCCTCCTTCTCAATTGTATAAATTTAATGATGCAAAATTTCAGATGTGAACTTAACAATTTTCAAGGAATTGTCCAATATTTTTAAATTCCTTGCCTGGAGACACAAGCATAAGTCAGAAGACCACCCAGGGTCAGTGGTCCACAGATCTTGGAACTTACCAGCATCAGCTCCTGGCTCAAGGAAACCATTTCTCTAGACCAAGATCTCATTAAACAGTATCTATCCCTTCTTTTGTTCCTGACTCTAACAGTTCTGTTGGCTATGTTTTAACATAGTCTCCAGAATGAGTAAACCTATCTGTTCACTCTGTTTTGAGTCATCCTCCAAAATAAAAAGACCAGCCTAAGTGTCCCAAGAGTTGGCATTCTCTTCTGTCCGTTCACTCTCTTATTCAGGGCCCAATGCCCCCATTCATCTGTAGCATCCATCCTCAGACCCTAGGGCTTGAACAGAAGCATTTCAAGTTCACAGTTTGTGCAGACTGCTTCTAACTGTGTCTGATACAAAGAACTGCCAGTCACTGTGGCTTAGTGGCTTCAGGTTCAGGCTCACAGCTTTGCCCTTGCAATTTGTCTGAGCTTGGGCACTTTGCTTAGCCTCTGAGTTTATTTCCTGGCTTGTAAAATGGGGAGTGATTTAGGTGGTTATCAGTATGAAATTAGGTAATAAAAAAAGTACATAAAATAATGCCTAGACATTTAAAGTAGTCAATAAGCATTATGTTTCGTTCTATTATAATACTTCTACCCTTAAGTACTGCTGTGCCGATTAGAAATAAAGTAGATAGAGCACCACCCAATGCCTGACACAGACATGATAGTGGTTACACTTTCACTTACCATTTCTCTCTATTTCTGTCAATATTCATTGTCCTGTCCACACCCTTCAGAGGAGAAATAGGATGCCAAGTACCTGTCCTCTGATAATTCCAATACAATAAGAGTGGTGATGGTCCAGTGGGATAAAGGTACCCATTTGGTTCACCACTGTCTTTTAAAACCCACCTACTACACGAGATGAATATGGAGGATGGGAAACAAGAAAGAGAGAAAGCCTAGGGCCATTATATTAGGCATGGGAATAAAAGAGGCCAAATTTTTTATTCCTGAATCTCCCCTAACACCCCCCACACTTTTCCAACTTCTGGCCAAATTCCCATCCTACACAAACTCATCCTTAAACGCAGCAGCAAATAAGATCTACTGCATGGAGACTGAAGAGAAAGATGCCAAGTCACCAACAACATGATCTTCTAATTCAAAGGAAAAAAAAAAACTATGAAATCTGTTCCTCTTTTCCAATTTCCCAGGCCTCTCCCCTTCTGCATCTACTCAAGTAGCTGACCACTACCTCAAAAACTCACTTGCAGATGATAACTATGCTTATTATGGTCATCGCTACATAATGTACATAAATGTCAAATCACTATACATTGTACACCTGAAACTACTGAAATATTGTATGTCAATTACACTTCAATTTAAAAAAAAAAACTTCACTTGCTTAGGAGGCATCCCATTTTAAGAGAAAAAAAACTTCAAAACCTTTAAAAACAATACATACAGGTCTCCCCTCTCCCTTCCCTCTGAGCAGTACCCTGAATAGTGCCCACAGGCCTTAAGAGCAGTGCCTGATTTCCACTGGCAACCCGCAACCCTGGACCCTGGGAGCCAACCACTGGAGAGCACCCCCCTCCAGGTCCTTCCCTCCTGCACACTCAGCTGCGAGCTCCCTCGCCAGGCCTGCCTTCAGCGTGCCTGGGTGCCCCTCAGGTTCATCCGTAAGCTCCTGTGGGCCAACCCTCATCCTGGACATGCTCATATCCTCAGTCCCCAGCATGTCCCAACCCCAGGGCCGCAGCACAGAGCTCACATGTAAGTCCTCTGCCACAGAAGGCACAGGCACTTGCTAAGGTAGTAGACGTCACCCTGCCTCATTTTCACTCTCAATCCTGGGTAATTATTTATATACAGCATTTATTCTTTGGGAAAGAATGCGCCCTGCAAATACCTCCGGTCTTTGAGGATTTTTCACCCTTGTGCTTGATTTTAATCTATAGAACTGAAGCATGAAAGAATAACCTTGGGTCCAGCACAGGAGAAACAATATGCATTCCGAAAGCATCCGAAGAGGAAAAAAAAATGCCAACTTAATAGCAATTTCCCATTTATAAAGAGACAGAGAACCATCACCTGGGGGGGGGGGGCTTTTCTGTCTCACTAAAAGCAGGCCCAGCAGGAGGGCCACCGGAGCAGGGTGAGGAACACAGGTTAGCTCCACACAACGTCCCTAACCCAAGTGGAAACTCAGAAACAAACCCAGCCGAGGGTGGGCCTGGTAAAGGCAGCTCGCAGTGGCCAGGACTCCACAGGTGAGAAAGCAGGTTTTTAAATTATTTCATTGGAGCCTCCCAATATCTGTAGGCACTTAAAGCAGTTATTTTAATATCCATTTGAGGTGCACCTGGGTGGCTCAGTTGGTTAAGCGGCCAGCTTCAACTCAGATCATGATCTCACGGTTCATGAGTTCAAGCCCCTCATTGGGCTCTGTGCTGACGGCTCAGAGCCTGGAGCCTGCTTCAGATTCTGTGTCTCCTTCCCTCTCTGCCCTTCCCCTGCTCATGCTCTGTCTCTCTGTCTCTCAAAAATAAATAAACACTAAAAAAAAATTAATATCCATTTGATTCTACTGTGACCTGAGTCACAATTCGGAGACTGGACCCAAATCACACGCCACATGAGAGCAGAAGCAAACATCAGAGCCCCGAAGTCCATTCCCGGGATCTCCCTCATCCTTAACAATGAACACACCACCTTCGTTTAATCTCCAGCTGCTCAGAGCTTCCCCAAATAAGAATAAAATGAAGTAAATACGCATCTGTTGTCAGTCATCATCATTTCACAAATGATTTTGATGAAAAAGCTAAATCCAGAATTGTTTAATTTTTTAAAAATTTTTTAATGTTTATTTATTTTTGAGAGAGAGAGAGAGAGAGAGAGAGACCACGAGTGGGGGAAAGGTAGAGAGAGAGAGGGAAAGACACAGAATCTAAAGCAGGCTCCAGGCTCCAAGCTGTCAGCAAAGAGCTGGATACAGGCAGGGCTCGAACTCATGAACGTTGAGATTGTGACCTGAGCCCAAGTCGAATGCTTAACCAACTGAGCGACCCAGGCGCCCCAGAATTTTTTTAAATCACTGTGAAAGATGCTAATATTCTCTTACTATTGATGCTCCCTATTTTGGTGTAATTATCTCTAACAATGTTGCAAAAAAAAGTGATTAAAGCAAAGCACATAATCATTGTAAACTATTATATACCAAAGAGTTCTTTCCCATGGTGACTACAGTAAGACCCAATTCACTAGATTATTTTAAAGTTTTCAAATATTGGGGCACCTGGGTGACTCAGTCAGTTAAGCGTCTGACTTCAGCTCAGGTCATGATTTCATGGTTCCCGAGTTCAAGCCCCACATCAGGCTCCGTGTTGACAGTGCAGAGCCTGCTTGGGATTCTCTCTCTCTCCCTCCCGCTGTCCCCCTCCCCCTCCAAGGAAAAAAAATTCCATCAAACATGGATCTACTTGCTTCCTTTGTCTTTTGTCCAACCTCAAAAGAAAACGCAATCTGTTCCACAGACAGTAATTAACATCAATCTCCAAAGGCCCACCCACCTCCACCTGTAGGGAAAGGTCTAAAAATAAACTGTCGCTGACCTCAGTGGCACTCTGCCCCTGAGACCGCTAACACACAGAGTAAGAGATTTATGAAGGATTTAACACTTCTCCCCACAATCAGATATCCAGATGTTAAACATAAAAAATTACAAAAATTATTAATTCAGAGGATTTGAAACCCCAGAGAAGACAACATTCTGCCCTCCTGTGTGGTGAAAAATATGGATAGTGTCTCTAGTCAATTAATTTCATTCAAGTTACTTAGCAGCCAAGTACTTTTCCTTCTAACTTACTATTTCAGAGACCTGTAAAATAGTAATAGCCACAGTGCACTGCGAGCTAAGCCAACTTTACAATTGTTTTTAACATCAAAATGAGAAACTGTACCAAACAGGTTAAGCACACTTGGAAATTATGACATGTGCTTTGGGCCCAATGGGCAGGGAGAAGAGCCAGGCTTTGGTCTTCAGAGGCACTGGAGGAATAGAGGACTTTGGGGTCCACAAAGTGCTGTATCTACGGTCTGGGCAACACCTTCACACACGTTGGGGCCTCAGTTCCATAAACCATAACATAACAGGGCTACCATTTTCACCTTACAGGACTGCTCTGGTAGTAAATAACATGTAAAGGACCCACACGTAGGTGGCATGCGATGTTCCTGTTTTCTTTGCCCTTGCCCTTGGGAAGCCAGAGGAAATAGCAAGTTGATGAGTTGGATTACAAATGGAAGAAAACCTGGAGCTGGGGGAACCACACCCTTTGGGGTTTGCAGACAGAAAGGAAACACACAAGGCAATGACTCAAGGTTATTCTGTGGTCATAGAGTTGTAAGGACAATGACAGCAGCTCTTGCAGCCCAGGAACTATGTTTTCCAAAGGATGACCAAGGGGGCACACATCATCCCCTCTTTATGGATAAAGAAACTGACTCCAAGAGGCAATGTGACTTTCACAACTGATAAATGACACAGCCAGGATGAGAACTCAGACTTAATCGGTCTATAATCACCTTTAGAATACCCTGAGGTACAACAGTTTGTAAAAGTTTCTTTTTATACAGCCCATTATCATATTGGATCTTGGAGGCAAACGTATGAATCAGAATGGCACTGAATGACCCTAATTACAGACAAGGAACTGAGTTCACTGGGGTTTAAGCAGCTTCCCTTTCAGATGACAGTGTCAGGGTGGACCCTGGAATACAGATCTTTCAATCTTAAATTCCTTTTTCTCATGCTGCCAGTGATTTCCCAACTATGTTCTGCAGAGCAGAGGCATCTCATAGCACAGGCACTGGGGCCTGGCAGACCCTATGCGGAGCCTAATTCTCCACCTCTCCTTGTATCCACACTATTAACAATGTGGTCCCACAGCCCCATACACCAAGGGGTAAGGTCTATTTCCCTACCCTTGTTCTAGGCTGGCCTTGTAGACTGGCTTTGACCAGAGTAGCAAGGTGAAACTGACTTTGACCAGAATATCAAGGTGAAACCCTTCCCAAGCATACGCCAAAAAGGCCTTGGCACATTTCCACTCTCTTTGGAAACTCTGCCTGCTGGAAAATAAAAGAGAAAAGAGTCGCTCCAGCCTAGGTTATGCTATAGCAGCCTACAGTCAACCAACCCCAAAATATCAAGAGAGCCAAGCCAAGGTCAGCTAAGTAAAGACATTTACATAAAGTATACCAAGCCAAGTTTAGATCACCAGACTTCCCCCATAAAACATGAAAAACAGGAAAAAAAAAACAGAAAACATGTTGTTTTAAGCCACCAAGTTTGGGGGAGCTTTGTTACACAGCAATAGCTAACCATTACACCTTACTTCCCATTTGGGGAATCCTTTGTTTTAATCTTCTCACATAAAACTCTGTTTAACCAAAAGATTTTTATGCTTTTCCACCTATGTATAATTTTGCTTAATGAAAACATTCTGATGCTTTAAAAAATAAGTTGGAGAAGTACTACACTGGGCTATAATAACCTCCCTACCACCTTCCTAGTCCTGTGTTCTTCATTTAGTGAGCTCTGAATGTGTTCTAGGGTGTCACTAGGAAGTAAAAGAAATGCACACACACAAAAGTTGCATTTGAACTGACTCAGATGTTAAGATCTGGAACTCATTTACTTTGTCACCACCACTTAGTTCCAAAGATTTAGTGCATTTTTAATGACACATAAAATACAGCAAGATATATTAGAATGAGGTGAGAAAAGTGAACAAGAGACTAAGAATCAGGTCACAAAAAGAGATCAGAAACAAGGTTCTATTGCACAGAACGTCACTCTGGGCATTTTCTGGCTTTTTGCCCACTCAGTACCCACTCCAACTGGTCACAGAACCCATTTTTCCATGGAGAAACTTCCATTTCCTCACTCTTAGTCCATGTGGTCTATGCCTGGTCCAGTAAGCAGGTCAAGAAGAGCATGACGTTAAACTGGAAACAGGTGATATGACCTGACTCAGTGAGCCCACGGGCCGAAGTGGTCTGTACTTTTGGGGGACAGAATCTCTCCTCCCACTAGGCTTAGAATTGGAGGATTCAGCCTATAACTCCCTAGAAACACCACATAAAGAGGAAAGATGTTTACAGAAGAGGGCTCAGAACCCCGATGGCTGTGTTGAGCCCCTGGGACCAGCTGTGCCTACCTACAGCCTTCTCTGTCACAAGAGCCAACAAATTAACCTGTTTGATGAAGGCCTGCTCTGACTGACGTTTTCCTGTTCAAAAACGTTCCTACTACTATCACAGAACACACATTTGAATTTGGCTTTCTAACAGCCAACAGAAAAAGGAAAACTTGATGGGTTACACAATTCGCTATGTCCACAAGAAGAAACTAAGTGCACAGAAGAATCACACCTTTTCCTGGAACTGAGACCCAGAAGGAAATCTCCCCAGAAAGCCATTATAAAGATTCCGTATCATGTCCTGAAACATCACTCAACATCTAAGACACAACACTCCATTGGAAACAGGTTTGCAGAAAGCACACCTCACTACAGATGGATGGCATCAAATCACAGCATAAATCAAGAAAAGGCCACTCTGCACCTGTGTGGATGGGGTGGGAAGATGTGCGGTGCACGTACTCTACACTCAGATGACCTGGCCTTGTTAGAAATGGAGGCAGCGTTACCTCCCAAAGCTTCCATCACTTCTCTCAGCCAAGCTTTTATTAGGGAATATGCAGCAATGGGTTTGAAAATATCATATTCTCTCAGCATGGTACCTAGCACATAATTAGTGCTCAATACATGGCTGTCACTTATTACTGTCAATTCCAAGCCCCCTGAAATGAGGCTTATCTTTGTTGCCACAATGTAAGTAGAAAATCACAGACTGCAGTCTGGTGGCTACAACGGCTTTGGTGGCACCCATCAATGGCAAATACATTCTCAAGAATGGAGGAAAAGAGCGAGCTTCATCTGTGCCAAGTCAGCTACAGCAAATGGGGGAAGCATCTAAAATCATTTGGACATTCCTTCAGCTTCCTTCTAACAAGTGACTTCATGCTGTATCAGGCACTCTTAGATTGGACCCAATGTTCTAGACATTTCCCCCATCCTCATCTATCAAAAACACCCCCATTGATCCAGGTCTCACTCTCTTAACACCATGCTATCTGACAAATTAATGTGAACTACAATGACAATCCTCATATTCTTGAAGTGATTGGAGAGACCTTATAGATCCTTGAATCGAATGTCTTCATTTTACGAGTCAGAAATCTGACATATAAGGATGTCAACTTATCAAGGTGACAGCTAGTTGGGGATGTCATATTAAGATGACTTAATGAGCCACCTCTCCCAGACATGACATTTCAACAAGCACCTTTCTTTCTTGGTCAAAATGATGAGCTGGTGGAAATTTCAAGTGCCTTAGCAGATGGGTATGCCCATTTTGAGGTTTGTGAGTCTTTTAGGAACTACTATAATCAAAATGCCAAGCTTTTGGCCCCCTTATGGGGCCCCTAAAACCAATTATTCTACAGTGTCCATGTCTCAATGAACGTGATAAAAAGGAGTAAGTGCTGGAAAATATTATTCCCAATGCCATCTTGTCTCATTCTCTTCTATGAATGAGTCATCTCAAAATGCAGCTTCAGAGCTGCAAATTTGAAGATGTAAAGTCTTCATTCTGATTACCCTGAAATGTCTTTATTCTTTTATTATAACCTAAAAATTCCAAACTGATAGCACATTTCCTAGAGGTCACCAAGTTGAAAGATGGGTACAAAACAGCCAAGTTTCTATAAAATGCCTTGTTTCATAATGTACGTTTTCTTCCGATACCAGAAAGCCTCTGCTTCGTAAAAGAAATACTCTTCCGTCAATCAATAATTTGGTCTAAACTTCCATGTGATGATCTTTAGAGGCTTTCTTAACACTAATCAGAGAAGATGTGACAGGTTCTCCAAAGGGTATGGTCTGTTAGGCACTGCTATTTTCTTACTAGTAGTCTTTCGACTTTTACAACCATCAAGATTATCAGAGATGTTTCTCCACCAGTTTCTGTGGCCCCATTCCAGAGATTCAGACTCAGTGGGTCTGTGGGGCCAGGAATATGAGGCTAGGAGCCTCACATGACTTTAATGCAGGTGGAACACCACCTTCCGTGCTACTGAGTAGTGCTGGCTTTGCATGGTTCCGATTCGAGGTGATCATTTTGCTATGTTCAGCTTTTTTTTCCCCTTTTAAAACACAATATTGGCCATGTATTTATAACGTATATATGTGTATAAGCACACTGACATAAATGTCACTTTTACAGGCTCCAGGTACCATAACCAGCAACCCCTTGGACCCAGAAAGGGAACCTATTAGTTTTAACTATACAAAACTGTCAATAGTTGACCCTTTCTGACTTACAAGAACAGTGGGCTCACATGGTTAAACCCACAATGGACACGGACGGTGCAGAACTGAACAATCCCCTCTCTTCCTCATGACTAAACAGACACAACCCTGTCACCTCAAAAGCCCTCCTGATGTCACAGCATTGGTTGGTCTTTATGATAATCTTCCAAGGTACTTTTCCAGAAAAGAAAACGAAGGCTCAGAAAAATTAAGTAACATACCCTAGGCCACAAGGCTATTCAGAAGCCTTGTTCCAAAATCAGGAACATCTGATCTGCTGAGGCAGGGTCGAGGGAGACTGCCTTTCTTTCCAAACCGCAGGGAACCCACAGCTGACTTCAAAGCCTTAACATCCTCCAACTGTCAAAGGCCCTCCGAGACCAGGCAGGCCCCCCGAGACCAGGCAGGCCCCCCAACCCCGCTCCAAACCTTCCGAGGTTCGGCAACACAGGACTCCCAACATGCTTGCAGCAGTGACTCCCTGCTGGAAGACAAGGGAGGGTTTCCCCGAAAAGCCATGCAAGTGGGATGAAAATGGTGACTGAGAATATAGGCCAAGAGCCCTCATAACACACACACAGGACATAATGCCAGTGGATAATTGTGGAGATTTCACACCCTATTCAGTGGTAGAGATTTCAAAAGTCAAGGAAGCAGAGAACACAGTTTATGAGACTGTGGTCAAGGTGACCTCGTTTTATGAAGTTTCATCACCTGAGTGCATACCACACTGAATGAAAAAGGAACCAGGGCACGCCGGGTCTACTAAAGATGAGCTGGATGTTAATGTGAGAAAGCAGGCTCTGTGTGAGTATAATTAATTTCATTCTGTATCAGAAAAAAAACCAGCAGAGATAACATATATGACTCCCTGTTATGGAACCTTCTTACTGGTGATACCATAGTTCTTTTAATTTACCAGTGACTAAAATCAAATCCCCCTAGAGTCATGATAAACCTACCACACGATAAATTCCATTTCTGCAAACTTCTGCTTTATAACAGTACCTGATTAATATGTTTCTATTACATGTGTTAAAATTACAGTTTTACTTTCATATATTCGAGTAACAAAAGGTAACACTTTCTCCTCTAAATGCAGCAACTAAATGTTACCTACATGCCTATAAATTGCTAAGGGTACCAAGCACAAAATCCACAGCCTGAGCCTATTATTAAAGTTATGTCAGACGCTTAAAAAAGTTAAACTTGACAGAAAAAAAACAGTAATAAGTATAAGTCATTTTATATTTTTCTTCCCCAAGGGAACTTCATTCATTTCCATATTCATTCAACAAATATACTGAGTGATTGATACACATTAATACATGCTAAACATTTGCTCAGTGACTGGTTTTTACTTAATACATTATCAGTACATTTATTTTAAAAGTAATGCTTTAGGCCACTTTATAATTTTGTATCCAGTGAGTATACAATGAGTTCATCTCAAGCATGTGGTTTTGGGACATGATTTAAAGTACCTCAAGATATTCCAACTGAGAAAAGCGATCAAATAGGATGCATGGAACACCGACTGCAAACAGGGTGTGGTCCAATTCCCTGTCACCTGCTGTCAGCAGCCGACCTGTGAACCTGCTTGGATTCCACAGCTAGAAGCTGGGGAGAAAATAATAGGGTCTCTGCCTTCCACGGCGATGCAAACTAAAACACATTCTTCTCCTTCCGTGCAATAAATCTGCTTTCTGCATACTGACTAGGAAAGAGATCAAAATGAATATTCACCCATCTGAAAACAAACTGATGCTCTATAAGCTTTTATGCTTTGCAGCCCATAAAAAGTAAATGCTTTGCTTCTGCTTAGGCTGTTGCATTTTGAAATAAATCATTCTGTTAAATGGTGGCCTTTTCCTCCAAGGGAGATTCCAAAAACTCATCTGTTCTGACAAGTCCCTGACAACTCTGCTCTCATTCATCTTCTCCCTCACAGGCTGCAATCACTGCTCTCTGGCCTTCGAGGTCACGGCCCTCCCCATCAGCCCCAGATATAAAGCAAGTGACCCTGCCTTCCTTCATACCCTCCACCTTCCCCTTGCTTCCAACACTTGCGCTTCATATAAAACGTGTTTAATGACTCATTAGTCTTCCGCACTGTAAGTAGGAAAATTAACTGGATCAGATTTCCAACGCAAATTATAATGACTTCCCCAACTGTATACCTAAACCGCAATGCCACAGAAGTACTCTCTCGAAGACGTAAAGCGCAGCACAGAAGCCACTTCCTACCAGCGATACACACCTGACCGTGAACATACACCCCACTGCCTTTTCCTGGGCTGATGGAGAACAGCCACAGATGAAGATGAACTCTTACTTAGTTGGCAGATATATACTACTTCTTCTAGCCCCGCTGCTATATATAGAATAGCAGTAACATAAGATACTGCAGAAGAGAAAAACGAGAAAGATGATCACAGACAAGTTTAAAGTTGCCTTTGGGTCAGGGCTGCACCACAACAAACTAAGGATTACGACAACTGGAACCAAAACTTCCATGAAAGAGTTTAAGTTTACAGAAAAGGGTAAGACACCCAGGCAGGCAGAGGAAGGTGTACTAAACGGCATCCTTCTTTCAGCTCGAAGTAAATGAGCGCAGGAAGCCTTAGGTGGGTAAGGCTGGGCCTCTCCCTGCTCAGGCAGGTGGGTCTAAGGATGTAGCTACACCTAGTGATCAGCTCTGGATCGCAGCAGGAGGAGCAGGAAGCAGGAGGCCAGCCTGCCTTGTGGACAGCACTCTGCGACTTGATTCTCGCAAAGTCTGGTGACAACGTTGTCAAGATAAATCTGTTAAATAACGTCCCTAGCGCTTTGATATACCTGGGGTGTTAAATGACAGAGACGGCAATGACTGTCTTTTGCGGAGAACAGAAATACAAGGCTCTATTTTCGGATATGCACCAGCAGTACTCTAAAGAGATGTATAATGAAAAACCCTTTATTTTCTATCTGGAAGTTGAGTTCATTTCCAAAGGCACAGTTTCACATTTCCACGCTGAAACTCCAAATTTCATGTACATTAATTTCCAGTTCTCTCCAAAGAGAGAACTGTTTCTATTTTATTTTGGTGGATTTTGAAACTTCTCATAAATGGACAAAGCATAACTGTATCTTTCTTATCTTTGCCCACTACCAGCCCCAAAGCTCCGTTATCAAGGAGCTTTACGAACAGTAAGTGCTCAATAAATATTTACTTGAACTAAAGGTGTTATTTTACAGACACACTGGGCTATGCACCTATTACAACAAACCAACAAATACCTTCTATACACAATATCCACACAGAGAAATTTCCACTGGCTAATCATTACCGCAAGTTTTAATTAAAACTTTCTGTTGTGGTAAGTAAAATTATAGAAAACTTTTTGATTTAAATTTTACAACTGGCTGGATCCAATATCTTCCCCCAGATAAGACTATTATTTGAAATGTCACACTGGCGGTTTCACCTAAGAGGCTGAGAATCATAGCACAGTCACATCAGCCTGTTCATAATTTTGGCTGTGTTCATCAGGAGGCTAATAAGTGCATGAACGTGACTTCTATTTTCACCCATGGTTCTCTTTCAACTCTTGTCAAGGTAGGCTGATCATGCAGGAGGAGGATCCCGGCTCTTCGGGAAAAGTTCTTACAAGCATCGGCATGCTCTCAAGGGCTTATTCCAACACAGACAGCAGCCCCTTCACACACACCCCACCCCCAATCCCTCCTCCAGTTTCAGATTCAGCGGGTCTGGGTGGGGCCAAGCGTGGGCATCTTTCTCAAGTTCCCAAGGGATGCTCACGCTGCTGGTCCAAGGACAGCGCTTTACAAACTACTTTTTTAGATCAACATTTCTCAAAATGTGGCCACAAAGCAGGATTATGTGGGGAGATGCTATGAGACACTCCATGAACCTTTCACCTTAGAATCGCCATAGCTCAGCCCTAGAAATTAACACTGCGAAGGGCCACTGCAGGGGCTCCTTGGGCACCCTAAGTTTTAAGAAGTACAGATTTCAAGACGGTTTGCCATCGACACTTGGCTCAATATCCCCAGGCCCTCCCCAAGGCCACCTAAAGCTGCTGAGCTGCAGGATGTCAGCACAACCTACCGACCTACCAGCGCATTTGTCACTTTTGATTAGCTCTCCTTTCCTTTTCACGGGTTCCATCCTGAAGAGCAAAGAAGGTATAAGGGCAGGGACCCTCCTCTATGACCTCCAGAACTAATGTCATTGATGCCTGAGCACACGACACTTTTCTTTTCACGCCTGTTTTCTTCTTTCATTTGTCCCTTACACACTTCTACTCAGTGGCAGGGGTACTGTTGACTCCCAAGGTTGGTGACTAAGGCTTTCCGGCTCCCCACCCAACACCAGCCCCTACTTACTTTTCTCTGCTGGGTTTTTCAGAGCCACAGAGGAAGCTCGGGCTTTCTGGTGACTACTCTGGAAACCACAGCAGTATTTTAGCAATATTTAGGAACCCGAGAAGCTGCAGCCTCTTATAATGGCAGACTTCTATTATTTTGGATCTTTTTAAACATTTCACTAGTGAGTCTGAAACACGTTACTGATGAAACCTTTGCTCACTTACAAAATGAGCTTATTAATGTTATATTCGTGGAGATAATAAGCAACTGAGAGACGAAACCGTAATAAAGTGTGTGGGAAAGTTGGTTTTCAAAGACAAGAAGCTCGGAATTAAACTAAGAAGCCTGGGGTGGTAGACGCCACCCTTAAGAAAAATGTTATGCTGCCGAACAAATATGTAACCACTTATCAACAGGCCTGACCCCGAGCTGGAAGCTACATCTTAGGAGACTCAGATAATAACACATGCTCATTCTAGAAAACTTAATAAAACCTGAAACAAAAACTGGAAGGAAACAATACTAATCCAAAACATGGTTCCTCTACCAAAACAGACACCCACAGCCTATTGGTTCTTAGAATGTTACTATACTGTTAGGGAACCATCACGGAAGAAATTGAATAATCCATCAACTTGTATAGAATTGCCATAGAAATATTTAAATTCTAAAACCAACTTTTGCCAAAAGTAAAGGCTACGCTTCTTTCATACTGGGTATATATGATCTGAAAACATAAATCAGATTACTTGTTTATTAAGGGAAGTTCTTTTAGAATTACTCAAGTTACATACACACTCACTACGTCATGATACGTAAGTAACTTCACTTTCGAAAAACTGTATAATAACCCACTGGAAACATGAAATACTAAAACCTGTAATTTTCCAGATCAGAAAAATTTATTATGCTCAAGCAGTAAATACTTCTTTGCATACACATAACACTAAAAATGTTATAGTAATTTCTCAGCATATTTCTTTCATGCTCACTGATTTAAATTTGAAGTATTTCCATCATATGAATTATCAATCTAGTTAAAGCACCATAAAAATGTAAAATGTCATGACTATAGTTACCTGAAAAAGAAAAATAAGTCACAATGCTAAACAAATCTATTCCCACTCTTTATAAAGAGTGCCTTAATATTTTATATTCTAAAATAAGTTTAGATTTACAAAAAAGTTGCAAAAAAATAGTACATATTTCAAGTACAACACTTCACCTGCTTCTCAATGTTTACATCTCACATAACCCTCACTGAATTCCAAAACTAAGAAATTAAACATTGGTATAGTACTACCAACTACAGACTTTATTCAGACGTTGGCTGAATAAATAGCCTTTTTTAAAAAAATGTTTTATATATTACTGAGACAGAGAGAAACATAGCATGCACGGGGGAGGAACAGAGAGAGAGGGAGACACAGAATCCAAAGCAGGCTCCAGGCTCTGAGGTATCAGCACAAAGCCCGAAGCGGGGCTTGAACTCATGAACGAACCGTGAGATCGTGACCTGAGCCGAAGTAGGATGCTTAACCGACTGAGCCACCCAGATGCCCCTGCAAATAGCCTTTAAAGAGTATTTTTAAAATAAACTTTTCCACAAGAGTCCCAAATTCACAAGGTTATGTTAAGGTTTAATTTATTCCGAAGACTGTAGTAGAAACAAAGGGCCAAATCTGTTTGTATTTCTATCTCTTGCAAACCAGAGTTTGCTTAAGAGAACTTAACTCATCAGTCCTATTATAATGTAAAACTAAACACTCTGTTGTATTAAATATATTACAATTCAGCTTTTAAGAAACTGGGTCAAAGAGGAATGATTTGCCAGTTATTTGGCTTCTCACATGAAAAAGAGAATTTCAAGCAAAAGTAAAATGATTTAACTTCCTTGAGTCTGACTTGTATTCCTTTTTACAAGTTGTTTTTAATGACCATCAAAAGCCTAGAAGGCACGAAGTGAGCCTCCAATAAGAATACTGACATTAGAAATTCCAAGAATATTAACAAATTATAAATTGTAAAGATGCAAAACCATTTTTAAAATGGAATGTGTATAGTAAATAAAGCCCACATGAACCACATACTGATTTCTTTTTTTCTTCCAATAGGTTTAGCATGCTATTTCTGATCTCTGGACTCCAAATTTCCTATAGTCCATCTCTAGAAATGATTAATTAATAAATATGTAAATTCCAGTCCTTCCTGAAGAGGAGACGAGATTGTGAGCACGGCAGAAAGGGAAGAGCAATGTCCCACGTGTATAAGTCTTAGTCACACAAAAAACCTGCCACCGATCACACAAAATCTCATGATTTAAGCCACTGGGTAACCTAAGGAGAATACCTTCTGGAAAATACTCATTTCAAAGTCAGGGAAATGTCAGCCAAGTGATACTTCCTACAATCATCCCTCTCCCTCCCTTCTATGTCAGTTAATTCAGGTACCATGTGAATGTTTGCAAATGGTCCGCGTTCATGTAAGTGTTCTTTTCAACAAATTGTGATTGCCTGTTAGATCTAAGGCTTCACGCTAAGGGTTTTATGGGGAACCAAGAAGGAAAAAAATATTGATTTTGCCTTCAAGGAGCTTACAATCTATCTCCTCTATCTCTAAAACTGATTATCACACCAGGTGTGTCAGGGGAAAAAGCAGCCAACTATTGCAATTTCCAGAAGAATCCTAAATAGAAGCAAGCGTCACTGTCACTCAAAGCTTTCTCAGCATACACAAAGACACTCACTTTTCCAAAGCATGAAGTGCCTCACACCTATACTACCTAAAATGCAAAGTGTAGAGAAAAAAAAAGGTAACGTATGGCAACATACCTGATCACTGCACACACAAAATTTACCAACTTCAAATATTTAGAATTTCAACAATTCCAAGCAATCTCTCAGATATTGCCCTTCATTTCCCCTTCACCTGCTAACACACTAAAACAACTCTGGCTTTCCAAACAAAAGGAAAGCACACCCTATTTAAGAGTATGATAATAAATAGAATGACATATTTCCTCTGAAAGAAAAAATATGGCTAAATTTAAATCAGCCTTAACAAGGACACAGGTCAGTACCACCTAAAGCTGAAATCCTTTTTTTATTTATTTTTTCTTAACATTTTATTTAGTTTTGAGAGAGAGAGAAAGACAGAGCATGAGCGGGGGAGGGTCAGAGAGAGAGGGAGACATAGAATCAGAAGCAGGCTCCAGGCTCTGAGCTGTCAGCAGAGCTGGACATGGGGCTCAAACTCATGAACTCTGAGTGAGATCATGCCCTGGGCTGAAGTCAGCCGCTTAACCAACTGAGCCACCCAGGCGCCCCTGAAATCCTTTTTCACGATGAACGAGTGATGCTTTAAATACGCTACATAAATATTGCTTTCCATCCTCTTGCACACAACTTAAAAATCCACCCCAACGCTATTTGATAGGCTTAACTTAAAACAAATCCCAGGCAGGGAGTTATGAATCTTAATAAAGGGAAAACCATCACTAAGGCCCTAATATTTGGCTTCTAACACTAATGAGTTACAAGGCTCTATCTAAAACGGGTGAGTCTACTCCCTAATTCGCTAATAAGGCCAAAATCTGCATCAATTTTATATCACACAGGAGTGTACCATTTTAAGCCCTCTGGAGCACGTGCAATTACTAGACAGTTAAAGAAATATTAAACTTAGGGAAAGAGTATTTCTTTATTGAAGTTGACAGTTTGGATTTCACAGTGCTGAGCAATCTGCCAACCACGATCTCATTCTCATCTCTGCCGCCAACTGTGGTCAAGGGTCCTGTGGCTCAGCAACACACGACACACAGGAGTCTGTGCCTGTGTGTACCCAGGACTCCAAAAAAAAAAAGTAAAAAACTGTACGTTTCCACAGACTAGACAGCCCAACCTCTCCGATGTTTAAAATTTGCGTGTTTTACTATCAGTGGAAAACTTCACCAAAAATTCTTTTAAAAGGCCCAACTTATTCATTCCTCCCTGATAAACATACAAACCTATTTTGCAACCCAAGTTTATGGTCAAATAGCAGGCTTTTTACTTAACTAAAAACAAGAAGCCCAGTGCCACCATTGTACGCGGATCTTAATGAAACTAATATACATGAGAAAGTGTGCAAATGTGCCAATATACATGAGAAAGTGTGCAAATGTGCACGGGTCTGGCCCATCCACCCACGTGTGTGCTCCAGGTGCTGATGGCAATCTAGAGATAACCCCCATAATACTGTGCGGCGGTGGGCCCCACGCCTGACACCCCCCGCCCCGCAACCCCTGGAGTCTACAGGTCCTCTCCGCGAGGGACCCCTCCCGGCTCGGCACGCCCCCGCGTGCGCTGAGACACCCGCGCGCACACTCAAACACACATACACTTGCACGCACAGTCCCTTTCCTTCCCACCTGGGACCCCGGGCGGCGGGGCTGGGTTAACAAGTTGCCACTGGCCCGCAGCGCTCCGCTGGGGGCCCTTAGGTGGGTAGATGGGGCCCGGAGGGCGAAAGGCCGCGTTGGCCCGGGGCCTGGGATCCTGGCCTCTCCCTCCGGGCCTGCCGGTCCTCCCGCTGGGACCGACGAGAAACGCCCGCCTAGGCTCTCCGGAGCTGCTGCGCGACTGTCTGGATGAACCGGGGTCGCCGGCCGAGAGGGGCTGGGGGTCGGCAGCAAGAACGCCACGGCGCCGGGCGATCGCCACCACCGGGGCTGCTACTGGGTCTGGACGATCGCCACGGGCGCAGCCGGGAACCGGCAATCAGGCCCGGCCGCTGCTCCGGGTCGTAGGGATCGCGCAGCGCCCACGCCCGGCGGCCCGGGGCTGCAGCGCCGAACTTCAAGCAAAGTTTTCTGCTGTTCCTCTAGGAGCCGGCCGGGAACTCGGAGTGGCAGCGGTCCGCCCGAGCACAAGCCCAGGCCCCGGAGGGGCGGCGGCGAGGCGGGGGTCCCCGCTTCGAGGCTAGCGCTGGGGGCACGCTCTCTCCGTAAGTCCGAATCGCCGGTGCGGGCGATCCCCGGCGGCCCCTCGCCCAGCGTAACGGGCGGCGGCTGCGGCTGCCCGCCGCGCCCCCAGCCCGGACCCGCCGCCTGCCTCGGGCTCTCCCCGCCGGGGAGCTGCCGGCGTCCCGAGCCCCCGCTCCGGCCCGCGCGTCCCCGGCGGCCGCACAAACGGTCGCGCTTACCTGAAAATGTCTCCCCTGCCGCAGTTAGCAAAAGTCCGGCCAAAGTCGCCAGGCAAGTCCCAAGTCTCCTCATGCTGCCGAGTGCGCGCCGGGCCGCTCCCAGGCGGCGCTGGGTGGGCGCGCGAGGGCGGAGGGCGGACGGGAGCTTGGGTTTCCAGGCAGCCAGAGGAGAAAGGTAAACAGCCAAAAACAGAGCCGGAGCCCCGAAGTGCCAACAGTTGCAGAAGTCCGAACTCCAGCAGCTCCGGGGGCCGGGGTCCTGGGTCCTCCTCCCCCGCCGCCTGCCCCACTCGGCGTCCGGCGCGGCTGCGAGAGGGAGCGGAGGGCGCGCCCGCGAAGCCAAAATCCGCCCTCCGTTCCGGCGCCTGCACCCGCCGCCGCTCTGCTTCCCCTGCTCGGGACCCGAGCCGCCGGCACCGGCCGCGGCCGTGGCGGTGGGTGCGCGCGTCCTGCCCGCCCCCTATCCGCCGCCAGCCGCGAGCCCAGCCCCGGGGGCGGCGGTGCGCCGAATGGCCGAGCCCGCGCCGGCTCCGCGCGGGGCTCTTGCTCCCCGACTGACTGGCGGTGCCCCGCAGGCCGGCTGAAGGGAGCGCCCACGTCACGGCCGCCCGGCGCCGCCGCGGCCCGCTAGAGGGCGTGAGCGCCCAGCCCCGCCGGCCCGCGCCCCGGCGCTCGGCGGCCGCGTCGCCTCCAGGAGGGAGCTCGGCGGGGGGCGGCCGCCGCCGGTGCAGCGTCACCCGCCCGGAGAGGAGCGGCAACACGGTTTCCACCCTCTCCCTCCTCGCCCCAGTCGCGTCTTCTGCTCCGTGCCTGGCTTCCGGGAGGGTGACCGACTGTGCGAGGGCTGCGCCTCAGCCAGAAGTTTGTCCCGGGTCGTGAGCCGCTAGTAGTTGGTGCGAGCGGCGGGCGGGACCAGCGGCCTGCGGCCCCGCTGGCGCGGCGGGCCGGACGGCAGTGTCGCCGAGCGGGGCCGGCTGCGCCCCGGCGTCGCAGGGCCAGCGCTTCCCCGGCCGCCGCGGGGGAAAGAGGAGCGGGCAGATCCGGGAAGCCCCGAGGGGCCGCGGACCGAGCGAAGTTGGCTGGCGCTGGGCGCCGAGTGAGAGCCGCGAGAGCCGCGAGCCTGCAGCGCGCCAGCCAGCCCGGCCGGCCTAGCGGGACACGCGCGCCCGTCCCCGGAGCCCCCGCAGCCGCTCGGCAGCCCCGCGTGGGCCGGAGCGAGCCTTGGGCAGGGCACTGAGGGCGGAGGTCACGCCGAAACGAGGCTTTGGACATAACCCGTGATTTGATTGAGGTGCAGAGCGTTTGGGAACGGGTGAGGAGGAGGTGTGGGTAATTAATCACACCATGTCTTGAAATATTTCCTTTACCATTTTGTGCCTGGGGAGACTATTTTATTCGTTTAAAAGCCTCCGATTCCTCAGTAAAGGGGTTCACCTTGCAAAATTACCAAGAGGGGAAAAATGAGATTCTTCTACCTACCTCGTAGTAAGCACACTGAGCCAGCACCAGGCAGCTGGAGACACCATTCCTTGCTAAGTAAACGCAATTACAGGGGCTTGGGATGAGGTTCGATTAGAAACCAAAGTAACTAAGGAAAGTAACACGGTGTTCTACCAAGGGTAATGGCACGGGCAAAAAGACAAGCCCATGATGCAAGTGTGCTGCACAGCTCTCCACCCAGTGCGTAAAAAGGCCCCAAAAGTATATCGATCCCACGCAGACCTCCACTTGGCCGCCAGTGGACCCCATCAACAGACCAAGACCTCTTCGGGGCAAATTTAGGGAGGAGAGGACTTTTGCTTTTGGTGTCCCCATCCAAAAACTCCCCTTTCTTCAGGAATTCCACTTACTGGATCCTTATCATGAGTGCTCTTTAAAAAGCTCTGTATTAATCGTTTACTTCTTAATATGACTTTGCATCATCCTGCTACTTCTCACAAATATGTACTTGTTGAGCCTTATCTTTAATTGCAGAATAAACAGTGAAGTATCAAAGAAGGGAGTCGCATACCTCAAAGGATCAGCAAGTGAGGATGGTCCAGTCTGCAAGATGGGCTTTCCGTTTGAGGTCATGTGTACATGTGTCGGAGCCCCAAAATGCGGTTTTTGAATGGTAATGTGCTTTCCAATGGAACGTTTTTGGTAGTAGATACACGGAGCATCCAGATAAGCAAGTAAAAGTCAATCTAGTTGCTTTCCTTCTGAGTAACTTCTTTAAATTGGGGGAAGTTAATATTAGTGTGGGATTTCATTTGCAAACTATGTTAATTCTTTAGTCAAATATCTATTATGGCCATACCATTCGCCAGGCGCTGTGGTACATGCTGCAGGTTGTCTTAGGCTGGGCTCTCCCAGAAACAGACCTGGAGGTAAGGATCTACGTGCAAGTGGTACCTAGTGGGGAAGTAATCTCTGGGAGCAGTACAAAAGGAATTGGAAAGTGAAACGGGCGGGGGGGGGGAATAAAGTAAAATAAGCCAATGTCGGTGTATTAATGAGCAGGGTAGCACTGTAGGCAACTGGGACTTGACCCCCTAGAGACCTCAGGAGAAAGTGTGGAACACCTTTAGAGGGGAACACCCAGGGGCAAGGAATGTGTAAGATGGTTTGGTGGTTGAGTGGGAGGCAGCCACACTTACAGCTTTCCCTTGAACCAGAAGAGAGAAAGCCCTGCAGAGATTCCAGTTGCTGCTACCCTGGTAACATGAAGACACCCTGTCCCTTCTTCCAGTTCCTTAAAGTTTAGTGGGAGGGTCAATGAAGTTCCATTATGTCTGTTTCCTAAACATTACGCTGTTACACTGCCTCTATCCTTATTAGCCTGCAATCCACATGGCAAACAACGATGGGTTTTACACAGTGGCTCCTTCGCTTTCCATTTCTTGACAAGGATTATTTGCTCCCTCTTAGGGATAGGTAACTCGCCAAAGCAACTCTGAGTCCAAATAGAAGGCCCCTATTGAAAATGAATGGGTTAGACTTTCCCCGAGGAAAGGACGCTGTAGGAATCCTCCCAGTGGGACATTTGCTTTCACTTCTTTTTTCAGCAGGAGAGATTTTTTATTTTAGTCAAACCACAGGATACTCACAGCTCTCTGGGGACAATAGTGACATTTGCAGAATGGCTGGTCCCAGAGTTAGGGCTTTTCAGCCAGCCCCTAATATTGCTGGGCTTGAAGCAAAAGTATAAATGGAGATACATCATATGTCTAAATATTTCAAAGCTATTAATCAAGCTAGCACATTATTATATATATGTTGTATCTTCCTATCCTGAAAAATTTAACAACAGTATTGAAAGATAAGAAAATCTATAGTTTTTATCTGACAAAAGTCAGCAAAATATCAAAGACATCTAAATGTATCCTTGTGTATGTCTAGATTTTCTGTTGGTCGTCTGACTGTATGGATCAGTAATAAAAGCATAGGTGATTCATACATTATTATATATTTACTTTATAAAATTGATTTTCCCCTTTATTTTAGTAAAATCACTAATATGTTGCTATAATCAAGATTGTCACAGGGGCACCTGGGTGGCTCAGTCGATTACGTGTCAAACTTAGGCTCAGGTCATGATCTCACAGCTCGTGAGTTCAATCCCCGCGTCAGACTCTGTGCTGACATCTTAGAGCCGGGAGCCTGCTTTGGATTCTTTGTCTCCCTCTCTCTCTGCACCTCCCCCACTCGCATTCTGTCTCTCTCTCTCTCAAAAATAAACATTAAAAAAAAAAGTGTCAGCAATGATCTGACACTATGCTGTTCTGACACTGAAATATGGACACTAGCCACATCTCAGTTTTGTTCCTCAGTGGCACCAACAAGGGCTCAGTAACCACATTCGGCCAGTGGCTACTGTATTGGACAGCACGAATGCAGAACATTTTCATTATCACAGAAAGTTCCATTAGAAAACAATGCTAAAAGATTAGCATATTCGAATTATACAAAATTCGAGTATATATTTTCATCAGAAGTGTAAATTAAAACTTCTAAATCAGAAAAGTAAAATTACTGTCCTATAATTGTTGAAAGTGATTTTCTTCCAAATGGCTCAAAGTTATCAGAATTCAAATGCAAACTACAGATTATGATCAGAAAACTGATATTTAAATAAATAAAAATTTATCAGACAAAGCTTAAACGTTTTGCTTAATATTTGAAAATGCAGTTATATCTTACTACTTTTTTTACTAAAATGGAAAACATGTAGCAATCCTAGCATTCAACATCCACCCATTTATCAAAAAGAATCAGTATCATGTTTCACATACGTGAGAACTACATATCTACCATTTTAACAGCAATATTATTCAGTTTTGCAACACATTCCTCAATCACCATGTTCAACCATATGCAAATACTGTACTAATGTATGACTCTTTGCAGAACCATGGATTAGAACATGAGAAGCAGCAAGAAAATTGATGGTTGCCACTACCTGGAAACACCTCTCATTATATTAGACTATTTAATGTTCTTACTGTCTGAAAGAAAGGACTTGATTTGGAATTAATTTGACTTTTAACCAAATATCTCTGCTCCTACATCATCCACACACCTGCCACAGTGTCCACCTTCCACATTAGGGCACACCCAAAACCTTCATAGTGCTGTTTCAAGGCCATGGGACAAAGTTGTGAAGTTTCTCTGGGGCCTGAACAGAGTTCATTTTGAGATTGGATGTTGAGGGTTATGTTTTATGCTTTCTCAGGACTGAGCACTGGATCCCTGACGACAGAGGTGACCATGTGTCCCTTAATAAATTCATTTGTACAGGTTGTGACACTCAGGGTCCTATGAGGCACATACCCAGGGTAGGAGCCCGCTTTGCTGCGTCTTCGGGAAGAATGGCCAACTATCCTTATACAGTGATGATGTCTCTGGCAGCAATAATTCTGTTTGTAAAACTTGTCCAAACCCCATCATAGTCAAAATATAAATTAAAAAAAAAAAAGAAAACTTATCTGGTCCCAACTCCTCCCTACCTACCTGAAATGTTACGCTGAATTTAGAGTTCAACCCCCCTACAGAAAGCTCCTAATCCATCCAAACTATCACACCGGCCAAAAAGCATAGACAGAACCATTTAAATACTCCCCAAGTTCACTGAATTGGGGCTATCAGACTGAGCAGAAAAGGAAAAGACTGTCATTGTTTCTGTTACTTATATTCTCATTTGTAGGCCTTAGTATGATGATTAATTCCCATTTTTAGAGGTGCATTTAGATTATGAAAGTGTATGAAATAATGAGAAATGTAAATAAGCAGGCTTGTATAGGTTTCCACAATGATGCACTGTATTCTCTTTAATCAAAGATAGTCTGTCCTCAAAAAAAAAGAAGAAAGGAGGGAAGGGTGGATGGAAGAAGGGGAGGAGGAAGAATGGATGGAGGGAAGGAAGGAGGAAGAGAGGGAGTCAGAGGAGAAAGCAGCTCAGAATTTGGAGTCCAACTTCATGGAGGCCCAGCTGTGTGCTTTAAATTAGTTACTTTCTGTCTCCTGGCTTATAGAAATGTGAAAGCTCTGTGTGAACTCGGAGGCACTGAACCTGATCACTTACTGCATTGACCCCTGGTTAAGCAAGGCTTTAAGTGAGCATCACATCGCAGTCTCCACTCCCCCACCCCCATCTTTTTTACTTCAGGGAAGCTCGAGCCCCGGAGCAACAGTGGGGGAACTGGGCACAGCGATCTGCAGAGCACTGCGTGTGTGCACGCTCCATACTTCATTTCAGACGGGAGACGAGCAGACAGAACTTTTCACCAGGGACTTCACCTCACAGGTTTGCTCACTTTTGAATGTATCTACAGAAGTCCCCCCCTTATCTGCGGTTTCTCTCTCCATTGTTCCAGTTGGCCATGGTCAACCCTCCCCCTGCCCCAGCAGAAGCAGGTGATCCTCCTTCTGACATATGGTCAGAGAGTCAGTAGCAGCCTAACGCTGCACCACATGCCCACACCATTTCCTCACTTCATCCCATCATGTAGGCATTTTTCATCTCACAGCATCACAAGAAGGGTGAGGACAGCACGATAAGATATTTTGAGAGGGCTGCCTGGGGGGCTCACTCGATTAAGCGTCCCACTTTGGCTCAGGTCACGATCTCGCAGTCCGTGAGTTTGAGCCCCACATCGGGCTCTGTGCTGAGAGCTCAGAGCCTGGAGCCTGCTTCAGATTCTGTCTCCTCTCTCTCTGCTCTTCCCCTGCTCACTCTCTCTCTCTCTCTTTCTCAAAAATAAACATTAAAAAGATTTTTTAAAAGATATTTTGTGAGAGAGACCACATTCATGTAACTTTTATGACAGTATACTCATAATCTATGCTATTATTGGTTATTATTGTTAATCTCTTACTATGCCTAATTTATAAATGGATTTTTTTACATTTTTTTTAAATTTAATTTACTCTGAGAGAGAAAATGACAGCATGAGCAAGGCAGGAGCAGAGAGAGAGGGAGACAGAGAATCCAAAGCAGGATCCACGCAGTCAGCACACAGCCCGACGCAGGGCTCAAACCCATGAAACCGTGACATCATGACCTGAGCCAAAACCAAGAGTCAGGAGCCCAACTGACTGGACCACCCAAGCCCCCCATCAATGGAATTTCTAACATAGGTATGTAGTGCAGAAAAAAAAAATGGTGTATATATAGGGTTCAGTACCAACTGTACTAGGGGGCTCTGGGGGTCTTGGAAGGTATTCCCATTCCCAGAAGATAAGGGGGTGGGAGGACTGCTGTACATGAAACTGGAAAGAATAGGATGAAAATCATTAGTTTTTCACAGGGGTCAGAAGAAACCAGATCATTTAAACTTTCACCAGTGAAGCCCTGTTCTCACCTGAACAGAAGAAGAAAGAACAGGGGCAGGTGCCCTTTTGTGTAGCTGTTTATATCCCACCTGAGGTCAGAACCTGTCACTGACAAAAGGCAAAGCTCATCTGAGCATAGTTCAAAGCCACTTTTGTGTAAAGGCTTAAATCACTAGGATGAATGTTTAGATGCCCCAGGAATTCCTTCTCATGGCCTAATTAAAAGGGGAGAAGTAATAGGTTTTAGTTCTTTGCTTTGCCCACAATACCCTCAGAATATAAATTAATCTCCTGAAATGTTGATACTAGGGCAATGCATTTGCATATTTTCTTTAAAAATCTTAACCCTCACACTGTTAGGCTGTGTGACATTGAACAAGTCATTTAACCTATCTGTTTCAGCTTATTAGTAAAATGAATCAGTAATAATTGTGCCCATTTCACAGAGTTATAAAAATTAAATGATATAATAAGGTGAAGTATTTAATACAGTTCCTGCTGCATTATTAGTGACCTAGAAGATGTTGTTAATAACCACTGGCTTTAAAATCAAATACTCAAGAGAGTCTCGTATGCAGAGAGTCCTATGCTGGGGTTCTGTACAGGTGGAGATAGGGTAGCAGTATCTACCTAGGTCCAGAGACCAGTTAGATGGGAAGACCTTCAACAGATAGTCCTGTCCCTTCTTATCAGACTCTTCTTTGAGCTTCCTAGCTGCCAGATCCAAGAGCAGACGATGTGCAGTAAACTTGCTACTACGGTTTATCATGGCAGGCCTTTCTGTTAACTCATCTGCAAAATGAGAACAGTTTCTGTCCTGACTATCCGATTGCACTGTACAGCAGTTAATGTCAGTGTGCATAAACATTCTTCATAAACGGGGCCCTCCATGACTGAGCCTCAAGGTTAGTTGGTAGCTCTTCTATTCCATTTTACCACCTGGGGCCAAAAGTTCCCAATTTGCAAAGAAGTCATATTTTTTTTAAATCTATTTCTGATTGGAACTTTTACCTTTTCACTATTTTGTGTAAAAGAGGTAAGTGGGTTAATGTTCTCGACAAACGCCCTCCTTAGTCATGGGGTCCATAGCAAGGTGGGTCCTCCATGGCGATCTCAATGCATTGGAAGATAGCGTTTTGACAGCCAGGTCCAATCTGGAGTTCCCAGAAATAGTAGATACAGGAAGGGACCTGCTGGAGAATCCCTGGGACAGTGTGATCTCCGTGGCCTCTGTGGGTTGTTTTGTATCTGGTGCGGGAGACATCTCAGGGTGACCTTCACGCCCTGCGTGGGCAAGACTTTAGGGCTACTTTACCCTGAGGCGCCCTCTGGGGAAACAGGTCATGTACCCTTTCCTTCTGCTCTGCTCCTACATCCTGCTTGAGGGAGACAACTGCTCGCACAGAAGCACTCCTATGACCAGAATAGCTGTCAGCCCTGCCCCTCCCTCTGGGACCAGGGGAGCCACCGTCTGGCTTCTTCCTGTCTGGAAGCTGGGCTCTATAGCCCAGCAGCACCCACAACATTACAGACACAGTACCCACCCTCCCTCCCACACATCAGGGGTGGTTCTCGGGCTGCTGCCTCAGATATGGGAAAAGACTAAAAAAGAAACTGATCTGCAAGGATTTTATCAGAGTCCCCTGGCGGTCACTGTACAGTCACTCTACTTCTCGTGTTTAAGTCACCGAGAAGTCCTGGAAGAAAATGCTTTCTGCAATCTCTTTTTGGAGCTAGGAAGTTTCAGAGGTCAGCAAGCTCACTCGGAGAGTGCAAAATGACACTTTGCTGTCTGAATCACGGTCAGTTCAAAGGCACAGGCACCAGCTCACCAAGCAGCAGCTACTTTCCACGTGGGGGTTCATTAAAGGAGAGAGTGACTGTCTTTGTGTCCCTCTTTTTCCCCCAGAGGCTTTGAACTAATGTTTTATATTAGTTCTTGTGCCTTTGTATAAGACAACTGTATTTCTCAGAACACAGTTTGGAGGTTAGTGAGATCTTCCAAAACTTGGGGTGGAAACCATGGTACTGAATCCTGTCCCCATGGATTCCTATTTCCTTTTTATTTCACTTTCTTTAAAACAAATCCTTTGAAGTCAATAGGTACATTCCTTAAAGCTCTGCTTGACTAATACTATTAAGAAATGTTACGCTAACAGTGTCAGTCCTACCTCAGATTAAATTATTGCAACAATGGAGTCCTAGGTCCTGTGATCTGTAACAAGGCTGAGTTTCCCGTAGAATATGAAAAAAACATTTCACTGCTAACATCAAAGAAAAGATCATCTTTACTTTCTCTTCATCTTAGATATTTTAAAGTTTCCAAATGTTGCATTTGAATTGAAGATTTCTAGACAGTCATTACTGTCAAGTTGAGACAAGCCTTAGAGGAAAACATTCAAACTTGTTTCAGTATGATTTGGGGGCTAACATTTACTGGAGGCTTACTATGAAAAAAGTATTTTGTTAAGGCATCGAAACTCTGAAAGACATGTATGTTTGTTATGCCCATTTTAGAAATGAGGAAACTGAGGATCAGAAATAGAATGACTTAAGGGCACCTGGGTGGCTCAGTCAGTTGAGCTCCAACTTCGGCTTGGATCTTGCAGGTCATGATCTTGCAGTTTGTGAGTTTGAGGCCATGATGCACTCTGTGCTGACAGCTCAGAGCCTGGAGCCTAGAGCCTGCTTTAGATCTGTGTCTCCCTCACTCTCTGCTCCTCCCCTGCTCACACTCTGTCTCTCTCTCAAAAATAAATAAACATTAAAAAATGTTTTTTTAAATAAAATCACTTAAGGGCACCTGGCTGGCTCAGTCAATTAAGTACCTGATTGTGGCCCAGGTCATAATCTCACAGTTCTTGAGTTCAAGCCCCACATTGGGCTCTGTGCTTAAAACAGCTCAGAGCCTGAAGCTGCTTCAGATTCTGTGTCTCCCTCTCTCTGCCCTGCTCCTGCTGGCACTCGGTCTCTATCTCTCAAAAATAAATAAAAAAATATTTTCAAAAATTAAAAAAAATAGAATGACTTAGGTCTTATACAGATAAGACAATAAAATTAGACCATGATTGCTCAGCTACTGACTGACAGCTGCAATTTATGGGCAAATCCTGAGGTCCTTTTCTTGACCACTCTGTTGCATTTCCATCTTCATCTTCGTCTCTTTTTCCTACCGTAAATTCATCATCAAATATAAATAAATTAATTAATTAATTAATTCGTCATCGAGCTGTTGTCTAACTTGCTATTCTTTGGTCACATGCTGCACCCATCTTTGTTATATGAAGATCTAAAAGCTTCCGTCCAAGTGTTACTCGCTTCTTCAAAGATGTCGAGTTAGGGTTGCAATCCCCGGTAAGTAACAGAAAACCCAACCAACACTGGCATATCAAACAACAGCTACAGGTAGAGGGTTGAGTAGCACACTGCCTGAGTTCAAGTCCAACCTCTGCACTCACTGAGTAATTTGGGTAAATTATTCAACCTTTCTATGGCTCGCTGTGCTCATCTAAAAGCTGGAATAACAATGGTGCTCACTTTTCTAAGTTCTTAAGAGGATTAACTATGAATTCAAGTCAACCGCTCAGAAAATGCTAATAAAATAAGTTACCATTATATAGTTTCTCACATGGAGGTGGACAGCTCAGTTGGTACAGCACGTCGCCATGCCATGGAGAACCCAGTTTCCTCCTGTCTTTGCTGCTGATTCTCAGCCTTGCAAAACGTAAGCAGCCCTCTCTGCATTCCAGGCAGAAGGAAAGGTGAGGGATCAAAGGACTTCTTCTTGCGGGCTTTTGGATTTTATTTGGGAAGGACAGCCCCCTAAATGACTTCCTCCTACAGCTTGTCAGTAAAAATGGTGTTAGATGGCCAGCCCTCACTTCCGTGGTGGCTGGGAATTTTAGCTTTATTTTTTTTCCAGGCTCTCTGGTTGAGGAAGACAGGGGAGAATGTGTTTGGGAATGGTTGTTGAGTGGACTGACCCCTAATACCACCAAAAAGTCCCTACTCATGTCCCACCTGCATATCTATCCTAATTACCAACTTTAAGGACATGACTTATACTATTCCTTTGGAATTATTTTATGGTTCTTTCTGCCTGGGAACCATAGTTTTACATGGTTGGTTTTACCTTAGCCTTCAGGTTCCAGTTAATGCCTTTTCTATGGAAAACAATTCTCTAGCCACTCCAATAAATACAGGTCTCTCCTCTTATCCTTTTACATAGCACATTGTTTATTTCCTTCACAATGCTTCATTCATTTGGCAAGGTTAGAGGGATGATATTTTTTAATACTCCCGATAAGTAGAGTTTTCTCCTTGCCACACCACTACAAACCCTACTAAGAGGACAGAATGGTGTCACCTCAGAGAGGAGGAAGATATACTGTGAAAATTCATGTCAAAGTGAACAGGAGATGGAGAACCATCCCCTTCCTGACACAGCGAAATACTGGAATTAGAAAGACCTGAACACAGACAGAAGGAGCTGGATATCAAGCCTGAGGTGCCCAAAAACGTTGGGGTCAATGGCCCAATTTGAGAGAAGAGTCTCAGAAAAAGGCATTCCTCTTACATCCCAAATTTAACATGGCAGTAATCTAAGTGGGTCAGCCACAGTCACTCAGTAGCTACCAAGGAAAGTACTTCAATTTTGTTGAATGAGTGAAGGAGTGAATGAATGAATGGATGAATTGGTTTGAATGACAAATATTGACAAGATGTGAATATCCCACATTTTAATGGGGTTTGAGAGCTTGAGCTCACTACAGTATAACTACGGTGTGATCTTTTGTTTCCTCAAAAGATGAAGACTCCTTCAGGGCAGAGATTGTGTTTTTCTTCTTTGCATCTTCTTTGGGGCCCCTACTGGGTACTCCATGGGTCTTTGTTAATGGATTGAATAAGGAGCTGAAGATAGAAAATTACAGAATTAGAAAGAAACAAAGGATGATAGGTCCCAAAGTTACCTGTATTTTTTCTTCAGCAGCAAAGAAAGATCCTAGTAGATACTGTCTATTCACTTCGGGTTTTGGTGCTACTTTAATATAGAAGAATGGTCGTAAAGTTATTAAGATTCCCAGAGGACAACTAAGATAAGAAAATCAGTATTTAACCTTAAGAAATAAGGCTTTGTGCACAGATAATGGCTTGTGTCATATGCATCCTCACCAGGGAATCGAATTTGGTGTCTTGAAATCTTGATTAAATTTCTAGGTTTCATTCTGTTTCCCTAACCACAAATTTACCTGGAATTTTGTTTTAACTGTTGGCTCGACGGGAGCGGGGATCTCTTATTCCTGTCAAATACTCTCATTTTTTGTCAAATTATGAGGACATTTCTGGCTTCCAGAATCAACGCTAGTGCTCTCTTGCTCTCCTTGTCCTCTGCTCGTTCAAACAGCTCCATTAGGCCGTGTGGCACAGAGATGCTCTGTATCTAATGCCACCCCTTGCTGGCAGGCTGACCTCTGGGCATGTGCCCCTCCACCATCCTAGGTTTCTTTTTTTCAGTGTTTATTTTTATTTTGAGAGAGAAACAGAGAGAGTGTGAGTGGGGGAGGGGCAGAGAGGGAGGGAGAAAGAGAGAAAAGAAGCAGTCTCCATGCTATCAGTGCAGAGCCCAATGTGGGCTTCGATCCCACGAACTGTGAAGTCATGACCTGAGCCAAAATCAAGAGTCAGATGTTTAACTGACTGAGCCACCCAGGAGCCCCCCATCCTAGGTTTCCATTTAGATAAAAGCACGAACAATATCTACCCTAACTGACTCATGAAAGTATCAGGCAGATGAAATGAGATTTATGTGAAAACTTTATATAGTGTAAAGTGATATAAATTATTGTATCGTATAAATGGTATCATAAGCCTATATCTCATTCGCTTTTTATAGTAAAGGACACTGAGAGCAGAAAGGCCAACAAATTTATCAGTGCTTTGGGTTAAAGCTGTTATATCAAACTCACACTTTTACTTTTGCCTCTTCCTGAAAGCCCAAAATAATGATAATCATAATAGACATAGGCAAAAAAGAAATGGGATTAAGCCACAAAGACAATAAATGGGAGAGCAAGCATTGGCAACTAAATTTTGAAAGTGGAAAAGCAGAAAGAAGATGGACAACTTAGCCAGCAGGACAAGGGAAAACAAATCCTAAGCTGTCATTAGAGAAACCCAAGAAGCACCCGATCTGCACCACTGAAGACAAAATGGCTTCAGGAAGTGGAGTATAAGCTGCAAACAGAGGATTGGTTAAATTGGTTTAAATGTAGCTGAGAGTTGCCTACCCAAGTCATCCTTTCTTCATCTGCTCTGGCTAAAGACTAGAGGTTAATGCTCTGACAAAGTCACGACAGGCAGTGTCTGCACTGCCTGGGGACATCAGGAAGAGCTAAGGGTGGGAATTACCATGATAAAGATAGAGCAAAAGTGGCATTGTAAGACATGAATTTTGAAACCGTTCTTTCCCATTCAGCTTCCAGAAGACGGACAACCAGGCTATTATTCCCCAGATATCAGAAGGGAAGATTCTTCTCTGAGGACTCTGACCAAACCAAGAGGTGAGACATTCTGGTATTGGGGTTCCCACAGTGAAACCCTACAGGAGCTAACTAAAGGTGACAAGCTTCACCCACATTCTTGCAACTTCCTGTCAGTTTAATAACGCCCCCTTTTTTTCTTTTGTCAGTTTAGAGCTCTACTGAGCTATAGTTTGCAATCATTAAAACAATGGCCCACTTTTATTTATTTATTTATTTTCCCCCCAGGATTTACGCAGTTCATTTCACTGATTGTCTTGCAAGTAAGTCACTGAGGTTGGGCAAAGCCAGGGGAAAATAACTTAAATCTCAAGCACTTTCATTCAGTGACAACCCAATTAGCAAAGCCCTGTTGCTGAGCAGAGGGCTGTGGAGGCCACCCCAGGACCCATAGCACATGTACTGATGTTAAAAACCCCATCCCAGAGGCACTAAGAGGGAATCAAATCCCCCACTTTTTTTTTTTTATTTTTGGCTGAAATGAACTAAAATTTATTTGAATATTAAGGTAAAAAAAAACTTTGAGGAAGATTCATGAGATTTAGTTTGGCAAAGTCATCCAGATGGTGCAACAGAGCCATTTTCGGGTTTCTTGACGAAAGGGGGTACAGGGAGGACTTTCCACCAAGCAACAAAGGAGCACATTTATTACAAGGCTGAGCCTGTCCCACTTCCCCTCTCTGCAGCTAAAGGTCCACAAAGCAGTGGATCGAATGCCCACTTTTAAATATGAGCAGAGAACCAGAGACCACCAGAAAGCTAGGGAAAACCTCTAATATGAAACATCACATAAACAATAAACAGAAAACACCAACACCAGTTATTGGATAAAGACATGAAAACTTAAAAAGAAGCTATTGCTAACATTCTTAGAGCAATGAGATAGAGACTCTTTAAAATAAGAACAGGATGCTGTATAAAAGGAATATCCAGAGGACAAAAAATGAATTCCTGGAAATTAAAAATATAATAGCAGAAATTAAAGATTCAATAGAAGGATGGAAAATAAAGCTGATGAATTCACTTGTGAAAGCAGAACAGATTTAATTCCTGTTGAAGGACGACAGAAAGACAAAGAGATGAAATGTAGGAAATATATTAGGCCAGGAACATTTATCATCCAGAAAATGAAGTTCCAAAGGGGGAAAAAAAAACCTGTGGGAAAGAAATAATCAGGAAATAAACCAAGAAAATTTCCCAGAAATGAAGGGCACGGCTCTCCAGATTCAAAGAGCCCTTTGAGTGCCAAGCATAATGGAGGAAAATAGACGTAGACCAAGGCACATGATGGCGCAGTTCCAGAACAGTGAGACAAAGAAAAGATACCACAAGCTTCCAGAGAAGAAAAAATGGCTTCAGGAAATGGGTTGTGAAACAGAATGACTTCAACCTCTCAACAAGCACTTAAAAGGCTGGAAAACAATAGAACAAAGCCTTCAAAATTCTGCAAGGGAATTATTTCCAGTCTGGAATTGTGTTCTCGGCCATACTACAATAAAGTATGAGGGTGAAATTAAGACTTGTTCAAATATGCAAATTTCAGAACAATGAACTCCTTCTAAGGAAACTACTGACCTCAAACCAAGAATTAAAAGGGCATAGCATTTGAGATACAAGGGATTCAAGACAAGAAAGAATTCTCAGGATTATACTGCAGGGAGATCTCAGGATGACAGCTGTGTGGAAGACTCAAAGAAAACTGGATTAAGTCAGCATGTCCATGAAAGAGATCTCCAAGAAGATGAAATTAATGGAATATTTTAATATGTTTAAACATACCGAGAGGAGATTTAGATATTGGTAGGTAGGGTTTGGAATAAACTAGCGATAGAATTAGATGATCAGAAAATTAAGCCAATCAAAAGCACGTCTAGTATTAAATCCCAAGAGTTAGGAAGAAGAGAAAATATGATCCTAGGATACAACATGTCTCAGCTATGAACAGCATTTGATTGTTATAATAACGTTAACAATAAACACTTATCTGACCAAAATGAGGACATAATTGTATTGAGAGGATGGGAACACAGTAGTGCAGTGGTTCCACTGTGGAGGGGTAAAGGAGTGGTGGTGGGAGAGGTGATGGTAAAAAAGAGCTGAATATTTATCTTCCAAGATGGGCAATCAATAGCCAAGTCTTAAATTAGCAATATGTAAACATGATATTTAGATATGTGAATATAAATATCAAAAGAAATGGCCAAGAGTTGAACACGATTGCCCCTAAGAATAGGAAGTGTGTGTGTGTGTGGGTGTGTGTGTGTGTATGTGTTCATCATTACAGATTTTGTGCATACCTAACTATAATACAACTATCAACTGAAGTCCTTAAAAAGTCAGCTAAGTTGCCAAACTATATTTTTGTTCTAGGGGACAGCATTATAGTTTCTCAACTGTAATTTGTTCTTTGTTCATTGGATTATACAACTTGCCCCATTTCTAAGCATTTGAGACACTGAATTTACAAATGGGCAATGGCCAGACCAAATATAAAAACAGAACTCTGACCCACAACCTGCAGCAACCAGTCCAGGAAATCAAACCACGCCCTACAGTCACCAGCCCTGGGAACCAACCTGCTATAATTCAGACTTGGAGAAAATCAGACTTTTACCCCTTATAACAATCGGCTCCAAATGGCCAGAACTTGATTAATAACTGACAGCTGCTCTAGTTTTTATCCCTGCTTCCAACTAGGACCAACCAGTGAAAGCCAAATTCGCACTCCTAACCAATCACAAAGGATGCCTCTCTTCTAGTTAGTCTGCTTACTTCTCCCTCATGGCATGATTCTCTAAGCAGGGCAAACCTGAAGCCATCTCTTTTTCCCACCATAAAGCTTTCCCTGTCCTCTACCTACCTTTGAGTCCTAGGCAAACATAAGGGATGGTGCCTGATACTCTTGCTACAGCAAGATCTTAATAAATACCCTTTATTCTCATTTGGTTGGCCTTCATTTGCTTCCACACACTATTTTGAGGCATTGCAAATTTTCAAAGATTGAAAATCATTTTATTCGTCAAGAATGGATGCCAGCTTGACATTGGCCTTAGCAACATGTTTCTGGTATGTCTTTTCAGGCAAGGGAAACAAAGGCAAAGATAAACTAGTGGGACTATACCAAAATAGAAAGCACAGCAAAGGAAACCATCAACAAAATAAAAAGGCAACCTCCTGAATGGGAGAAGGTATTTATAAATGATGTATCTGGTAAGGGGTTAGCATCCAAAATATATAAATAACTTAAAACCCAACACCAAAAAAACACTAATAATCTGGTTGAAAATGGGAAGAGGATCTGAATAGACATTTTTCCAAAGAAGATATACAGATGCCAAAAGATACATGAAAAGACGTTCAATATCATTAGTCATCAGAGAAATGCAGATCAAAACCACAATGAAATATCACCTTGTCAGAATGGCTAGAATCAAAAAGACAAGAAATAACAAGTGTTGGAGAGGATGTGAGGAAAAGGAACCCTCGTGCACCGTTGGTGGGAATGTAGATTAATACAGCCACTGTGGAAAACAGTATGGAGGTTCCTCAAAAAATTAAAAACAGAAATACCATATGATCCAGTATTTTCACTACTGGGTGTTTATCCAAAGAAAATGAAAACCCTAACTCTACAAGATATACGCACCCTTATGTTTATTGCAGCATTATTTACAATAGCCAAGATATGGAAGCAACACAAGTATCCAATGATAGAAAAATAGATAAAGAAGATGTGATGTGTATATATACTATGGAATATTACTCAGCCATAAAAAATGAGAGCTTGTCATTTGTGACAACATGATGAAGCTAGAAGGTATTATGCTAAGTGAAATAAGTCAGAGAAGGACAAATACCATATGATTTAACTTATATGTGAAATCTATAAAAAATGAACAAACAGAAACAGACTCCTAAATACAGAGAAACACCACCACTGGTGGTGGCCAGAGGGACGGGCGGTGAGGGAATGGGTGAAATAGGGGAAGGGGTAAAGAGATATAAAATTCCCGTAATAAAATAAATAAGTCATGGGGATGAAAAGTACAGCCTAGGAAATAGAACAAACTGATGGCGGCTGATGGTGACACTTGTGTTGGACATGGAATGACATGTGTCGTTGGGTCACTGTGTTGTACGCTTGAAGCTAATGCGGCATTGTCAACTACACTTCAATAGTAATTAATTAATTAATTAATTATTCTAGGAAAAACAGTAAATCTCTGCTGTATCCCAAATACCTATAATGAATATTCAATTAGTGTGTATTGAATTCAATAAATTAAAAAGTGAAGGGTCACTGTATCACTGAAAAAAAAAGAACGCACGTTAAACCTACAATCCAAGTTCAAAAAGTCTTAATTTTTTTTGACAAGTTCTTACATTTATTCACTCCTATAGTGTACTGTGTTTCCACATGTCAAGTACTGGACTGGGTGTCATGTGTTCTGGACTATACAAAGATAAATTAGATAAGTTGAGTATGTCATTTAATTGGATTTAATAATTTACGAGTTTCTTAAATTCAGATAAAGTTATCTCAAGTTTGGATACGTCAGTTAAAGCTATATTTATGCTTTTGAGCAAATGAACATAATTTTATAGATAAGTTGCCAAAAACAGAGATCAAGTTAGTGTTATACTTTTATACTTTTTTATTTTGCTTTTTTTTTCTTAAATTGCCCAATGAAAATTTTCTGACTGAATTGTCTTAGTATGTGTCTAAAGTGTGCTGTTTTTATTTTAACCCCCTTGAAGAAATCTTCTCTTATGTTTACTAATATAAATATAAATGTTAAGTTTATGTCATTTACACACATTTTCCTCTTTGTGCTTTAGAATTGAATTGCAGATGTCCTATTAAGGGGCACATATATGATTATGGAAAATTATTCTATTGAAAATAACAGTAGTTTTTATAATGATGTAAATCTGAGAAAGCAAAAGAAATTGAGGTTGGAAAAACAGATGTATTCACTAAAAAACTACTGTGTGCACGTGGTAAACTAGTTTTTAGCAAGATTCAAATAATGCAATCAGTGGGAATTTGACTAGTCCGTGGAGTGAAAGGCATGTGGGATGTACGAATAATAGCTGGAAATTTGTTGTGGACACGAGACTATTAAGCTTGTCTCCTGCTGCATTCAGTATGGTAGTAAAAACTATTATTAAATAACTGATTTTATAGCAACTGTTAAAATTATTTGGCCAAAGTATAAATTAAAGTTTATGACGGATGCAAATGTATGTCTTAAAATGTAAAATACTAATTTAGGTTCCTTTCCCATTTTAAAATAACCACTCAGACGAAAGAACAGTGATTACCAAAATCAGAGCAAATTAATAAGGCTGCCAGGAAGGCTTCACAAAAGTCTGAAACATTAAATGTGACTTTGCTTTTCAAACACAGAATCCCACAATTATCAAGGATCTCTTCCCTAGCTGAGTGCACATAACTCACATCAGCAGTAATGGGGTTGACACACGAGAAATCCTGAGGACCAATTAAGGGGCACAAATGATAGATCTGTTCCCCCAGACCCTTCTATGCCACATGCAGATGTGTGGAGGGTCAGTGGACACCCACCACATCTGGAAAGGTAGAACTGTAACTGATTTGGGGGTGCCTGGGTTGTTCAGTCGGTTGAGTGCCTACTTTGGCTCAGGTCATGATCTTGCAGTTCGTGAGTTCCCCCGAGTCGGGCCCTGTGCTGACAGCTGAGAGCCTCGAGCCTGCTCTAGATTCTGTGTCTCCCTTGCTCTCTCTGGCCCTCCCCTGCTGGCGCTCAGTTTCTCTCACTCTCAAAAATAAAATAAACATTAAAAAAAAAAGAATAACTGATTAAAAAAAAGAACTGTAACTGATTAGCCAAGTGGTGTTGGTTAACCTTTTAGCCTTTGTTTCTACCTAAGCAGTCCCGGAAATAAAACTTGTTCATTTACAAAAGACAAAATTCTTTAGCAAATGAAAAGGCTCACTGAATGTGACATTCTGTGTATCATTGAAGCTTTTCGGAAATGAAGGATTCTCAGGCCCCACCCTGTATTTTCAGTCTCCAGGGCTGCAGGCTGGGTGTGGTATTTTCTAAAGCTCCTTAAGTGAGTGGAGGTTGGGGGCTGGGCAGGGTGAGAGAAACTGTAGCAATCCCCTGGAATCTAACTCAGTATTTGGCAAAAAGTAAACACATTATGTATCTTTGAGGAGAGATCTGTTGTAAGGAACATTTTTAAATATATGTACAGTTCAGGAAGCGAAAATTCTTAGGAGCATAAAGTAGATTGGTGCTCTAGACGTCATAGAATCTGAGTTTTAACAATATCTGATCGTTGCCTGGGGAGGTTTGTGAAAAGACTCGTGAAGGCTCCCACCTAACTACTGAATCCAAATATCCGAGAACGGGACCTGGACATCCATATGGTTTAAAATTTTGAAAACCCATTTTAAGATTTAGGAATTATAATTTTTCTCACTAAATGTCCTTGTTCTTTCAGTACTGCCTCAAATGGCATGGTTTCCTGCCATTCATCACCAGGTCACTGTTGTTTTGGACCAAACTCTGTTTACTTGATTTCTCACTGCAAGTACAGTGACCGCTCTGGAGATGGGGGCCACGGTCATTCCTGCAGGTCTGGACTCTGTTGATCTGCCCCAGAACCATGATTCAGTTAATTCTTGCAACTTTTTTCAAATTTTTGGCTCAGGTCGACAAGAAACTAAAAAATTAAGGTGTTTGGTTTTTGTTTGTTTGTTTGTTTGTTTGTTTAGGAAAGTGCTGTTAATCCACACTTGCCGCATCTTTGGTTTGTGAAGCTAAATGTTAATCTACAATAGAGGCCACTTCAAAATGGTTTCATTAGATTTAGTTTAAGATCCAGCTTGTCGGTTTCATTTTGGATTCTGTTATTCAATATATAATCTTTGTCTCTCGCATTTCATGTCATACTTGAATTTGATAAACATACCATTCTAGCCTGATTTAAGTTATTAATAAACACATCAAATGAAAAAGAGCCTCTTAATGACCTCCCTCTGGATAAACATTGGTCATGAGCCCCTTAATCTAGTTTTCACCTGGTCACAAACCTGCCACACGTCTAACCACCCAGCCAAGATTTCTCCATCTTGTTAATAGAAATGCAGGAAGAAACATTTTAAAGGCCATCTTCAGAAAATTAAATCTTGAAATCTACATTGCTTTGCATTATTCCAAATCTCTGTACCTGCAACATATATTACTATATATGCTCAGAATACTTTATATCAAAAATCTTAATTGTCAATAGGTAGAATGAATACAAAAGATAAATTTAGTTGTCAATGGATAATTGCCCATTTGACAACTTAACTTTTTAAAAATTATTTTCTCATCCTATAAAACTTTACCAATGTGAAATTACTTACGATTCTTTTTTCTAAATCTTCGCCAACATATACTGTCTCCTCTCACGACAAGATTCTGGCTGGTCTAAAGGTTACGGCGTCTGACAGTAATTCACTGAGGTACCACATTTCAATTGCTTCAGCACATTTCAATTAGGAAACCTTTGAAGTGAGAAAGGAAAAGATATCGAGTGGGAGTCAGGTGATGTGGAAAGAAAAACAGCATGAAAGGAGAGAATAAGAAGCATTTCTGGACAATGGAAAAAGAAGAAAAAAACAACAGGACTCAGGAACAATTTGATTCTACCTTCAACTCAACAGTCAATGTTCATAAAAGGCACACACATATATTCCAAAATATTGGGTTTAAGTAGAAAATTTCCAAACCCCTATGATTATGAAATGGGCTTAATGTGAGATATTTTTCTGGAAGATACACTCTAATAGTGGAGATGTAATTTATGCTAGCCCTTCTCTAGGCAAAAATTTAAAAATCTGGTTTAAGCAAAAAGGGAATATATTAGCTTAAATAACTTGTGGTCCAGAGGCTGGCCTAGCTTAGGCCCTCAAAGACCCCTGAAAGGATATTATTAGGTCCCCACTCTTTCTGAGTGTAGCTCTACTTTCTCCTTCTGGTCATTCTCAGGCACGTATATTCCCTTGGTGGCAATATGTCTGCAGGATCACACACTCAGCATCCGAGTCCAGAATAAAATGGTGTTTCCTTTCATTTATTCTGCCTGGCTGTAGTAGGCTGAATAATAGCCACCCAAAGATAAAAGGTCCTAATACCTGAAACCAGGAAATACTATTTTATAATGAAACAAAGGTCTTTGCAAATATGATTATGTTAAAAATTTCTTTCTTTCTTTCTTTCTTTTTTTTTTTTTTTTTTTTTGAGAGAAAGAGAAAGTGCCCTGCGCGCACACGAAAGCCAGTAGGGGAGGAGCAGAGAGAGAAGGAGAGAGAGCATCCCAAGAAGTCTCCACTCTCAGTGTGGAGCCTAATGCCAGGCTCCATACCATGACTGTGAGAGCATGACCTGAGCGGAAATCAAGACATGGTCGCTTAACTGACTGAGCCACTCAGGTGCCCCACAAATCTTGACCTGGGAAATTATCCTGGATTTTCCAGGGGCACTTTAAATGCAATCACAAGTGTGCTTACAGGAAGAAGGTAGAGAAGACTCCACACACACAAAAGAGGAAAAGTAATGTGACCATGCAGGTAGAACTGGAGATGATGTGACCACACGTCTAGGAAAGTCGGCAGCCACCAGAACTGGAAGAAGCAAGGAGCAGGTTCTCCCCTAGAGCCTCTGGAGGGAGCCTGGCCCTGCTGACACCTTAATTTTGGCCTAGTGAGATAGATTTCAAAGAACTGTGAGTGAGTTTTTAGTTGTTTTTACCAGCTTTGTGAGAATCCTTTAGAGCAGATGCAGGAAACTAATACAACAGGTTCACTCTGATTTGACCATCTTGAGTCACATGACAAACTCTGAGCCAATCACTGAGAATGGACAAGTCTGCCTGAGTCATCCCTTTCATTCTTAGAGCATGAGCAAAGCCTTTCATGAGGCAAATGAACTCCAGTGCAGGAGGAAGGGGAAGGTTGCTCAAAAGGAAAGCATATCTGCAAAATAGACATTGGTTGGTGAGAGGAGGCCAGAAACAGCAGATATCTATTTCATATCTGAAAAGAGAAGACATAGGAGAGGCAAATTAATATTTATATGCAAGACTATTATAACATTAGTGCACTTGAACTTGTTTTGTTGCTGTGATTATGTTGTTAAGCAGCATATGATCACAAACACACTGAGTTGGACAGACATCACTTCCTAAGAGCAGATTTGTTTTTCCTGCCAATCACTGGGCCTTCTCCAGCTCCAGCGTATCTTGTTCTGGAAGAGATGTGCATTACGATCACACATATTACTCTATAGAGAAACATACTATGATATTAAGATAAGATTCATTTGCTTTCAAATATTCCTTTGGATTGTGTCTAAAAAATTGTATCCACAGTATTTGTTAGAGTAAGAGCTTGTGCCAGAGTTCGTGGTGTGAAGTCCATGATACTTTCCACACCTCTTCTGGGGTTAAAACTGACAGGCCTCCGAAGACAGTTCAAGGATGGCTCAGCCTCTTATGAGCTCTCTGGGCTTGGCTAAATGACTTACACTGTCCTAATCCCAATTTCTTTATATGCAAAATGAGAACACATAATTGTACAGGATTTATTTTGAGAATTATTTAAAAAATAATGTGTGAAAGCATCTAACAGGGTGCACAGCACGAAGTAAAATGCAAATAGAATTCCATGATAAATCTGTAACCCAACAAGCCCAGTTTAGGTCACTATTCCTCTAATTTGTCCTTCCTCACCCAGACCAAAGCTGTCGCAATGACTCATTTCAACTTCAAAAGATCTACCTCCAGTTTCCATTTGGCTTAGCAAGTTGATTCACAGGAGAGCCTGATGTCAAGTGCACGTTTAGACATTTTCCCGTGTTTGGAACTTTGTACAATTTAAAGTAAGATAGGTTTCAGTGCTGAACCATGCCTAGCTCTGCCAGCTTCTTTATTCCCAAACTGTTTTCCATGCTAACAAAATTTCTTTGATAGGACGGAATATCAGTCTCCCCAACCCGAGATGGCTCATTTGCCTTTCTTTTGAAACAGCCTGATTTTATTTTGAAGGTTTAAATGAACTGAATCTATTAATTTCCCCTTAGCCTTTTCATTATTTACTCTCAGAAACTCTTGTGGATAAGTCAGGCATAATTTCCCTTTATGTAATTTTGCTGGAGGGCAGAGGAAAACTGGCATTGTTTGAGTCATGGGGAAAAGATGTCCTCACTTAGGGCACAGATTAGCCCCTGCATTCCTCTGCCTGTGAGCTGGTGTCTCCCCTAGTGAGCAATACCATGGCAACTCGGAGTTCCCTGGGCCATTTGGGGAAACAGTGGCCAGGTTGGACAAGTTTGGGGGGTTTATATTACTCTATCTTTGCCCAGGAAATTTTAGAAATCAATTGCCAGCCCCTCGTAAGCATTTAATTGCCAACCATTGTTATCTGATGAGTATCTGTTTGTACTCAGAACAGTTGTCATTCCAAACATAAACCACATCTAAAATGACTAAATTTTACTGGGCTTTAGGGACTTACGGAGGCCCAGAGGTGGAATACAGAGAGATGACTTTTATAGACATAATTTAAATGTTTGCTAAAACTCAAATAAAGGAAGCTAGAAACTACTTAATGAGAAATGTTATCCACCTAATATTTATAATTTGCACCCTGTGGAGTATCACAAAGTTTCGACTGTGAATACCATGCATTCTGGAAATAAATATTCCAGAACCCCAAAGTTTTTAAGTGATGGGATTGTGAGCAATTTTAATTTTTTTATGAGCAGTTCTTAATTTCTTATTTTTTCCTAAGCACAGTGCCTAACATTTTCACATTTAACAAATATATTCACAGTATTAAAAACAGGCATTCCTCATTTTATTGTGCTTTGTTTTATTGTGCTTTGCAGATATTGTGTGTGTGTGTGTGTTTTAATATTTATTTATTTTTGAGGCAGAGAGAGACATAACACAAGCAGAGGAGGGTAGAGAGAGAGGGAGACACAGAATTGGAAGCAGGTTCCAGGCTCTGAGCTGTCAGCACAGAGCCTGACATGGGGCTTGAACTCATAAACCGCAAGATCATGACCTGAGCCAAAGTTGGACGCTTAACCAACTGCATCAAGCAAGTCTGTTTGCTTCATTTTTCCCCCATAGCAATTGCTCACTTTGTGTCTCTGTGTCACATTTTGGTAGTTCTCATATTTCAAAATTTTTCATCATTATTATATTTGTTGTGGGGATCTGTGATCATGACTTACTGAGAGCTCAGAAGATGGTTTGCATTTTTAGCAATCAAGTATTTTTTTAATAGTTTATTGTCAGGTTGGTTTCCATATAACACCCAGTGATCTTCCCCACAAGTGCCCTCCACCATGATCATTAACCCCTTCTCCTTTCCCCCTCACCCTTCGCCCTCAGTTTGTTTTCAGTATTCAAGAGTCTCTCAGGGTTTGCCTTCCTTCCTCTCCCTAACTCTTTTTCACCCCTTCCCCTCCCCAATGTTCTCTGTTAGGTTTCTCTTGTTAGACCTATGAGTGAAAACATATGGTATCTGTCCTTCTCTGCCTGACTTATTTCACTTAGCATGACACCCTCGAGATCCATCCACATGGCTACGAATGGCCAGATTTCATTCTTTCTCACTGCCATGTAGTATTCCATTGTATATATAAACCACATCTTCTTGATCCGTTCATCAGTTGATGGACATTTAGGCTCTTTCCATGATTTGGCTACTGTTGAAAGTGCCGCTACGAACATTGGGGTACATGTGCCCCTACGCATCAGCACTTCTGGATCCCTTGGGTAAATCCCTAGCAGTGCTATTGCTGGGTCATAAGGGAGTTCTACTGATAATTTTTTGAGGCATTTCCACACTGTTTTCCAGAGCAGCTGTACCAGTTTACATTCCCACCAACAGTGTAGGAGGGTGACTGTTTCTCCACATCCTCGCCAGCATCTATAGTCTCTTGATTTGTTCAGCAATCAAGTACTTTTAAATTAAGGAATATACATTGGTTTTTTAGACGTAATGCTATTGCACACTTAATGGACTGTCATGCAGTCTGAACATAACTTTTAGATGTACTTGGAAACCAAACAATCCATTTGACCCTCTTTATTGAGATATTCACTTTATTGAAGTGGTCTGGAACTTCAATATCTCTGAGGTTTGCCTGTAGTTTCTTTTTTTTACTATGTTTTAAAAAGAAAGAACTTTTAAAAGAAATAATCATGAATATGCATCACAGTGTTAGTTTTAAAAGCTAAAGCTGGAAATATCTCCAATAACAGAAAATATTTAATTAAAGTTTTATATAATAAATGCAATTGTCCCTTACTTAACTAACATTTGCATTTAATTTTTGGTGGGCAGGGAGACACTACCTTAGAAATTTATACCCATTTTCCCAATCATCTTTTTTTTTTCATTGTTTGTCCAACAGGCCATCCTTTTGACTCAGTTCTAGTCTTCACCAAAAACAGTTGTAATTCTAGTACCCAGATGGAAGGCTTACATCAATGGGAAGCAAGAATGATGTTCACTAAAAGAAAACCAATTTACATTTCAACTTGGCTCTTCGAAGAGTCTGACTTTACTGCTAAGAGCCCAGCTGAGACTGAGATGAAAGAGCCCTTTGAATGGTAAGGAATTAATACCATCAACATAGGGACATTCTGACTATAATCCAAAGTGTCTGGAATTCACAAGTGAATGTGAGTATGAGGGGGTAGAATATTCATAAGTATGTTATCCCTAAGGTTGAATAATACAAATATGGCTCGAAGGAAAAAAAGGGCAAAACTCCCTTAGATGACAAGGGATTGTGTAAAACACTGAATGATATTAAAATATGGGAACTTAGGATTTAACAAAGCAGTTGCCATGACTAAGTCCATCTCCAGTGAATGAGTGATACACTCATATGGTTACCAACTAAGCAAGTCAAGTAGGACAGTACCATTTCCATGGAGGGGTCTTGGGGTTGTTGCCTTTTTAGCTGGGTAGAAAAATTCCAAGCCCTGGGAGAGAAAATATCCAATGTCTTCTGAATGTCATCCAGTGTCATCTGAGACCATGACAAGAAGGATGGGATCAGGTAGTTGCAAGCACAGATAAGGAAACATTCAGAGTAATTAAAGTTAGCAGATAAAATAGGCTTTGTCACTTGAAGGCACCATAGACCAAAGTGACAAATGTTTTCTTCTTTTTTTATTAAAAAATTTTTTTAAGTTTACTCATTTTTGAGAGAGACAGAGAGACAGAACATGAGCAAGGGATAGGTAGAGTGAGAGGGAGACACAGAATCTGAAGCAGGCTCCAGGCTCTGAACTGTCAGCACAAAGACGGACGTAGGGCTCAAACCCACGAACCATGAGATCATGACCTGAGCTGAAGTTGAATGCTTAATTGACTGAGCCACCTAGGTGCCCCCAAAGTGACAATAGTTTATATACTATTGCTCTGAAGTCTTCCAGCATGTGTAATGACTGAGCAGAACAGAAAACTTATTTATTTATTTATTTATTTATTTATTTTTGAGAGAGAGAGAGAGCGAGAAAGGCAGAGAGAGAATCCCAAGCAGGCTCCGCACTATCAGCACAGAGCCCAATTCGAGGCTTGAACTCACAAACTGTGAGATCATGACCTGAGCTGAAGTCAAGAGTCAGGAGCTTAACCGACTAAGCCACCCTGGTTCCCTGAAAGGTTTGGAGCATAGATGGAAACTCAAACTGATTGGAGTGTTTATTTTCTATTTAGTCATGATGAAAAACATAAATTTCTATTAAATGTATTGATCAAAGTTTGATGATTATAAAATTTACTCTGCCTTGGTGTTAGTATTTTTTAATGTTTTCCCATTTTTATTCCAATAAATTAATATAAATGAGTATACATATTTATGTCATTATTTTCATAAAGTTGCATACATAAAGAAAGATCACAATTAGATGCATCATGTACTATATTCTTACTTATTCTTACTTGTCCGCACCTGAAAAATCTAGTCAGTGATCTCTGTAACTAAACCCAGACCCCATTATTCACCCAAAGGGAGTTCGGGCCACATATCAGAAATGGAGTGCAGTTAATCTTCCTGGTTTTATCAGTGTGGTCTCTAAGCTAGCAAGCCCCTTAGGAAGGGATCTAAGTAATTCATTCTCTGTGATCTTTTTAATCAAAACTAAAAGACTTAGACTTGAAGAGAATGGCATAGAATTTTTAACCCACTATGGCTATTTTTTACACTGCTCTTACATCCTTTTCTCCTAACTCAGAATCTGTTCCTTTCCACTTGATCAGGCTGCACACCAGTAGACCTCTAATGTGAAATAAGAGTTCATCACAGCATGGAGATAAAACTCCAAGTGTGGCATGGCTCCAAAGAGAAATTTCTATTCAGTTTAAATATCAAAAGAGACTAAACTTGGCTTCCACATGTACCGCATCTATAAATGACACACTTCCATATTAAGTCATCTTTTGCAATTTTAGGTTAAATTCTTTGTTACTGAAATAGTCTCAGAGTTCTAAGACTGGCCCGACAGAGGGCCTTTGTTTCTTCCCAGGAGCTGAGTCTGTAACCCATATGGGTGCCCTTGGTTACAAATGATGTCTCCTTTAGGATGCATATACTTTCAAGGCCTGTTCTAGACATGGGTAACAGGGGGGACCACTAATCTACCACCTATAGATCTACTTTCTCATACTTCTCTGCTTTCTCTTTTTACACTTCTTTACCTCCTCTTTATTTCTCTCTTTGCCTAAGTGGCTCAGAATAAGTTTTTACATAGTAGGTATAACTCAATTAGGCCTCATTTCCAGGAATGCTCATAACCAACTCTCAACTACTGAGTGGTCTTTTTACCATAGGGTTTCTTCATAGAGACAGAGACATAGAGACAGTCTTTTTAAAATTTGAAAAGCATTATCAGAAAAATAAATAAATCAAATAAATAAAAAATAAGTCAAATAAATAAGTAAATAAAACCAGAGGGATTGCCTCTTACCTTATTACTGAATGCTATCATTTTCTGAAGGTGATTGTGTCCATTTTCTCCTGTCTTTTTCATTCCTACAGTATGTGCAAATACTGGGAAAACACATAGAAATTAAGAGTAATCCAGGAGGAAAAGTGATGTGAAAAAGGCATGACCAAGTGAAAGGAAGGAGAATTTAAATTAGTGGAGAGAAGACAAAATTGATGAGAAAACCAAATGGGGGCAATTGAGGTAGGCCTTAACGAATGGATAGGGATATTTAAATCACCATATATCTTTGTATTTTTCTGATGTCAGTTTTGGAAACATAAATGTGTGTACGTGTGTGTGTGTGTGTGTGTGTGTGTGTGTGTGTGTGTTGCAGTGTATAAATGGTCAGACTTTAAATTCAAAAGGTGAACTGTGTTGTTCTTTCATCTCCCCAACTCCATAGTAACCTTGGACACTAGCTGCCTTACAAGCCCCAGGGGAGGCACACTGGGTTTGAAGCCCCTCATAAAGTCCTATTCTCATAGTTTTCTCACTATTTGACTTGTCTCTCAGCTTCTGGGAAAAGCCTGATTCACAGGGTATTATCATTATTTGACCTGACACCAAACACCAAGAGCAATTTTCAAAAATAACCATCAGTAATTGTCTAATGTCACCTCTCCTTGAGGCTGTGATACTTCATAGTTGGGGCAGACAAGAGGTGGCAAAAAAGCGAAAAGGCAGTTTTGGGGAATGAAATGTCCAAAGGGGCTTTGAAAAACTTTGTCCGGTCCCTGGGGATATTGAAGGCCACACACAGGGGTAGGGCTGTGAGCATGTCTAGCAAAGATCTGAGAGAAGGGCAGTCTCTAACCTGTGGGTCTTGAAGCTTTGCATAAGCAGAAGAAGGCTAAGGCAGACTGGTGAAAGTGTTCCCTAAACACACACACAGACACAGAGCTCTTCATGAAAGGGTGGAAAATGTGTTGGTGCAAACCAGTTGGTTCAAGCCAGTTGGTTGAGAAAGTCTCTGAAAACATCACCTGAGCACTAAGCTAATTGAGCAGAGATTTCAGCGGCTGTGCCTCACAGGGAATAAAGAATTAGTCCAGGAAAGTCATTAAACAAACAAATAGCAAAAACAACAATGACAAGAACAACAAAACACACTTTGTAACAACATGAAATTCTGCTGGGAGTCGGGGGTTAGCTTATTTTCAGAGTTACCACATTGTAGTATATAAAATGTGTGGGTGTTGATAAAAAATTATAAAACAGGCAAAGAAACAGGAAGATGTGGCTGTACATAAAAAATAACAGTCAACAAGACTGCCTCTAAGAGGGCCTAGATGTTGCCTTACTAGACAAAGACTTTAAATCAGTTACAGTAAGTATGTTCAAAGAACTAAAGGAAACAAAATCAAAAGAATTAATGTAATGTATGACAACTATATGTTGATACATAGAGAATAACAATACAATGAAATTATCAAAAAAAACAAAACAAACAGAAACCCTGGAGTTTAAAAATACATCAAATAAAATAAAAACTTCATTAAAGGGTTTCTACAGCAAATTTGAACTGGAAAAAGAATCAGTAAACCTGAGGATATGTCTATTGAGATTGTACAGTCTGAAGGACAGAAAGAAAATAGAAGGAAGAAAAATTAACAGAGCTTCAGAGACCTGTGAAACAGTAAGAAATGTATTAAAATGTATAATACAAACCTCAGAAAGAGAAGAGAGAAAGGAGGACGAAAGAATATTTGAAGAAATAATTGCTGAAATTTTCCAAAGTTTGATTTAAAAACCAACCTTCACATCAATAAAGCTCAGTGAATTCAAACTTGATAAATTCAAGGAGCTCTATACATAGGTACATGGCCAAATTGTTGAAAGACAAAGACAAATGTGAGAATCTTGAAAAGAGCAAGAGAAAAATGACTCATAATGTACAAAGGATCCTCAATGCATTTAAGAGCTGTCTTCTCATCAGAAACCATAGAAACCAGAAGGCACTTGGAAAATATATTTATGTGCTGATAGAAAAAGATTGTCAATGCAGTCTTATATCCAGCATCACTATGCACCAAAAATGAAGGAAAAATTAAGATATCTTCAGACACACACACAAAAACAGAAAATTTGTTGCTCATAGACAACTTCCTACCCTGCAAGGTATAAAAAAGATGTCATTCAGGCTAAAGTGGAAAGGCATTCAATATTTATTTGATTCCACATATAGAAATAAAGAGTATCAGTAAGCATAATTGCGTAGGTAAATATAAGAGGCAATATAAGTGTATTTTTTGTAACTCTTTTCTTCTATCTGATTCAAAAAACAACTCCATAAACAATATTTACAAAATTATGTTGCTGGGTTTATAATGCATAAAGATGTAATTTATATGCCAATTATAGCACAAAGGAAGGGGAAAGGAATACAAATATATTTGAGCAAGTTTCTCTCAATTTTATTGAAATTGAGTTAGTGTTAAAACTAACTTAATTTGTTTAAGTTAACATAGAACTTATGGCATATAGTCAAAACAGTGCTTAAAGAGAAATTCATAGCTGTAAACACCTATAATTGAAACAAAAGAAAGATTTCTAATCAGTGACCTAAGCTTTCACCTTAAGAAACCAGAAAAAGAAGAAAAAAACTATACCCGAAACAAATACAAGGAAGAAAATAATAAAGATTAGTACAGAAATGAATGCAATAGAATGTAGAAGAACAATTGTAAATCAACAGATCAAACAAAAAGGGTTATAAGAAGGGGTGCCTGGGTAGCTCAGTCAGTTAAGAATCCAACTCTTGGTTTCTACTCAGGTCATGATCTCACAGTTTGTGAGGTCAAGCCCCACACTTGGTTCCATGATGACACTGCAGAGCCTGCTTGGGATTCTCTCTCTCCTTCTCTCTCTGCCCCTTACCCACTCATGCTCTCTGTCTCTCTCTCTCTCTCAAAATAAATAAACTTTATTTTTTTAAAGTTTTTTAAAAAAATAATAGGAACTATGGGGTGGGTGACAATGGATGACACACATGGAAACAGTGTGGACAGAAAACTACATGATGATGGGGGACCCTCCCCTTCACATACAAATATACATCTTTACATAGCATAAGGCCCAGAAGTTTGATTCAACATGGGGGTTGCTCCAGAGTATTTGGGATAGAGCTCCTGCTAGATAGGGCTGATGCTTCTATTAGACTATATGAGAAAATAAAGAATTATATTATTTCTTCCATATTTGAGACTCACACATATTCCATTATTTTAACAAATGAAAATTATAAAAAATTCCAAACAATAAAGTCAAGATCATTTATAATGATAACACTAGATGTTAGATGGCTACCATCACTATTATAGAATACCTACTTTCAGTCTTTCTTTGTTCATATATTGTGTGTAGAAATCTCAGATATGAAAGAAATGCAATTTATTTTCCATAATTCACCTTAATTTTTATTTCTCATTCTACTGGTAGCAGAAACTAATCTCAGTCAATTCATGATATTTTCCTGCCCTGGGGTTGCATCTAAAAGTTTCAGGGAGCTTGCATAGAATTATACTCCTACTTGCCAGGTTCTCAATTGCTGGTCCCTGTAGGAATCATGACAACACCATCTCTCCAGGTCGGGCTCTCCCTCAGGAAACTTGGGCAGGTTGCCTGTGATGTTCTGGAGTTTTTGAGACCTGTTATAGTCCAAGGTCTTTCACTACAACTATGTTCCACCAGGGATAGGGGAAATTATGTTCCTTGCTTTATACTAGAACTTGCCCCAGATTCACCATGTAGATATTTCTTTTGTCTTTTACTTATTGGGTAAGGAAAAATTTGGGCCCTATCTAGCTCTCCCAGGTTTGGCCTTGATTTGGGGACACAGGCCCCCTATAAAGTCAGATCTCCAAACCTGTCTTGGAGTTTTGTCATAAAACATCATTTCACTGTATGGAAGAAGCATAATTTGTAACCATTTTCTTGTATGTTTAGATTATACTTTTTTACTTTACAATCATATTATGTTCATTTGACTATCTTTGTAGTGAAAGCTTTATCCATTGTTATTTCTTTTTTTTAATATATTTTTTAAGATTTTTTATTTTTTAAGTAATCTCTACACCCAATGTGGGGCTTGAACTCATGACCCCAAGATCAAGAGTCACACACTCTACTGACTGAGCCAGCCAGGTGCCCTTCCATTATTATTTCTTTACGAGAATTTCCTGGAATGGCAATTTATGTGTTAAAGAATATACATATTTGGGGGCTTTTCTATATGTTGCCAAATTGCACTTCAGAAATTTACCTTTCAGCATTGGTGTATGAGAATCCCCACTTCCCCACAAGGTAGAAGATTTAGCAATAAATTAGTTACACAAGTCATATCCTTATTATATATTTGTGTGCAATTTCTGTATACTTATGATTCTATAAGCTAAAAAGTACACTTTGATAATTTTTAAAATAACCAGTGGAAAACTACTAACATAGTTCAGGGTTGGAAATATATATATATATATATGTATATATATATATATATATATATACATATATATATATATATATATTGATGACTAAAATGTGAGGTTGTTCATGACACATGTGGCTAGGAGATAACTTCTTGGCAGGGCTTCAACAAGGTTACTGATCAGCCTTCCTCCTCCATTAATTGAGATAGAATTTATTAAAAATAGAAAAGGTCCATAACAACAATAATGACTGTTGGCTTTGGTCAGCAGGATGGCCCTCCAGAGAAGTTCACACCCTTGTGTGAACATTTCATGTGTTACATTTCATGGCAAAGGGACTTTGCAGATGTAATGAAGATTATGAACCCTAAGATGGTGTGGGCCATTTCCTGAATTATTCTGGTAACAGAAAGTCAGAGATATTTCAAATATGGGAAGTATGAATGCCCTGTTGTTGGCACTTATATGTAGAAGGCCACAAGCAAAGACCAGAGAGGGACATCTAGGAGCTAAGGAAGTCTCCAGTGGCAGCCAGAAAGAAAGTGAAAATCTCACTCTACATCTGTAAGGAGCTGGATTCCCCTAACAACTGGAATGGGTTTATCAGTTTACAAGATTCTTTTCTGAGTCTCCACATGAGATCCCAGCCAGCTGATACTTTGATTTTCACCTGTACTTCTAACCTACATAACTGTAAGGTAATAACATTTGTGTTGTATTAAAACACTGAATTTGTAGTATTGGTTACTGTCATGGTAGAAAACTAATACATAGGCTGAATAAATAGATGAAAAAATATACATTAATGTATACAAATGAATGAATGAGTAAATGAAACAAATGTGGCTTAATAGTGGCAATTGTTACACATTTGTCCTAAAATGTTGTGGATTCCCAGATCCATTTTACTTCCAAAGTCCTCTGAGTTATTCCTTTCACTCTGCAGACCCGTGTCAAAGTTTTGTCCCATCTATGGCTTCCAAGAGGAGACAATTACATGCTGTAACTGCCATCTCTGCCCTGTTATGATAAGATTTATTATAATTTTTAGTGTGAAGTAGGCATTCTGTGCTTGTGATTTCTCATAATTATCATTTGAAGAATGTGAGCAAACCATTACTATTCTCACCCGGTGAATTCAGAATTAAGCATGGCATACATTCATTTTTTTTCCAACAGGTATTTACTAGACTCCTGTTCTAAGTATAATTTTCTGCTAGGCTCTGAAGCCATTACAAAAGAAATATAGATAGCTTCCAAATGAAAAAGTGATTTATGTTCTAGAAGTTTATTTCTAAGTTAGGACTTTGATACTCAGAACACATTTATACATAGAAACAATTCTAAAAACATTGACTCTGCACCTAAATCAGCCTACAAAAGCTCATTCAACTCAAAAGTTACTTGAACTAAACCTAAAAGAATTTAACCGGTATTTATTTTTTCCATGGAGGAAAAAAGTTTCAATTCTTCAATTTGTAATGTTAGGAGCTCAACATTCTTCCCAGAAGAACTGACTCTGTCAGCAGTTATATTGTGCATCACAAGTTCCATTGAATAATTCACTTAGAAAAATCTTTGCTAGATGCTTGCACTATCTTATTTTGTTTTGTTTACTTTAGTTTTCTGTATCGAGAAAACCGGTTATCCTCATGTTGGATCATCTTGTTCTCTCTTCCATGTCTACTATCTTCTCTCTATTTGCTTTAATTACACCCAGGTTCTATAATCATTATTGTTAATTCTGATTATCTGTACATCTGTCACCTTAGATATTTCATTTCCTAGAAATTCTAAATGAGAAATAAATGAGAGGTCAGTGCTCAGACCCAGATTCTAAGTTTTATTAACTTTTCCTGTATTATCATTAGTTAAGGTGGTGATACCCAGTCAGAAATTATCTGTGATAAGACATCTCAACCATGCCAAGCAATGTTTTCCTACTTGGAGACGAATCATGTACATGTCCTGTACATTCCAATAGGTAGGTTGATACATAACTTATATAATGTGGTTTATAGAGAGAGGTGATATGGTATAGACAGAGATATCAGTTACATGCAAAAGTAAGTGGAAGAGACAACAAATATTTTAGGAGTTAAAATAACTTTTAGGAGTTAAGCAAATCAAGCTTGTGTTTGATTCAACCATTCAACAATCCCCAAATGTATGGGTCATTTCTTTGCCTATAATTTTATCTCTTCCTTATAGACTGCTTTCCCCCAATCTTTGCCATCTCTGTATATCTAAATCTTACCTGCCTTTATGGCCCAACACATGTGCACACTGTCTAGGAAGTCTCTGACAGCCCCATCCTGAGGTAAGCTATCCTTCCTCTCATTACCCATGGTAATTCATCACTACCTTTCTTACCATGTAGTGGAATGCAAATGGATAGGTGTGTTCAAAAAATGGCAAGGATGGACTTTAAAAACAATTTTTTAAGCAAATGATGAAGTAAGTTGAGATTTCTATAAAAGAAGGAGGGAGAACACTTTAGATATGGTGAAAGTGGTAAGAGAAGATGTAGAACAAAGGCATTGAGGCTGGAAGTCAGAGGGATGGCTTTCTGGGAACAGAGGATTCCTATTGAAAGTGGCAGGAGGTAAAATGTTCAAAAGTAGTTGGGGAGCAGATGGTGTGGGGCCTTTCACAATGCCTCAGGGATGAAGAGCTTGGACTTCATCCTGAAAGCAACAGGAAGTCATCAAGTGCACTGTTAAAGTAGGCATTTAGGAAGATTAATTTGACAGTGGTATGTAAGGTAGAGGCAGGGAGCTTATTAAAAAGGTATTTTAGTGATATGAAAGTAGCAGGTACAAATTCTAAAGGTCTTAGTCAAGTGCACAACAACATAAACAAGACCCATAATGGTCTCCATTTTCTAGAATTCATTTTAATTTCTGGAGCTCAGCCTCCATTTTACTTGCTGGGGAAAATTTACTTGAGTCACTTCCAGGTAAAACAAGTCTTATTCTATGTTTTTTTCAGGGTCTTTAACTCCATCATTTCAGGACAGGGTGAAAGGAGAGGGAAGGTAGACATGGGAGACATTCCATTTAATTTTCTCCACACCAAGGCAGAGCCTGTTCATGGTGTCATTCATCTTGTTCTCGATATAGGCGTAGGACAGACATTGGGAGCAGAGACTGTCCACACAGAATCCTCCTTCTGAGATGTTCCTTTATTCCTATGGTAAGGACCTTTGCAGCTCCCTGTCTTAGATGACCTCAGTCTTCAGAACTAGAGGACTGTGGGAGATTTCATATACCATCCACACCACTCCAGCCCATGACAGTAGGTGGATTGTCTCCAGCTAGCATCTGAATGTGAGCCATGTCACTATTTTCACCTAGCAGTTTCTTCTTAATAATGGCAGCCAGAGAGGAGGGAAAAGGGAATTTTCCCCCAGTTTTACTGTCTGCTGTCTCCCAGGCCTACTCCATCAGAGCAACTTTCTTTGCATGGGTCCCCAAACCTAAATAATAGGATCAGCAGTGTCCTCTCTCAGGCCTCATCGTGAGGGAGCAGAAGCAGGGCACCATTCTCACACTCATATTTATTTCTTTTTCTCTGGCAGCCTCTCCCTTTATTGCCCTCTTTTCCAACTTGGAGATTCTTTCTTTAGACTAAGTAGGAAAGTCACACTTGTGGATTGAATCTTTCAGTATCACCTCTACGGGTTTGAAATTAAGAATCAAGACTTTCCACTTTTGCTGGTTCTGCAGTTTGTCCACAGTGGCAATGGGTGTCTCCTGCCTAACTCTCATCTGAAGGGGGGCTCTTAGGTTGCAAATGAGTGACTTAGGTGGAATAAGAGTGAGCATGAGTAATCACATCAATTTGTACTTGGAAATACTTTGCCACCACATAATTGTGATATCCTTAAGATCTAGACTTAGGTGGAAGGAAGAATAAGAAGGAAAATTTAATTGGATGTGATTATTGTTAGATTACGACGTAGATAGGAGAATTCAAAGAAAGATTTTAAGATTTTGGGCCTGAGTAGATGGAAAATGAACAATGTTGAGGGGATTAGGAAAAGAATGATAGACAGACAGACAAACAGACAGACACACTAGTTATCTATGTCTCTTGGCTTAATATCCCTGAATCTGAATGAGAGCAACACACATAGAACGTACATTAATTTTATTAGTGATCTAAGATGAGCAGACTCTAGAGGATCAGTCCTCTAAATCCAACTCACTAAGTGGTTTAGCCATGAGCATATCCATTCATTAATTTACCTTGAGGATAATATCTAACAGGATGACCATTAGTGGTCATTTGTGCATGACTACTGGGCCAGTCCAACGGGAGTTTATGCTTGGCCACCAGTTGGATCAGTAAGTTAATTAGTGAACATAAAGAACAGACTCAGCTGCAATTAGGGGTTATCCAACTACCAAATAAGACGAATTGCTCTTCTTGTTCCTAGGAATATTTCTGATATCCCTTACTAGCCTTTAGAATCAGCAAGATTCCTTCCCTAGAGATTGTGAGGGCACACTGACAAATTCTACTATACCATTCATTTTCCATACTTTTTATCTGTCAAAACCCTCTGTCATTTCCCTATGACAGTTTGCAATTTCTTAAATTACTACTAATCTTCTACTAGTTACATTTTAAGTTGATGACTTCCCTTTTAGGGAAGCATGCTAGACCCCTGGGGAGACGTAGAAAGCACCCTCGAATTGCTAGTGATATGTTTGTGAATCATCTCTTGGGTGGCTTATTTCCTGCCATGATTCTTGCAGATGGCTAATCTTATCCATTTGTGTTGATTTCTGTTCGCACTAACCTCTAAGCATGATAATATCTGATTCTGTCCTAATTTTAGGCTAAGCTTTTGGTTTTTTTTTTTCTTGTTGTTGTTGTTGTTACCCTTCAGTCTTCCTTTCTAAATTTCTGTATTTCTTGCACTGGCCAGAATTTTAATCCCCAGTAGGGATTACTGCTTTCAGTTAAGGGTATACTGAGAATTTGATAGGTATTCCATACTGCACTACTTAAAATAAGAATATGTTAATTACAGTCCTGCTTCTGCTCATACGACACTGTTTATCAGTTATAATGTATTGAATGTACTCTCTGGTATTTCTTTTTTCCCTAATAGACTTGGAGCTTCACAAAAACTGTTGTTCGTCTCAGTGACTGACTTATCACAGGGACTCAATGTATATTGAATAAACAAATATTAGTCAATTCTTCATTAAAAAATATGTTAATTGTAGAGGCTTAAGGGGTTCAATACATAGCACATTGAACATTTTTCTGTCCTTCCCCAGTTTTGTTTTCCTTCCCTAATGAAGCATTAATACCCAGGCATTGGACAGATAGAGATAAAAAATAATAGCTTCATTACTCTGTCCCAAGTGCTCAGAAAAGTTGTTGGAACACATAAGTAGTCAATGAATATTTGGTTGATGAACAAATTAGTAAAAGCTAGGCTGAAGAATACAGTATAATGGGCAATCGAATTGGCTTCCTGATACTTCATTTTGGAATTCAAGTGACCCATCCAGTTCAAGGAAAATCTGGACATCCCCAAACCTCTCCTGTAGAGATGGAAAGACTTCCAAAGGAGCCTCCTCCGGGCCGGCTGGATCTGAGGGTGAGTGAGAGCTTCCGTAGCAGGGAAGGTCACCTTTCCTCTCAAGGAAAGGACTGGGTTAGCAAGTGGGGAGAAGTCCCCTCAAAGAACAAAAATAATATAAAAAAAGAATAAATATCCCCTCATCAAAGAGAGATGAAGTCTCCTTTGTAACATTTCCAGCTTCTGGCTCCTATAAGTCACTGAAACTTAAATGTATGATTCATAGAATCTGTCCAGTCCTGGGGAACATAGGCAAAGAAACTAGAAGGAACTTGTTTTTTCCATTTTTTATTGTGTTAAAATATATAACATACCATAAATATAATATAAAATACAAAACATAACACAAAATGCATATAACATAAAATTTACCATCTAAACCATTTTTAAGTATACAGTTTAGTGGTAGTAAGTGCCTAAGTGCATTCGCTTTGTTGTGTAGCCATTACAACCAGCCATGTCTAGAATCCATGTCATCCTGCAAACTCAAAACCACATATCCATTAAACAATAACTTCATATTTGCCCTCAGGCACAGGCCTTAGCAACCACCATTCTACTTCATGTCTCTATGGATTTGACTGGCAGAAGGAGATTAAAAAATAATCAGTACTATCACAAATAAATACTGGATTGGAGGGGTTAAAGGGATGCCCCTTAGGGCATCTAAGGGGTTAAGATGTATACCTACAACTGGCTTCTTAACTCTAAATAACTCCAGATTTAATTCACTCAAGCACCTGCCGACCACAGATCCCTCCCATGCTCTCGGCCTCCCCCACAGAGGCAGAGCAGCCTGGGACGTGAAAGTGCAGATTAGCCCGTTCAGTGGACAGACAGACCCTGAAGGGCATCCAGAGGGGCCTGGCCTGAGCATGTCAATCTTTCCCTCAAGCTGTCCAGGGAGGTGTGACACGTCTTCCATGGGAGTGAAGGTGAGAGAGGCCATGAGCCTAACTCTGCTGGAACTCCCTCCATGGGTCCATAAGGCCAAAGAATGTCAGGAAATGTGGAGACGAGACCTGGAAATGTGGTCCCATGTTCACACTAATGTCTGTCCAACCCAAAAGAGGAAGCCAAAGCCAAAGCTAGGATGAGTTGGGAGGACAATAGCAATTAGCTGAAAGTAACCTTACGCTGTCATCGAGTCATGTTCATCCATCTAATATTATAAATTAAAAAAAAAAACTGACAACCTTAGAAGCTTAGTACTGACAACTTTCATATATGTTTATTTCTAAGTTGATTTTTTTTTTTTTTTTTGGTATTACAGAAAGACTGAGTAACAATTCTACAATCACAGACTAAAGAGATTGTTATCCTCAAGGGGTCACTTTTTCAACCCAGAGTGAATCAGTGGCCTGTGTCAGCGGCTGTCAAGATAAGCTATGGTAAAGCATTTGCAGAAAACGGAGACAGAGCTGGGAGAGGGAAGGAATGAGCCAAGCCGACTTTCCTTCTCTATTTGTAGGCCTTCCTTTCCCACCAAGAGTAATGGATACCTGAAACACTCCCTTGCACATCTTGTCTCCCACAGTTATTCAAGATTGCGGCTGCAAGCTGAAACCCAACAAAAGACATGCTTAGGAAAGGCACTTTGTATGGGCTCTAATGAAGCAGGTGTCTCTTTGTTTTAGAAAAGCTCTGATTGCTTCTGTTACCAACACACTGAGACCATAACCTAGGCATTTATTTGGGTTTTGGTTAACTTTAATAGGCTGTCACTTTTTTCTGAAAGCTTTTAGGGTCTTAAAGATTTTTTTGTACTTGCATTAGTTGGAATTCCCTAAAAGTCTAAGTTTGGAAATCTGATGAGCCCGCAGTGGGTGGACTGACTTCTCTGGGAAAATGCCCAGTGACCCTGCATCTCTCAGACAATACTTGCACAGGTGCTTAATCAGCTCTCCTGAAGTTTTTCTCCCCTCTTCTCAGAAGATTGTATTGCATTTGGCATTCCAAGAATCTTAAAAAGAGTAAGTACCTTGCTGAGGCAATGATGTAAAAAAAATATTTTGCATACAGGGAAGGCTGCTCCCATGAAATCCACTCTTGCGGGCCACCCATGGTGTCACAAAAAGATGTTCCTGACTGCTGGCCCTTAAATATAGTTCTTACACACTTCTACAGAAACAGGGGATACAGAAACCAATGCTTTTATACCTTGAACATATTCCTGGGACAATGAGATTTCTTGCCTAAGACCTACTTTAAGCAAAACCAAGTAGAGTTTGCAGCTTCTCTGCTGTTCCATGCAGATTTTCTGTTCTCTTCCTGGAGGGTGAGGCTCTGTTTGCCTCTTTGTTCATTTCTCAGGATGGGGAGGGAGGAGGGAGCATAATTTGATGAGGAAGCCCCTGCTGGGTAACCTTCCTCCTCTCTCAGAGATGACTTCCTGTTGCCCATCAGCCACTTATTTTCCCAGCCTTAGGCCCTGCTTATTGTTCTTTGAGCCTTTCTAAGGAAAACTCTAGAAAGCTGCAAGGGAGCTGACCTGGTGGGTCCTGCTGGCAGATGCATGTTGGCTCGCTAGGACTGAATTTCAAAACTTTCAGAAGGCCAATCTTCTCATAAAGCATTTTATTCTCTTTAAAAGTCCTGATGCATTTGGTACAATCCCCCTTCTGAAAGATGCTATTTCACCCTTAATGGGCTTTCGAAGCTGATCTGTAATTCAGCTACATAAATAAGTGGTGATAGAAAGCAAGCTTAAAACACGTGACTCCAGAATCACATTAGTAATTTGAAAACTGTGGCTTTTAGGAGGGTGGCCTTGGCATTTATGTCGCCTCCCAAGCTGAGACCAAAACTCATAAATAAATAAATTGAAGTATTACACTTATGATACCGTTTTAACTGCAGATGTATTTTTTTCCTAGGCTTGGATCTATTCTTTCTTTTGCAAGTAGTTAGAAGTTTTCATTTAATATGAACATTATGTTCAGAGGGTTGGTATATGCGGGGGTCGGCTACTTTTCTGCTGACTGTCACAGAGGCAAGTGGCTTTGCTCTGATGAGCTGGAATAAGTGTGGCACCGTCAGTAAAAGAATGGCTTTGGAATTTTGCCAGTTTACGTACTTTCTGTGAATATCAGTTTCCTTATTGCTAAAATGAGGAAAGTAATATTTACCCATCACAGCAAGTTTTTCAAGAGTTAAATGGTATAATACATGCAAAAGCAGTTAATTCGCTTCATAATCAAGTCCAGCAAATATCAAGTCTGACAGTGAATTGGGAGATGGTTTTCTTTTAATGTTTATTTATTTTTGAGAGAGAAAGAGCACAAGCAGGAGAGGGGAAGAGAGAGAGGGACACAGAATCCGAAGCAGGCTCCAGGCTCTGAGCTGTTAGCACAGAGCCTCACCTGGGGCTCGAACACCACAAACTGTGAGATCGTGACCTGAGCCAATGTTGGATGCTTAACCGACTGAGCCACCCAGGTGCCCCTCGGTTTTCCTGTTCTAATGGCCTCTTTTCTACTTCCTCACAGTGTGACCTTCAGAGAACTACTAAAACGTTTTAAGCCTCAGTTTCCTCACCTGAGAAATGGGAATCTAGAAATGAGATACTGTTAGGCAAAAATCATTAGTGTTGTCTTCAGTTCAGGGTAGTTGTCTTTTCTTAACAGCTTCTTTTAGATATAATTCACATTCCATACAATTCTCTCACTAAAGCGTGTAAGTCAGTGATTTTCATATATTCACGGATACGTGCAAACATCAACATGGTCAATTTTAGAATATTTTCAGCACCTCAAAAAGAAACTCTCTACCCTTCCATTATCACCTCTCCATTCTCTTATTTTTACCCTCCATCCTCAGTAATCCCTAACCTACTTCCTGTACCTATAGATCTTCCTGTTCTGGACATTTCTTAAGAATGGAATCATATAATATGTGGTCTTTTTGTGTCTGTGTGTTCTTCCACTTAGCATAATTTAATCAAGATGCATCTAGGCGCACCTGGGTGGCTCGGGCAGTTAAGCACCCGACTTCAGCTCAGGTTATGATATCAGGGTTTGTGGGTTCAAGCCCTGCGTTGGGCTCTGTGCTGATAGCGCGGAGCCTGGAGCCTGCTTCGGATTCTGTGTCTCCCCCTCTCTCTGCCCCTCCCATGCTCATGCTCTCTCTCTCTCTCTGTGTCTCTCAATAATAAATAAATGTTAAAAATTTTTTAAAAAAAGATGCATCTAAATTACAAATGTATTGGTACTTTAATCAGGCAAAAGAGTATTTCATTGTATGGATATACCGTATTTTGTTTACCTATTCTCCATGTATCCATTCAAATGTTGGATTGTTTCCACCTCTCAGCTATGACGAGTAACACCACCATAAACACTTGTGTAAAAGTTTTTTTTGTGGACATAGGCTTCATTTCTCTTAGATGTATACCTAAAGAGTGGGATTGCTGGGTCATATGCTAACTCTACGTTTAATAATTGAAAACACTGCCCGACTTCTTTCCAAAAAGGCCGCACCATTTCACATTCTCATTGGCAATGTACAAAGGTTCTAAGGGGTTTGGAACAAGTCTCCCAAGAATGTGCCACTTGGCATATGGATTATTTTGATCGGAAGACAATCAAGGCCCAAAAGGCACAGGAAGAACTTTTAACCTCCTTTTTAACTGCCTAAGAGAATTTTGATAGAGGGCTTTGTTCAGGAAGAGAGCTATCACCAGAGGTAACTGCAAAGAGTATAGGCTGGGGCACCTGGATAGATTAAACATCTGACTTCCACTCAGGTCATGATCTCATGGTTTGCAGGTTTGAGCCCCACCTCGGGCTCTGTACTGACAGCTCGGAGCCTGGAGCCTGCTGAGGATTCTGTGCCTCCCTCTCTCTGCTCCTCCCCCATTCGTGTTCTGTCTCTTTCTCTTTCTAAAAAATAAATAAACATTAAAAAAAAAAAAGTACCATAAGCTGGAGGAGGTCCACAGGGCCTGTTTGTCCAAATTCCTTTCTGTGTCCCATTGTCTCTGCACAGCACAACAAATATTTGCTTACCAAACATTTGCTCTTCCCATCTTCCTGTGAATTGTCTTCCTTGCCTTTGAAGCCCCAGACCCCTATACGCTTCTCCTTAGCTCAGGATGGCCTATAAACCTTAATTGTCTAATTGCCTTTGAACCTCTCATGTCTAAGTGAGGCTCCCATACGTACGAAATTAAATTTGTTTTTCTCCTCCGTTAATTGGTCTTATGTCAATTTAATTAATTATGCCAACCAAAAGAATCTACAAGGGAAGAGAAAAAATTTTCCTCCCCCACAGCTCCAGTATCTTCACATCCTTGTCACTGCTTGTTATCTGACTTTTGATTCCAACCATCTTAGTGGGTTCAAAGGGGTCTCTCATTGTATGTACTCTTAATTTGCATTTCTCTGATGATTAATGACATCAGATATCTTTCTATGTGCTTATTCACCATTCTTCCTTGAAGAAATGTCTATTCAGATACTTTGTCAATTTTTAAATAGCGTTATTTGTCTTTTTGTTATTGAATTATAAGGATTCTTCATATATTCTGGATACAAGTCCTTTATCAGATATATACTTTGTAAATATTTTCTTCCATTCTGTTGGCTTTCTCTTCACTTTCCTGGTACTATCTTTGAAGCACAAATTTTTTTGTATTTGGTGAAGCCCAATTAATTTATGTTTTTGTTTGTTGCTCATGCTTTTGGTGTCATCTCTAAGAATCATCTGCCAAATCCAAGGTCATGAAGATTTGTCTTTATGTTTTCTTCTGAGAGTTTTATAATTTTACTCTTCTAATTAGGCCTTTGATCCATTTTGAGTTAATTCCTATATATGGTTTGATGTAAAGGTCCAATTTCATTCTTTTCTGAGTATCCTGTTGCCCTAGCATCATTTGTTAAAAAGACAATTTTTTCCTGATCTGATGATCTTTGCACTCTTGTTGAAAATCAGTTGACAACAAATGTATGGGTTTATTTCTAGGTTCTCATTTCTACCCCATTAATCGATGTGTTTACTCCTGTGTTAGTACCATACTAGCTTGATTAATGTTGCCTTGTAGTAAATTTTGAAACTGGAAAGTGTGGAATTTGGAAACTTTATCAAGATTTTTTTTTTTTTTTTGCTATTCTGAGTCCCATGCAATTCCATATGCATTTTAAAATCAGCTTTTCAATTTCTACTAAGATGTCAGCTGGGATTCTGATTGGGATTGCACTAAACTTGTAGATCAGTTTGAGGAGAGTTGTCATTTTGCAATATTGTCTTCCAATCCATGAACACAGGGTATTTTTCTCCAAGTATTTAGACCTTTAATTTCTTTCAACAACATTTTATAGTTTTCAGAACATAACTCTTGCTTTTCTTTTGTTAAATTGATCCCTAAATATTTTATTTTTTATAATGCTATTATAAATGGAATTGTTTTCTTCGTTTCATTTCAGATTGGGTAAGTGTACGGAAATAAATCAATGTTTGTACACTGATCTTGAATCCTGAAATTTGCAGAACCATTTCACTGTTTTTGGGTACTGTTTTGTTTTTTTAGTGGACTTCTTAGGATTTTTTTGTATACAAGATTATGTTGACTGCAAGTAAAGATAGTTTATGTCTTCCTTTCAATCTACATTATTTCTTTCTTTCTCTTACCTAATGAGAACTTGAAGTATAATGTTGAATAGAAGTGGCAAGAGAGACATCTGGCCCTATTACTGACATAGGAGAAAAGATCCAATCATTCACCATCAAGTATGATGTTATCTGTGGGTTTTTTCATATATGGTCTTTATCATGTTGAGAAAATCCCTTCTGTACCTAGTTTATCAAGTATTTTTAGCATAAAATGGTGTTGAATTTCTCTCAAATGCTTTTTCTGCAACTATTGAGATGATCATATGATTTTAAAAATTTTATTGATATGATGCATCATGTCAATTGATTTTCAGATGTTAAAACCAACCTTACATCCTTGGGTTAAATCCCACTTGATCACGGTGTATAATTATTTTTATGTGCTGCTATATTCAGTTTTCTAGGATTCTGTTGATGATTTTTGTGTTCATATTCATAAGACATATGGGTCTTTTCTTTTCCTGTGATTCCTTAGCCTGGTTTTGGTGTTAGGGTAATACTGGTCTCATAAAATGAGTTGGGAAGTGTTCCCTTCTCTTCTATTTTTGGGAAGAGTTTGTGAAGAATTCATACTAAGTCTTTAAATGTTTGGTAGCATTCAGCAGTGAGCATGCTGCTGGGTGTGAGCCTTTTATTGTGGGTAATATTTAATTATCAGTTAAATCCCTTCACCTGTTATAGGTTTATTCAGATTATCTATTTTTTTAAAGTCAGTTTGAGTAGTTTGTATCTTCCAAAGAATTTGTACAGATTTGTCCAAATTTGCTTAGTTTATCTAATTTATTGCTATACAGCTGTTCATAGTATTACTTTATGATCCATTAAAATAATTCTGTAAGGTCAATAGTAGTGTCCTCTCTTTTATTTCTGATTCTAATAATTTGAGTGCTTTCTCTTCTTTTCTTGGTTAATCTACCTAAAGGTTTGTCAATTTTGTTAATCTTTTCAAAGAACCAGCTTTTTTCTTTCATTGATTTTCCCTTTTGTTTTTCTATTCTCCATTTTGTGAATTTCTGCTTTAATCTCTATTATTTCTTCTTTGCTTTAGGTTTTGTTTACTCTTTTTTACCCCCAATGACTTAAGGTGAAAGGTTAAGGTCATGATTTGAAATCTGTTTTCTTTTTTACTGTATGCATTTACAACTATAAATTTCCCTCTAAGCTGTGCTCTAGCTGCATTCCATTAGTTTTGATATGTTGTATCTCCATTTCCATTAATCTCAAAGTGTTTTCTGATTTTTATTGTGATTTCTCCTTTGGCCAATTGGTTATTTAAAAGTGTGCTGCTTAATTTCTACATATTTGGGAGTTTCCCAAATATTTTCCTGCTATTACTTTCTAATGTCATTTCATTGTGGTTGGAGAACATACTTTGTATTTTATTACATTTATATACTTTGTATTATTTCTATCCTTTAATTTGCCTTGTTTTTTACTTCAGAATATTATTAAGACTATTTGAGATTGTGTGTGAACAGTTGAATACTATTTCCCCAAAAATTACAATGCCTGTTTTACAGCCTAGCATATAGTTTATCCTGGAGAATACCTTATGTGCACTTGAGAAGAATGTGTATTTTGTTGTTATTGGGTGGGGTTATTAAAGATGTCTGTTGGGGTACAAGTGCCCCTATGCATCAGCACTTCTGTATCCCTTGGGTAAATCCCCAGCAGTGCTATTGCTGGGTCATAGGGGAGTTTTATTGATAGTTTCTTGAGGAACCTCCACACTGTTTTCCAGAGCAGCTGTACCAGTTTACATTCTCACCAACAGTGTAGGA
>CM053566.1:32891375-32938198 GCA_028646485.1 Cryptoprocta ferox
CGGCCTCCCGGCCCAACTTGCGCTGCCCTTTTCGCAGAGCCGCCGCCGCTGCCGCTTTTCAAGGCGCCTTTCTCAGCGCCGCCGCCGCCGCCGCTTTTCGCACCGCTGCCGCCTTTATCTGTGCCGCCGCCGCTCCAGGTGCGGCTTATAGTGGATGCCGCTGCCGCCGCTGTGCTCAAGGAAGAATTCGCCGGCCAGTTGGGACGGATTTCTCTACCGGCGCTTGGCAGTTATATATGGGGAGACGGGCGAGTTTTTCCTCCCTTAGAGATGGTTCTAGGTGCGTTTTCCGCCTCTCTTTCTCTTCCCCTGGTCTCTCCGGGGCACAGCGCGCTCTCCCTGTCTTGGGCTGGGGCTCCTTCCCCCTGCACCACCGGGACCTGCCCGTCCCCTAATTTCCCAGATCACAGTCACTCACTCAGGCATCTTTGAGGTTGTCTTCTTTCTGGCGTCTGTTTCTTCTTTCCCCCACCTGCAAATCCGAGTTTTATCATCAGTCCTTCTCAGTTCAATCCATACGGGCATGCGCGGATTATAGAGCTCCCTGCTTCTCCGCCATCTTGCCCGCTCCGCAACACTGTTTTCATTTTAAAGTTAATTTTGTTTGCACTCAGTATTGTCACTCCATCTTTCTTGTGATTGCTGTTTGCATGATATTTATCTTTCTATCCTTTTATTTCAATCTGTTTGTATCTTTGAGTCTGAAATGTATATCCTAGGGGCACCTGGGTGTCTTAGTCAGTTAAGCATGTCCAACTCTTGATTTCAGCTCAGGTCATGATCTTGCACTTTTTAAGATCGAGCCCCATGTCAGGCTCTGTGATGACAGTGCACATCCTGCTTTGGATTCTCTCCCTCTCCCTCTCTCTGCACCTCCTGCACCTCCCCTGATCCTGTTCACTCTCTCTCTCTCTCTCTCTCTCTCTCTCAAAATAACTAAACTAAACTAAAATGTATGTCCTACAGTTAACATATAGTTTGATCATACTTTTTAAATTTTTTAAAATTTTGTTTTAACATTTGGGAGACAGAGAAAGACAGAGCAGGAGCAAGGGAGGGATAGAGAGAGGGAGATACAGAATATGAAGTAGGCTCTAGGCTCTGAGCTGTCAGCACAGAGCCTTACACAGGGCTTGAACCCATGAACCATGAGTTCATGACCTGAGCCAAAGTCAGATGCTTAACTGACTGAGCCCCCCAGGTGCTCCTGATCATACTTTTTAAAATTGAGTCTTGCAATCTCTGACTCTTGATTGCATTCTTTAATCCATTTACATTTAACATTATTATTGATATAAATGGATTGATGTCTGCCATTTTTTTTTTGTTTTTCTGTTTTGTGTCTTTTTCTTCCTCTAGCCCTCCTCTACTGCTTCCTTTTATTTTGTAGTGCAGCATTTTAATTTGTCACTATATTTCTTGAGTTTCAGTAGTCGCTCTAGGGTTTACCATGTACATCTTAATTTATAAAATGACACCAGTACTGCAGTGATTTTGATAAGGCTCTATTTCCCATTTCCCTGACCACACCCAGTTGTTAAACTTTAGCAATTGCTGATTTATTGCTATAGTGCTTTCAACAATGCTTTATGGCATAACAATTTTACTAGTGTTTTGATTCTTCTTTCAATTGCCTTTTACCACAACTTCCACTGTTCTTGAGAGCACTTCAGGTTTGAAGTTTTCCATCTTTGTTGCAAATGAAGTCAATGTATTTAGGAAGAAATTGAGAGATATGGGTTTTACAGCCTGCTTTTTTCCCCTACGTAAAATCTCTAAAACAGGGTTCTGGAGCTTGAAGTGGAATTATGACAACCTTCTCTCTGATTCTACTGCTCCAGGAGCTGAGTGCTGGCTGAACTGAGAAGTGTGCAGAGGGGCAGTGACATGAGCTTCTGTGGGCTTGTTTCAACTGTCATGGAGCCACATGTTGAAGCAAGAGCTATCAGGGCTCCAGAATTCTCAGTGAGCTGTATCTAAGATAGAGCCTCCACCTCATGAGTCAGAGTTGTGAACAGGAAAGGAATCCCTACTTCTCAACCACACCTGTCTAGGACCTAGCCTCAGCAGCAGGTAGTGAGAGGGTGGAGAAAGAGAAATACTGAGGTTCTGCTCCTCTTGGTAAGAAAGCTCTCCTACTGGGAGCTTTGGGGAGAGATAGCCCTGTATTCTTGGCTGTCACAGACTAGAGTGGAGTCTCACCTTGCTAAGCAGGGCAAGGGAAGGGAGAAGAGTCTTGGTTCACACAGCACAGACTTTCATCTTGCTTAGCAACATTTCATAGATTTTCTTGAATCAATGTTTTGTTCATTTGCTCTTGCCCTTAGGACCATTTGCAGAGGCTTTAAGTGGTTGTCTCTTCATGGTAAGTGTTTAATAAATGATAGTTAGCCTTCCCTTTACCCCTGTTTCTTCACAAAAGACAGAAAGGATCTTGGAAGCCTCTTCTGGCCAACAACTTTTATTTTAGTGTTTTGTAATTATTAACTGCTTTAGAGAGACTTCCTTGATCACACCCTTTTTTCTTGTGATGGTATTAGGGATCAACTTCCTCCTTTAAACCAGGTAGAATTGAGAACACTGCAACAGATGATGAGGAGAGATGATTTAATACTATCTTTTTTCCTGTGGTCCAGAATCTTCGCTATCCTCTTATCCTTTCTGTTTTACCCAGCTCCTGGGGGTATTTCTAAATAAATAATGACTCAGTGCTGCTCCTGGGTCCACTCAAAAGTAACGCTGGTTGGTTATTTATTCATAATGGCAAATTCTCAAGAATCTTTGTGAACCATAATAACACTCCATAAGTGCCTTTTGCTTACTCCACCGTTACCAGATTTTTTCCTTTTTTTCTTTTTTTCTTTTTATAATGTATTGTCAAATTGGCTTACATACAACACCCAGTGCTCATCCCAACAGCAGAGTTTTTTTCTACAGTACAATTAATACCACTTCTTTCCCACCATTCAGGTTTCTGCTGACGTTATACCAACATTGAAAGTTTGTACTTCGGTGTATTCAAACTGCTGATACAATTTCCCTACCCTGCCTCAGTGGTTTCAAGTTCTACTCATGCTCTAGTTCTCAGATCCACTTTCTGCATAAACGTCGGGTCCCATTATTATGTGATCAAGCCATAGCTCTGAGCAACGGTACTGTGCACCTAAAATCACATCTCTGGCATTCTGTGTGGGGGCTGTCTTTGGATTCCTACCAAACACTTTGAAGTGAAGTCTATAAGAGCTCAGATGGGGCTATTGTTAGTATTCCCTTTCTCACTTCCAGATTTGACAATTTGCCATGTTTTTACTTCAGAATATCATGAAGACTACTTGAGATTATGGACTGTTGAATCTTATTTCCCAAAGGGCTATAATTCAAGGATACATTATAATTGAGAATGGGGAAAAACATAGAAAGTAGGTTTACACATGGTTGGTAGAGATATAGTATCAGAAAACAAGTGTAATTCAGAGAATAAAAAAAGAAGAAAGGAAGAAACTCATGAAAGAATAGAGAAAGAACATTATTTCAGCTGAAAAGCTAAAATTAAAAACAAAAAACTTCTGAAATTTTATAATAATTTTTAAAATATTGCAAAGCCAAACCTCCTGTCAGATCACAATGAAATCCCTTATAAAATATACTGCATGATTGCTAATCTCGGTTTATGATATTTCTCTTTATGAATTCATTGAGTTCATAAGGGAGGAAGGCTAAAATGGTATTGGCTTTATCTTCTCTTCATGAAGAAAAATGTCAGTGTCATAATAAAGATGATGTAATTTTTACTGACACTGCTTTTATATTATATTATGAAGTTATACATTTTTTAAAAAAAATCAGCTAGGTTTTAAAATGTTCTGATTAACAAATGCATAATGAAAAATATCAATTTTTATTGAAAGGTAATAGCATGGATATTAAAGATTATTTATTTCTATTTGGTTTTGGAAAATAAATGTTGGACTGCAATATGAATTTGGATGTATTTGTTATGAATTCCCTGAATAAGGGAATGAGGTCATGAGGTCATGTTGTGAGGATCTACTCAGGACGCATTAATATTAAGTCTTCCCGTTTTACTTCTGGTTCTCTGATAGGCTTCAGTCTGTGTTTCCGTTTATGCAAAATGTGCCATCACCTTTCCCTCTTAGGCAAAGCACATTTGCCTTTGAAGTTTGCTTGCCTGTCAAACTCTTAGCTTTCCCTGGGGTTAGAAGGGATAACTAGGTGTTTTTCATTTTGAAAAGACTTTTCTGGTAGTTGGAACAAGTAAGAGCCTGGACAATCATTCCTTCTAGGTTCTGTAGGTTGCATATGTAATCAAGGACAGTGACAAGTCAATAAAACAGTTCAAAAGAGAACAGGGCTAGTGGGAAAGAGCTTAACGCTTTTCTAGGAATGAATAGTGGATCATTGCTGTGACATTTGTTAAGCCGCTATTATATGTACACTCACATTTCTGGTTATGTGTTCATTTCTTCATTTCAGATAGTTTATGTCTTCTATAGCCATGGATGCTACTCATAATATGAGAGAAAGGAACAGATGGATACAGACACAGTGACCCACACAGAACGGCAGAATCCTTCACCATGAGCCTGCCTTCTAGAGGCATTCTTGCCGAAGAGCTGTTCTGACTTCAGCTAGCTGAATCTCTCACGGCTTATGAATGACCCAAATCAAAGATATTTCCCATTTGGAGTGAGAACTCCAAAGTCATCACATCAAGGACAAATTCCAGGATTCTGTGGAAAGCTGAGTATTGTTATGATATCAAAACAAAGAGAATACCATTATTAAGTTTGACTTGCCTACTGATGGGTATCTTGCCATATTTTTTTCCAGGCTATTTCCCACAAGCATATGCTTTTCATTTGCATCAGATGTTCCTTCATTAAGATGATCGTGTCCAGTGTTCACTCCAGCTGGTGTTGAGCAACAGACCCACCGACTAACTTCATGAATGAAGCTTCGCTCAGGCAGAAAGATGAGTTCCTTGTTATTTTCTCTTTGCTTTTGTAACTAAAGGAAGAAAACAGTGATATGCAGCTTATGTTCCTGGTGATTTAAAATTGAAGCACATAACACGGACAGAAGCTGAGTGCAAGAACAGAGATATAGGGTCTATAAAGCATAAAAAGATCAAAGGAGAACGTCAGTGTGAAGTAGATTGAGAATAAAGAAGAAAAGGGAGAAGTGGGAAGAAGAAGCTACAAAGGAGAAACGCAGCAACCTGCCTGTGGCTGGGGGGGGGGGCGGTGCAAAACAGTGGGGGCAGCGGGTATTGCCAGTAGGATGTACACTTAGACTTGGAGCAATCAGACAGAGGCAGAGGGGTAACAGGCTGTTCCTCCATTTTAATAGCCCATTGAGCAAATAGACTTAGACTTGCAGAATGACCACCATATATCAGATTATAATAAGGACGGAAATGACGGTACTAAAACTAAGACTGGATCTATGAGACGGAGGGGGAAATACTTAAGATTGTAAAGCTCTAGATTAGCTCAGGGAGACGGAGCATGAATCAGTGTTTCCTGACTTTGTCACTTTCAGAACTTGTCCACATGAAGTCAAGATGGGGAACGTTTTGTCTCCTAACAAATGTGGGGAAGTGATTCACCAACTTCAGTTCCTGAGAAGAAGTAGTTGTAGATCATACACAGCAGGCATTACGAGGAGATAAAGTGAGTGGTACCTACATGGCTCAGTTTGAGGAACCTAATGGGCACCCTATTTCAAAATACCAACTCGAAGCCTTTCCATTCTTAAAGCTGCACTACTCTGGTTTGTGAAGTATTTTCCCTTGCTGTTCACAGTAACTGATGGACAGTCTAGTAGAATAAAGCACCAGGTAGTAGGAAAGGATGGGGAGGGGGCAGGGGGAAATGGGGAGAAAGCCACTTAGAAAAGTGTAAGGGACTTCCTAAGGCTTAGGAAGGTTCCAAGTGTTAAACATTTTCCTTCTTTCCTTGACCTGAATTAGATCATTGCCACTATCCTTTTATAATAAATATTTTATAGGAAAACCCAGGAAGTTAATGTTCAAGCCTCTCAACCAGGGTCATGCTCTACCTTTCCCTCCAACCCCCCGAGGCAATGTCCGAAACCATCTCTGGGATGTCATGCTGGGAAGGCAGCACCACTGGCCTCTAGGGTAGAGGCCAGAGATGTTGCTAAACATCCAACAACATATAGGACAGCCCCCACCATATTACCACCATAGGTAATTATCTGACCTAAAATGTCAAACATGCCAAGGTTGAAAAAGCCTGGTGTACTGACACCGTCATATACATGAAAAACAAATAGTTCCAGGCAAAGGGACAATGATGAGGTGCACACAATCCTAGCCTTTAGGGATCTGCCACTCAACAAGAACATAGTAGAAACATTCAGAGCAAGGAGAGATTCGTCCCAGCTGCACCATCAGAGAAGGCTTAGGGATACCGCGGTGTTTACACGGATGGGTGGTGGACACTCGGGAGGAGGGGGACATGCTCTCTGAAGGAAGAAAAGGAGGAAGCATATTGCAGAACAGGAAGCAAACCCATGGGACAAGAGCGGAGCAAACTGGAGTGGAAAAAGAGAATGATAGCGTTGGAAGGCAGGGAGCCAGACTGCAGGAAGTCTTGAAGGTCAGGCTGAAGTGTTGTTGCCATTTATCTATTTGTTTTTACTGAAGCTTGTAGAAAAGGGAATCCACTGAATGGTTTCAAGCAGGGGTGTGCCATGATCAGAGACCTGGAGTTGAAACACTTTCCTACCAGAAGCACATGAGTGGTGGCCTTTGAAAAGCTCCTTGAATGTTCTCACTGCTCCCTGCACTGGTGGCCCAGAGAAAGAGCTCAGCAAACGCCCTGCCCTGTTCACAGCCTTGAGGCTGACAGCCTTCCTCTGCCTTTCCCAGACTCTGATCTCGTTGCGTGTCTCCCATTTTCTTCCTTTCCTCACTGTTAGGATTTCATCTTTATTACTATTTTTTGAGCCATAACTCTAGGTCCTTTTCATAACAGAATTTATTTCACATTCCCTGTGGTTCTCACATGTCAGCATCAGAACCACCTGGGGATAGTGATGGGGGCAGGAGGGACAGAAGGGAGGGATTACCAAGGGGTTATGAAGACGTTCATTACCCACCTGGCAATGGTTTGATGGTGTGTCCATATGTCAAAACTTACCAAATTGTATATTTTAAATGGATGCAATTTACTGTATGTCAATTATACTTCTGCAAAGCTACTGAAAAAAAAGAATCACCTGGAGGGCATGAGATTTTGCATTTCTAACACTCTTTGAGAGGCACTGTTCTATACTGACCTTGGATAAACCAATTTCCTTCCCCTTTCTGCACGATTTCCAGATCTTCCTGTCATGATCCCTCTTGAAGGGCTGTTCGGCACATGATGACCTTACTCCATCAACTACTATTTATCTTTGATCATTGCAGTCTGGCTTCTGCCTTCTACTACTATAATGAAATCGCTCCTTCAAGGGTCACAGATGATTATGATAATCAGCATGGAGATAGTTGTCACATGCCTGTTTTGTTCTAAATACTTTACATGTATATTAATTCATGAATCCTTGTAACAGGCTAATGAGATAGACACTATTACAGTCTCTATTCTAAGGTGGGAAAATTAAGGTACATGGAGGTTTACCAATTGGCCTGGGTCACGGAGCTAGTAAGCACTGAAGTCCAGACTTGAATCCAGGAAGTCTGGTTCCAGAACCATGTTCTTAACCACTGCTTGTCTTCCTCTGACATACTGAAGCTGGCTGCCCACTCATGGCTAGGTCATGTTATTCTCCTATTGGAAATAAATGGTCTTATAGAACAGTAACCTCACACAAGGTCACCCTTAGACCATGAAAATGAACCCCAGTAAGCCCACTTCATAATTTTCAGAAGAGACAATAGCAGGGTAACTGTGCCACCACAAAATACCAAATCACCCCCTCTCTCAGCCAAAATGAGTGATGGTTTCTTCTTGACCAATTACAACTTTATCCTCCTTCTAGTTCTCCCTCCCTGTAGATAAGACATTTGAGATACACAATCATAGAATTGGCCCTGCTCTCTGACAACATCCAGTTCACAGTGAGCCCCCACTTCCTTAGACACCCCCGCCCCAATCACTCATCCAAAGCCCAGATCCCATAGTAACTTCTAACAACACTTTACTGAGACACCCCATGGTTCCCCATGGTGTGTGCCTTCCCTCCTGCAACAAGTAACACACCCAAATTTTTCAACTACAAGTAGGTTCCTGGCAGGCTTTGGCTGGAGGGCATTGACACCTCTATGTTTCCTACTTTTTGAAATTTTCTTCTTGGAGTCTAGACACTATTGTCTCCTGGTTCCCCTCTTATGAGTTCCAGTGATTTCCACCTCTTGGTATTCATGTCCTTGTGTAATCCTTTCCCTTTGAGTAGGAACTTTCTACTAATGAACAGAACACACCAAAAATAACATGATACACCTTCTGAGAGTAGGTTGCAAATAGACTCTAGCTTCAGTCTTACTTGTTTTCTCAGTTGCTCATGCTGATGCAGCCAGTTGCCATATTGTGAGGTGCTCTGTACAGAAACCCACAGAAAGTGGGCATCCCATAGAAAACCCCAGATAGAAGTGTCAAGGAACCAAGGTAAGCCTCTAAGCAATAGCCAGCCAGTGAGGAACTTAGTCCTCCCAACAACTACTTGAGTTACCTTGGAATTGCATCCTCCCCTGGTTGAGCCTTGAGAAGACTGCCATCCGGGCTGACGCCTTGATTGCAGCCTTGGGAGAAACTTTGAAGAGAGGCATTAAGCCAAGCTGGGCTGGATTCCTCACCCACAGAAACTATAAGATAGCAAAATTTTTGTTATCTGAGTCTACATTTTGGAATGATTTGTTATTATGCAACCATAAATAACTATTACAGACCTCTTTGATACAAAGATTATTCTACAGCATCGGCCTAGTTATGTCACTGGCAGAAAGTCTGTCATGGCTGACCACTGCCTGTAGGATAAAAGTTCACAGTCTTACCCAACATTGGACATACTTTTGCATCAGCCACAGTAAACTGCTCGTAGGTCTCAGAACATACCAAGTGACTTTATTATACTATTTCCTGTTTCCTCACTCTAGAATATTACACGTTCTGTCAAGTCTTCCCAACAGCTTCCATATTAGAATTAATGGCTCCTCTCCAGGGTTTCTAAGGCCCAAAGGAAGAGGTAGGAATGGGCAGGAAAGATAGAGAAAGCACACAGACACGAGGAAGCAAAGAAAAGTAAAAGTAAATATAATAACACAGGAGACAGCCACCACAAGAATGATAACAGAAATTCATTGGTTCCAAAGAGAACAGACTGTGCACTGTAGCAAAATGTGGACTTGCCCATGAAGGGGATGGGAGACATTCCTTGTAAGAGAAACCACTTTGATCCTTGACTTGGGAGTAACATTTGTGGTGGGGGCCGGGGGGGAGGAAGATGGTAGAAGCCTAGCTGAAAACTTTCTGTTGCTATTTCTGGCCAATCAACATAAACAGCCCGAGGCACAGGCAGATGCCTAGGGCCCAGCTCCTATGGGTGCCCATCATGCCGTAGCCTCTGGGTACATTTACAAATATAATTTTTAGATGTCATTTTTGGCTCTCAGAACTTTCGGCTCTCAGGGTTACTTCACTCTCCGCCTTTAAATTAGGTTTCCCTGAGGAATGTCAGGCATCCTATGATGAAACCAGATCAACCCTGCTGAAAGTTTCTATTAAATCTTTTCCAGAATCCTGTTTTTATTTTTCCTGTCTGAGTGGCCCTTTGCTCTGAGCACGTTTGTTGGGGAGAAACCTTTGCTAAAGGCAACAAAGCTGAGAAATGCATAACAGTGTGCAAATCCAGCAGGCAGCTCAGGGACCTCTAGGGAAGGGAGGGGGCTGTTCTGCTCTCATGAAAAAGGAAATGTATTAAAATGCAGTCATTAACTGGTGGAGTGTTCTGGAATTGGCGGTTACCTACTGGGAATTTGGGGTAAGTTTCTCTGGGAGGAGGGGGAGCGGGTAACAAAACGGTGCATCCTCATGGGAAACCAGCAAAGAGGACTTGAGGCAGCAGAGCGTAGATCTCAGCGCAGTGGGGCTGAGACAGGAGAAGCAATGCCTTCCCCTTCATTATTCTGATGGAAGGTGAGAAAAGTTGCCTGTGGCTGAGACAGGTAGAAGTTGTAGTTAACAGCAGGGAAGCAGTTCTGCCAGGGCTAGCCAGCGGCCATGTGTTACTCACTTATCCTGCAAGAGTTCTGACACAGTTGAGAGGCTGGGTAGATTTTAAAGGAGCACCCTAATCACTGTTTAGGGCTACAGGTAGTTGATTAGAAGGATAATAGATTAAAGGAGAGTAAAATACACGTTATATCTTGCTGTCACTGAGCCATGGATTTTTAGGTCCTGGAAGAGATCTTAGCACGGGTGATAATAAGATTTCTTACTTTGATTGTCTAAGGTCATAAAGAGACTTTTGAATATGAAATCCATGCTAATATTTTATCTGGTTTATGAATTTCTAGAACTAATATATGTAACCCAGAGTTGTCATTTTAGCTTTTATTTGTATGGCTTGTTAGTTTGTCTGCCTGCCTTGCTCGCTCTCTCTCTCTGTCTTTCTCTCTATCCTTCCTTCAGCTTCTTCGTCTGTGTTCCAGGAACACATTCAGGAATTTGGCAGTGCCTGTGTTGTGCAAGATGACCCCAGATCAGATGCTAGCAAGCCCAGACCCCAGAGATGTTTACTGCTCCGGGTTCCCAAGCATCAACAGAGGGCAAATCAACTTTCCAAGGTCCTCAGTTGCTGCAGGCTCCCGTAGCTGCTTCAACACCTCCATGCACGGGAGGTCCCCCAGCCCGGGGTGTGCTGGGGATCCAAGCTCATCACACCTTCTCACTTGCTTGGCTGCCTTCACTCACCATACCAAGCCTAAGCCTCAAGATCACCATCACTGGCCAGGTTGCCATAACATGCCCTAATCTGACTTCATCTTCCACCCTTCTCCCTCCTCCTAAATCATTCCCAAAGGTCCCTTTGAAATTCATAGTCCATTATCAACAAAGTCCTAGTGTACCTGAACATTCCATTCCTCTTCTTGCTCTAACTAGGGTCCTCAAACATTTCCTGTGTAGGGCAAGGAAGTAACTATTTTAGGCTTCACGGGCCATATAGTCTTTGTTGCAACTACTTAAGTTTGCCATTCTAGGGCAAAACCAGTCAGAGAAAATACGTCAACAAAGTGTTCCAATAAAACTTTACTTACAAAGCCATGGGCATGCCAGGCTTGGCCCAAGGGTGGTAGCTTTCCAATCACTGATCTAATGAAAACCTGGCTACCTCCATAGGACTCCTGTTTGCCTCAGCTTTCAGCCAAATGCAGTTTTTCCCCTCTTGCAACCATCCTAGATCACAGCTATGAATTGCCAATCTCTCTGTTATGTGCCTTATTTTTCAGTGGCTTGAACACTTGAGTCACTTCACGCTCAACCCTCTCACCGTTCTTGGAGACTTCAGAATTTAATAAACTGTCCATCCAACACACTGGTCTCTCAGTTCCTTACTCTTTTGAAGCCACTGATCTCTTATTCCACCTCATCTCAGCCACCCACTGACAAAGCCACACCCCAGACCTTGTTATTACCAAGCACACTCCCACTACCTCAGTTTCAAACACTTCCTCTCCAAACATCACCTCTTAGTCTCCTAAATATCTAGTAAGCCCAGCCCTGGAATTCCCGGATTTTAATGAGACCTCAAATTACACACCACTTCCTGAGTGTCCCTCCTTCTCTCCTAGACTCGATCTTGCAGAGTAACCATTCCGCAGAAAACATACAGCCCTTCTACCCCTCTGTCTTCTCACCCTACTCCATCCCTAGCTAAACCCAGAGATGTTCTAAATCTATACCTGGTGCAGAAGGAGTTAGGGTGGCAGAAAGGAATCACAGCACCACACATACTGGATTCGCTGTGGAGTGAATATAGCAAAACCACAAACATCCCAGTCCTCGTGGAGCTATCATTTTAGTGACAGAGAAAAAACAATAAGTAGGATAAATAATTAAAGTATATAGTAAGTTATAGGATGATGAATTCCAAGGAAAGAAAAACATTAAGCAGGGAAGGAATTTACGAAATGAGGGGAGGTTGTGAAATTTTAGATGAGGTGGCTAGAGAAGGCCTACTGAGAAGATGGCTTTTATGAGAAAACAAGAAGTGCGTGAGGACAAAAAGCCATGTGTATATCTTAGGGAGGACCGTCAAAGCTGAGGAACACTTCAAATGCAACCGCCTTGTAATGGGCATGTACCTGACTCCTGTGAGACACGACAAAGAGGCCTAATGAGCTCAAGAAGAGTGTATGATGGGGACAGTAGGAGGAACTGTTTCAGAAAAGTAACAGGACTATATTTGTTATCTATTGCTGCTAACAAAAGACCACAGACTTTGAGGCTCCAAACGACACCCATTTATTAGCTTACAGTTTCCTTGGGTTGGGAGACCATGCTCAGCCTAACATCCTCTGCTCAGGTCTCACAAGGCTCTAGTCAAGGTAGCAGTGGGGCCGTGTTCTCATCTGGAGACTCATCTAGGGAGGGATCCACATTTAAGCTCACTCAGGTTGTTGAACTGTAAGACTGAGAGCTGTAGGGGTTTCTTGTTGGGCCTCAGCAGAGCCCACCCTCGGTGTTGGAAGCTGCATAGAATTCCCTACCAGATGGCCTACTCTATAGGCAGGTCACAACATGGCAGCTTGCTTATTCAAGGCCAGCAGGAGAGTGAGAGAGAGTCTGCTAGCTGAGGAGTGCTATATAAAGTTACATAGTTGTAATCACTGGAGTGACACCTTCGCCATATTCTATTGGTGGGAAGCCAGTCACAGATCCCACCAACACTCAGAGGGAAAGGATCACACAAAGGCATGGACACCAGGAGGGAGGATCATGGGGACCCCTGGGAGTCTGTCTGCCACAGGGACTCAGATCACATAGAGATACATGGGCCTTTGTAGGGACTTTGGCTTTTTCTCTGATTGAGACTGGGAGCCATCGGAAAGTTTTGAACTGAAGAATGACATGATATGATTTGTGTTTTAACAGGGTTGAGATGATAGGTTGAGTATAGACTTCATGGGGCCAGAGACAGAAGCAGGGAGACCAGTTGAAGGCTATTCCAATAATACAGATAAAAGTTGACAGAGGTAAATTTGGGGTGAGAGGTAAAAATAGGGAAGGAGACACCATATTCTGGATATATTTTGAAGGCTGAGCCAACATGATTTGCTAGCTCATCAGCAGTAGAATGGGAGAGAAGAGAGGCATCCAGAGTTTTTCCAAAGTTTTTAGCCTCAAGAACCAGAAGGATAGATTTGCCATAAATTATGATGGGGAAAATCAAGGGAAAGCAGGTTTGAAGGAGAGTATCAGGAGCTGTATTTCTGATATGTTTGAACCACCAGCCACTTGATGGCAAGTAAATTACACTGGACATAGTCCACTCTGGAAGGAGGAGCAATCTGTCCCTATCAGAAGTGACAACAATCCTGGATGTGGGTTTGCAATCCACACCTGCAGCACATCTGTAAGTACAGTGGTCTGAGTGCTTGCAGAGCGCTTCATTTATAGGCATGGGATCCCTGATAAAATTGTCTTGCACCAATGGCCCATTTTATGGCAAAGGAAGTTTGACAATGGGCACATACCATAATACAGCGGGTTCTCCCATATACCTCGTTACCTGGACGCAGTGAGAACATTGGGATGGCTTCAAGGTTTCAAGAAGGCATGAGCTTGGGGATTCTGTCCTGCAGGATGAAGCATCTGTAGTGAACTGCTGGCTGGTACAGAGTGCTGTGTCTTTAATTGCTAGACTTCATGGGTCCAGGAACTAAGGGATAAAGTAGGATTGACCTTCTCACCACCATCATAAGCACCCATCAAACCTGTGACTCTAAGTTCTAATGGATTGAAAATTCTGGTTCCAGAAGATTGCTTTGATCTGGGCACAGTAAAGCTTGCATAGAAGCTACACTCTAGCAAGTCTGCAGCCTGGGTAATTTGGTCTCATGACTGGAGACTACCAGACAAGCAAGGAGTTCCTGTAGTGGCAGGAGACATCAGTTCTGATTATTCTGAAGAGCTACTGTTGCTGCTGCAACATGACAGGGAGACGCATATCTGGTATTCAGGAAATTCGCTGGGGCATCATGTAACTGATCCAGGATGGGTGAGTCCGACTCAGTGGGCCCAATGCAGACATGAGTAGATCGGACAGCTGCAAGAGATTGGCCAGCAGACACGTGTGGTGCTCGTTATCATTCCCCACCTCTTGCCACTGATTTTAGTGGTAGGAGTGGTGGGCAGTTTGATGTATGCTGCAGTGTCCTGTCTCAAGCACCTTTTGCATCTCTGTCTCTCTACTTTAGAACTCTCTCTGAAGCTGCACTAGAGACATTCCCCCCACCCCCCACTCAGGTGGGGACATTGTAGCTGGAAAGCTCAAGGGATTTAATGCCTTCAGAAGCAACCCCAGAGCAACAGAAGATGGGACCTAATTGATAATGCCCAGCCTCCTATGTTTTCTTTTCTTCAAGTTTTATTGAGATATAAGTGACATATAACATTAAGGTGGTTTTAGATTTAGAATGTAATGATTTGAGATATATACATGTAGTGATATGATTACCACCATAAGTTTAACATCCATCACTGAACTTATACTTGTGTTTCCTTGTGATAAAAATTTTTAAGATTGATTCTCTTAGCAACTTTCACAGATGCAATCCAGTATTGTTAACTATGGTCACTAGGCTATACATTACATGCCCAGGACCTATTTATCTTATAACTGGAAGTTTGTACCTTTCAAACCGCTTTTATCCATTTCCCTCACCTTCTCCCCAAACCCCCAAGCCCCTGCGCATCTCTGGCAACCACCAGTCTGTTCCTATATTTGTTTTTTAAGGTTCATGTATTTGTGAGATCATGCGGTATTTGTCTTTCTCTGTCTGACATTTCATTTAGCATAATGCTCTCAAGGTCCATCCATGTTGTTGCAAATGACAGAATTTCCTCCCTTTTATGGCTACATAATATTCCTCTGTGTGTGTGTGTGTGTGTGTGACATCTTCATTATTCATCCAGTGATAGGTTTTTTCCATGTCTTGGCTGTTGTAAACAATACTGCAATGAACATGGGAGTGCAGATATCTCTGAGGTCCTGTTTTCATTTCCTTCAGGTATATACCCAGAAGTGAACTCCTGCATTATTTGTTAGTCCTATTTTTAATTTCCTTGAGGAATCTTTATATTGTTTTCCATAGTGGCTGCATCAGTTTACATCCCCACCAACAGTGGTCCAGGGCTCCCTTTTCTCCAATCCTTATTATCTTTCATTTTTAGCCATAGCCATTCTAACAAGTATGAAGTGATATTGTCATTTTGATTTGCATTTCCCTGATGATTAGTGATGTTGAGCATTTTATCTTGTGTTTGTTGGGCACCTGTATGTCTTCTTTGGAAAACATCTATTCACTTCCTCAGTCAAATTGTTTGTTTTTTTGTTTTTGTTTTATTTTGTTTTACTTTTTGACTATTGAATTGTATGAGTTCTACATGTATTTTGAATATTAACCCCTTATTAGATATATGATTTGCAAATATTTTCTCCTATTCAGTAGTTTGCCTTTCATTTTGTTGATAATTAAATTTGATGTGCAGAAGCTTTTTAGGTTGAAGTAGTCCTCTTTTTTATTTTTTAAATTAATTAATTTATTTTTTTTGTTTATGTTGTTTTGGCTTTTGGTGTCAAATTCATAAGATCATTTCCAAGATCCATGTCAAGGAGTTTACCTTCTACGTTTTCTTCTGGAAGTTTTAAGGTTTAGGTCTTAACGTTCAAGTCTTTAATTTATTTTGTTTGTCTTTGTGTATGGTGTAAGATGGTCTAGGTTTGGCTTTTTGCATGTGGCTATTCAGTTTTCCCAACACCATTTTTTTTTAACATTTATTTATTTTTGAGAGACAGAGAGACAGATCATGAGCAGGGGAGGGGCAGAGAGACAGGGACACACAGAATCAGAAGCAGGCTCCAAGTTCTAAGATGTCAGCACAGAGCCCTACTCCGGGCTCAAACTCACTAACCGTGAGATCATGGCCTGAGCGGAAGTCGGACCCTCAACCGACTGAGCCACCCAGGTGCCCCTCCCAACACCATTTTTTAATGTTTATTTATTTTTTTTGAGAGAGAGAGACAGAGACAGAGACAGAGACAGAGAGACAGAGCACAAGTGGAGAAGGGGCAGAGAGAGAGGAAGACAGAATCTGAAGCAGACTCCAGACGAAGCTTGGAAGCCAAAGGGCTCAAACTCGTGAACTGCAAGATCATGACCTAAGCGGAAGCCGGACGCTCAACAAACCAAGCCACCCAGGCAGCCCTGATTTTTTTTTTTTAACGTTTATTTGTTTTTGAGAGAGAGAACATAAGCAGGGGAGAGGAAGATAGATAGGGGGACAGAGGATCCCAAGCAGGCTCCGCGCTCCCAACACCATTTATAGAAGAGACTATCGTTTCCCTATTGTGTATTCTTGGCTTCTTTGTCATAAATGAGTAGACCAGCCGCCCATCTTTGGGGGTAACAGTTTAGAGTTACTTTTGGCATGGGGCCTCAGGCCCAAATCCAGTCTAAGTCATGGCCCTCAGGCTTTTGGCCTCTGGTCCGTGAGTACACAGGTGAGTTCCCCAGGTGCAAGGGTAGGCCCGCTCTGAGCAAAAGAAGGGGACTTTGTCTTCTCCTTGTTTCTAAGAAGAAACTATGATGACCCTTTTCTCAGGTCATCATTTCAAATCATAGTTTGCTGTTTCAGGTACACAGTTAAGGAAAATTTTGTATTGATTATAAAGAGTTTAAAACTTCTCCCTCTTGACTAGAACTGAAATTGTACTCCCAAGCTCCCTAGTCTTACCCCAGATAGACTGCTATTCATAATCCCCATCTTTAAATCATTTTGACTTGAATTTGACGTAAATAAGGTATCACATATTCATGAATTGGTTTATTGCTTTTATGCCAAAGTTCCTCTTTCACTTACATGATTTCCTTTCAGAATGGGCAGCTCCTCAAAGACAAGAAACAAGATGTGTAATTCTCTTTGATATGCAGTTAGGTGCTTACCAGATATATAGCTTTTTTGCTAATGGTGAAAATATTTCTTTCCTCACTTGATGATGAACGCTCTTTCTTCTTCTCATTCAGTTATGACTGTGGATAGATATATCATGCATAATAACGAAGTCTTTTAAAATGATATGCATTCTTTCTTATCTAAATCAGTTCAACAACTATCATTATGACAAATGTCCTAAAGTATTAACTGACCTAATTTTCCAGAGGTCAGAATGTGGCAGAAAGAGGAATGAACTGGAGGACATTGGGCTAATGGCCTCACAGTCTTGAGTGGGAAAATGGAGCGCCTCACAGGCAGTGATGACACAGAGGTGTTTGTCTTCCCACACTCCATCCCCGCTCAGATATTATAAAAAATACCAGCTTTTATTTGATCTCTAATGGATTGTTAGTAGTTCAAGCAAGGGAGTGTCCCTTTTCATGGTCTTTCTTTCAGAGACTACATTTCTTTTCTTTCTAACTAATTGCCCTACCTCGTAAGAATGAAGTCAAGTCAGAGGTTCACAGAGCGGTGTAGTTCCTGCCCAAATGAAATCAATAAAGAATCAGAAGATTTCCCTAGGGCATTCCAATAGCCGCTCCAACTAAAATAACTCCTTCTGCTAACTGACAATGCTTGTACAATTTTATGAGCAGAGTCCTCAATTCTAGCTGGGCACTTTTTCTCACGTCTTTGACATGTCATGCTGGCTTGCTGGATGTGAGAAGTGAGAACAGCACCAGGCATCATACCCAGACAGTCCTTTTGTCCACTTCTAAGCAAAGATTCTCTGAACTAAAAATGCTAACAGAGATGTATTTTTTTTTATTACTCAATACCCTGATTAGGGTCAAAGACAACTGTTAAAAGTGCTGTTTCTGGGGCTCCTGGCAGGCTCAGTCAGTAGAACATGTGACTCTTGATCTCTGGGTTATAAGTTTAAGCCCCACATTGGGTGTAGAGATTTCTTAAAAATAAAATCTTCTTTTTAAATTTTTTTTTATATCTTTATTTTATTTTGACAGAGACAGCGAGTGAGTGGGGGAGGGGCAGAGAAAGAGGGAGACAGAATCTGAAGCAGGCTCCAGGCTCTGCTGGAGGCTCAACGCGGGGCTCGAACCCACAGACTGTGAGATCATGACCTGAGCCGAAGTCAGACACTTAACCGACTGAGCCACCCAGGCACCCCAAAAATAAAATCTTTAAAAAAGGTTTTTTTCTGTTTCTGTTTTTCCCCCTAATTTAATGATACAGCTTATTACTTGACAGGCATATATGTAAAATAAATATTAGATTCATTTATTAATCAGCATAAAAATGTGCTATTGGGCTTTTCCTAGCTTTGGCTACTTACATTTAAAAACAACAAAGATTAAGTCAATGAAAAAAGGCACTGATTTTTATTATAGGTGGCGTCAAAGCAAACTAATGAATTGAGTTTCTCTGCCTGCATAAGTGAGAAAAGTCTTAATGAGAGATGAAGGCTCTGTAGCCTTGCTGAGATTAGGTCAGATTGGCACTGGAGAGAAGCTCACTTATGTGGAGCCCAGGGCTGGGAAAATAACAGGAGGTCAACAGTACATGTTTGAATGGATGGATCAATGAGGGAAGAACGAATGCAGGAGACTGAGAAATGGGGTGGCACAGTTCTGAATTTAGCCAGTTCAAGGTCTTTTCTTCTCAGATGAGTTGCCTTGGGAATGGTCAAGAGGGCTCTGTGCTCTGAGGCCATTGGTAGTTAGGAAGATACTACCCAGCAGATGGCTTATTGTCTATTATTGTATTAAAGGGACCTGCATTCAGCATATTTTCAAAATGAAATCTAAGTAATCATCAAAGGAAACAGACCAATTCAATTTCTTTTTCCAATTTGGAAAACTCAAATAATATGCACAATAACTTTTCCTATGGTATTCCTCATATTTCTAAAAGATAAAATTAAATTCAAAAGAGCAAGAGTTCAGACGTTAGTGCTAACTTTCTCCCAAGCCATCATAACACACTTGGAGATGTTCAGTGAATGATCCTGCTATCCTGTTATCATTGGTTCGTGAATTTGAAGTGGCTATTGTTTTGGGAATCACATTGGTTTCAAAAATTCAGTGCTTTAAAGATTAGTTCTTGATCTCAAATTCCTATGGCTTTTTGCTTATCCCAGTGAAATAAATTTGGCTTAAATGGAGTACGTCACCCTAATTATTTATTAAATTATTTTTAATTATTTTATTAAATATGGGGAAAAGACTTGGAACAAATAAATGTGATCAAATGAAATATTTACATAGCAGTTACTGGATTTTCATTTTTAAAAGATGATGTGATTTTTTTTTCTTTTTTACTGAAGTATAATTAACATACAGTGTTAGTTTCAGGTGGACAATATAGTGACTCAACAATTCTATACATTACTCAGTGCTCATGATGATAATTGTACTCTTAATTCCCTTTACCTACTTTGCCCATCCCCCCATCACCCCACTACCCCTCTGGTAACTATCAGTTTGGTCTCTGTAGTTAAGAGTCTGGGTTTTTGCTTGTCTTTGTTTTTTCTTTGTTTGTTTCTTTGTTTGTTTTGTATGGAATTTCAGAAAGAAAACACATGAACAAAACAGATGAGATGAGTTGTTCATTAAACCTTGGTCTACTCCATGTCCAGTTTTGGTTCCACTTCCTCCAACATTACTAATTAAAATACCAGGAGTTTAAGGTCCCTAATAAACACTTTTAGGGGATCTTAACATGTTTTGAGTTTGAACTACTTGAGGAGGCACATTAAGTATTCAGCATATACTATGATTAAAACTTATATTGAAAAATAGCACTTTGCTACATTACTCATGTTTCAGTCAGGTCTCACTTAGCCATGACCATCTACATTCATTCTGCCTTAGGGATCCACAAACCAAGGGCCAGTGGCCAAATATGGCTCACAGTCTCTCTTTTGCAGGACATGTGGGCTAAGAATGACTTTTACAGTTTTAAATGATTAACAAGAATCTAAATAATAATATTTTGTGACACATGAAAATTATGTGAAATTCAAACTTGAGTTTCCTCAAATAAAGTTTTATTGGAACACATCCAAACTTATCCTTCTATATATTGTTTATGGCTGCTTTCACACTACAAAGACAAAGTTGAGTCATTGCCAACAGAGACCGTAGGGCCCACAAAGCTTGAAATATTTTCTAACCAGCCCTTTCCGCAAGATGTTTGGCAACTTCTGCTGGATTCTGCAACCTTTTTTCATGCCTATAGCCTGTCTACTTTGCCACATTTGGCAGCCCCTAGCGTTGGTTACTTTTGAGCCTGAGCTTAGCAACTAACAGTGTGAAGCTTTTGTTCATGTAATAAGTCCACTCCGAATTTTCCTTCCTTAACACCATAAAAAGCTTTCCCCAAACAGATGGGCTGCAGCGTGGGACTTCTGGCAGCCAGCCCTTAAGATGGTCCCAGCGATCCTGGCCTTCACACCCCCAGGTGGTTCTCTTTCTGTTGTACTGGGGCTGGTGTTTGTGACCAGAAGAATATGGTCAAAGTGATTGCCTGCCATTCCTGAGATTACATTATTAAGACACTGTTGTTTCATTTTGATCTTTTTCTTGCCCTCTAACTCTCAGATCATTTGGCGTGGGGGAATCCTGTTGCAAGGAACCCCATGGAGAAGTCCAGGTGGAGAGGAAGCCACCTGCCAATGCCATGTGAGTGAGCTTGAAAGTGGATCCTCTGGCCCTAGTCAAGAATTCAGAGACTGTAGTCTAAGACAACAGTATGACTGCAACTTCATGAGAGACCCTGAGCCACTATCCAGCTAAGTCATTTCACCTCCCTGACCCTGAGAAGCCATATGAGAAAATAAATGTTTGTTGTTTCAAGCAGCTAATTTTAGGGTGACTTGTTATATAGATAAGCAATATAGAATGTGAAAAGCCTCATATTGTCCACCGTGACACCATCTTCATCCCCACTCTGATACCCAGTCTATTTCTGGTCTTTTTTGAAATGTGTTTTCTTTCCCTTTTATGGCCTCACCTCATCTGTGGAACATGACTTCTGACAAATTTTTCTTGACTTTGAACTTTTGCTTCTCTTCTCAAACTGGAATCCAGTCTGTCCCCTTGGTTGTTGTCTTCTCGGCAACTTTATAGTTCAGTGCAGACTCCTTGGTTCACTGCAAACCCAGCATAGGGATCATTTCTAGATTGTTGATGTCGAGGTCCCTTGATCAATATTTTCAATAGGAAAACAAGGTGAAAACTTCCTTAGGGAAAAATACTTGTGATGTTTTTATAGATTATTGTTACTGATATCATTATCTTATTTTTAGCCTCTCATTTGAGATAATTAAAGGATGTAAAAGAATTTTTGAAGCAGGGAGGACATTTAGAAATGGCATCCTCTACCTGATTTATTTATACATAATAAAATGAGGCCCCCGAGGTTAGGTGATGTTCCCAAAGTCACTTAGCTAGTTAATGGAAAGAAACACTATTTAAATGAAGTGAAGGGTAACTGAAGCTAAACCGTGCTTTTTAAGGGGTTGGGGCCTAGGGTGGGGTTTTGCTAAGGATATCTATCAAGCTCTTCAGTCTGAGTGAGTATTGGTTCAACTATCAGAGACTGGACACTGAAAACAGTTGACCATTGGTATGATTCAGATGTCTGGGTCAAATAACAGCTACTAGATGTGAGTATCTAGCCTCCATGGGAGGACATAAAAACCTTTTATCTACTGATGGTGAACTGTATTTTGATTCTATAGATCTGTATTTCTTCTACTGTTATACAGACAGAGAAAATAAGCCCTGCGTAAGTCTTAGGGGAAAAAAAAAATCAAAACAGGCTGACAATGTGTAGGAACTGGGTAGAAAGTATAGACAGTAAATTGCTTAGGGAATCAATGTGGAGAGAGGTGAAAGGAAGTGTATCTTTTATGGAAAGAAAGCATTTGTGCATTTCTTGTGGAATTTTTATAAGGTTTTACAAATTCTTACCAACAATTTTAGAAATTGGGCTTGGAAGTAGAATTTGTGGTTATGTGTTACATGCACATGACTCCAACAATTGTTTCTGTCATCAAATAAACACGAGTGGTTTACAGGCAAGGAAAAGCCAAAACAGTCCAGTAACTGAGACAAATGCCCAGATAGAAGTGAAAGTCACAGGCAATAGATTCAAATACATCTGATCCCATGAGAAGAAATGGGGTGAAGATGTGGCTTAAGAGATTTAAATGAACTGTAATGAAAAGGTTCTTCACGGTAGAGCTATTCAGGGCAGGAAGGAAATGCAGTAACAGATTATTTGGGCAAACTAAGAATGTTTTCCCTTGCGTATTTTATAAATAAATTAAAAATCACTTGCTTCTGACTAACTGGGTATAGTTCAGCCTATGGGGTGAATTAGTCAACATCTTTATTTGGTTAATAGGGGAAAAAACTAGTAGCCACTTTGATGGTCACAGTCAACATGAGATCATATTATTTATTTAAAATTCTTTTAAAATTTTAAGTAACTCCATGCCACCCCTGGGGTTTGAACTCACAACCCCGAGATCAAGAGTCATACGCTCCACTGACTGAGCCAGCCAGCTGCCCCTACATTAAATCATTTTAAAATAAAATAATGGTGTGTGATAAATCTGTGCATTCTAAATATCTAACTAAGTCTTGGGAAATTAACTCAAATTTCAATTTAACATCTCTGTTAGATATCTTCACTTTATTTCTCACCTACGGCTCAAGTTCAGACCTCCAAATCTTATACATATTTTAAAACTTAGCTATTTTTCCTATTTTTTTCTATAATGGGTGCATATCATGTGTAATTAAAAATATATATAAGAACTATAAAGAAAAAAAGGCAAATTCCTGGAATACGTGATGCAGTAAAAATCTCACTATTTTGGACTGGTTGGGAGAAAAACCAGAATATTTCATTTTAAATGATTTGAATGCATTCAGGTAGTTATTTTGCATAACATAAAGGAAGATTAATAGTTGTTTATAATGAACAATTAAGAGTTATCGGACTCCAAAAAATATGTAAGGCAAGCTTGTTATTATAAATGTTTTAAACATTTTATCTTGATTGAGCTATTAAGTTATACTAGCAGTAAAAGATGACTGACTTGTTTGGAAAATCAGCCCCTAGCCACTTGTAATCACTGTCCTCAAATAGAACCTGTATTATCCTGGTGGTTTGACTTCCTTGTCTTCCTTCTTTCTGTGAAGTGACAATCTTAGTTTCTGATTGTCTAATAGAAAGAGTCCAAGTCAAAGAAAAGAAGGAGGGGCAGACGTCCTGTCTAACTTCTCCAAAGGAGCTCAGCAAACCAAATGCCAACAATGAAATGAGACTGGTCTTCACACATGATAATTATTTGGCATAGCTGATTTGCTTTAAAATTCATCCCTCAAGGAGTATATTCATCACTCCCAAATGCTTATATCCTGGTCAATAAAGGACACAGGGTAAGGGAATCTTAAGTTAGTCCAAATATCACATTAGAATCTTGCGTATTAAAATGACTAAAAAAATGGCTATTTTCATTTGAGACATTTTCACCCCCCCCTTCTTTATATTGTTTTTTAGATGTGGTCTAAACTCTCCTGTTTTGTTTGTTTTAGTATCTTTTCAATTAGTAGCTCAGTAGCCATATTAATATTTAAGAATTAACCACAATTCTATAAATGGTAGAATTTACACATATTCAAACATTTATTTTTATCTCTCGTACTTTGACATATTTTCTGCCATTAAAAACATTGTTTTTAAGTTTATTTATTTTGAGAGAGACAGTGCAAGTCGGGGAGGGGCAGAGAGAGAGGGACACAGAGAATCCCAGTCTCCACACTGCCAGCACAGAGCCTGACGTGGGGGTCCGTGAGATCATGACCTGAGCCAAAACTAAGAGTCAGACACTTAACTGACCGAACCACCCAAGCTCCTCGACAATTCTACAAATGGTAGAATTTATACCTATTCAAACATTTATTTTTATCTTTCATAATTTGATATGTTTTCTGCCATTTTTTAAATGAATGATCATTTAGTACTGTTACAATAGGAAAGAAACTCCACATTAAGGGTTAATAAAAGAACAACGGACACAGAACTTTGTATCTTTTAGGGGAGGAGGGTTCACTGGCAGTGCCACCCTGAAATCCTGTCTGGAGAGAGATGTGAAGGAGATTTGTGGCTAGCAATTTCCCCCAAATCATAAGGGAGGGATGATCTGGGAAGGCCCCAGGTTAAAGAGAGCATCCACTCCTTTTTAGACTGTGCCTGGGAAAGCCAGAGATCTCTCCTGCTTTTCTCAAAAGATTCATGAGAAGGAAAAGGACAGACCTGGTCAGTTATAGTAGTCATGCTTAGCTGCAGGGGATCCATCCCCCAACCTCCAGTAGATGCCTGAAACTGTGCATGGTACCAAATGCCATCCAGTTGACCCTTCAACAACATGGGGGGGGGGGTCAGGAGGGCTGAACCCTGCATAGTTGGAAATCTGCATATAACTTTTGACTTCCCAAAAACTTAACTAGGAATAGCCTACTGTTGACTGGAAGCCTTACCAATAACATAAAGTCTGCTAACACAAATTATGTATGTTAAATATATTATTTACTGTATTCTTAAAACAAAGTAAGCTAGAAAAAAGAAAATGGGATTAAGAAATTCATACGGAAGAGAAAATACATTTATATGTACTGGACTATATTTATGGAAAAAAATCTGTATATAAGTGGACCCACACAGTTCAAGCTGGTGTTGTTCAAGGGTTAATTGTACATATCTATGATAAAGTTTAATTCATAAATTAGGCACCATAAGAGGTTAACAACCACCACCACAAAATAGAACAATTATAACAATATACAGCAACAATATATGAATGTGGTCTGTCTCTCTCAAAATAACTTATTGTACTGCACTCATCATTCTTCTTGTGATGATGTGAGATGACAAAATGCCTTCATGATGAAAGGAAGTGAGATGAATGATGTAGGCATGTGACACAGCATTAGGCTGCTATTGACCTGATGATATGTCAGAAGGAGGATCATCTGTTTCTCCATTGTGGTTGACTGTGGGTAACTGAAACCACCTCCTCTACCTCCTCCATGAAGAAATGAGTTTAATTAAAAAGAAATTTCATTAGGCACAGCAAAAGAAACCGTCAGAAAAAAAATTCTCCCTACCAAATGGGACAAGAAATTTGCAAATCATACATTCAATAAGGATTAATATCCAAAATATATAAAGAATTTACACAACTTACTATTAAAAAAAAGAACAACCTGATTAGAATTGTGCAGAGGACCTGAACAGACATTTTTTCAAAGAAGACATCCAGATGGTCAACAGACACATGAAAAGATGCTCAACATCACTCATCATCAGGGAAATGCAAATCAAAACCACAATGAGACATCACCCTTACATCCATCAGAATGGCTAGAGACAAAAAGATAAGAAATAACAAGTGTTGGCAAGGATGTAGAGAATAAAGAACCCTTGTGCACTGGTGGTAGGAATATAAGTCAGTGGAGACACTTTGGAAGACAGTATGGAGGTTCCTCAAAAAATTAAAAATAGAAATATCATATGATTCAACAATTCCACTTCTGGGTATGTATCCAATGAAAATGAAAACACCAGTTTGAAGAGATAGATGTACCTCTATGTTTATTGCAGCATTATTTATAATAGCCAAGACATGGAAACAAATCTAAGTGTCTATCAACGGAAGAAAGGATAAAGAAGATGTCATATATATATATATATAATGGAAAATTACTCAGCCATAAAAAAGAATGAAATCTTTCTATTTGCAACAACATTTATGGACCTAGAGGGTATTATGCTAAGTGAAATAAGTCAGACAAAGACAAATACCATATGATTTCACTTACATATGGAATTTAAAAATCAAAACAAACAAATCAAAACAGAAACAAACTCACAGATACAGAGAACAAACTGGTAGTTACCAGAAAGGGGGAAAGAGTTGCGGAGCTGGGAAAAATAGGTGAGGGGGCTTAAGAGGGTCAGATTTTCAGTTATAGAGTAAATAAGTCATGGGATGAAATTCACAACACAGGGAATATAGTTAATAATATCGTAGTAATTTTGTGACAGATGGTGACAGATGGTAACTAGACTTATTGTAAAGACCATTTTGTAATGTACGAAAATATCTAATCACCATGATGTGCACTTGAAACCTAAAGTATGTTAATTATACTTCAATTTTAAAAAATCCATTAGGATGGGGACCTGGGTGGCTCAGTTGGTAAAGCTGCCGACTCTTAATTTCAGCTCAGGTCATGATCTCATGGTTCCTGGGATTGAACTCTGTGCATCGGGCTTGGTGCTGATACATGGAGCCTGCCTGGGATTCTCTCTCTCCCTCTCTCTCTGCCTTTCCCCACTCACTCTCCTCTCTCTCGTTCTCTCTCTTTCTCTCTCTTTCAAAATAAACAAATAAGCATTAAAAAATCCATTAGGAAAGTATCATAAGCAAACAAAGTGTATGTGTGCATTTATTCATTCAGTCACTCATTCATTCGTTCGTAGTGGTTCCCTCCAGGGAGGAGAACAGGGTGGTGGCTGGAGATGGAGGGAGACTTACCTTCCAGTGTAGTCAGACCTTATTGTACCTTTTGACTTTTCAACCATGTACCTTTAATACCTAGTCAAAGGCAATTTCCTGAAGAAAATGTGAAAGAAAAAGTACTTTCCTTCTTTATTCCTGAATAACAATACAAGGAGACTAAGATAAAAGTGTAAGTAAATACATAAAGTACCACACTGAGTTACAATTATTTCTAGGTAAAGGGATTGAGATCTTTTTTGTTTCCTTTTTGCTTAGTTGAAATTTACTTCTTTTCTAAGGGGAACGTATTTTGCTTATATTATTAAAATAAAAACAAAGTAGAGAAAGTATTACAATAGTAAACACAGAGAACGGTTGTGAACATTTCCTCTGCACAGGGAGACTTACTTAATTTTATGAGGTAGATATTGTTCTTAACAAAGAGGAGATTGAAGAAACTAAGTACCTGCCCGAGGTCAGAGCAAATCCAGTGAACACAGGCAGTCAGGTCCCAGAGTCTGTCCTCTTATCCACTATAGTACCCTGTCTCTAAGCAATGTCCTGTAGCAATTTATAATTAAAAATTATATAAGAAGAAAAAAAAAGAACCTAATATGACTTTACAAAATGATTGTAGGGAACTTATAAAATAGACCAGACCTATATATATATATATATATATATAGTAATAGGAGAGAAAACCCAAAGTGTACTTTTTAGCTTAAAGAGAGAGGAAATTTTTATTTTACTAATTTTACCAATTGTGTAGAAGTGACACACAATCATTATAAACAACTCAAATAATGTGGGAAAAGTATGAAGTCCTAAAAGTACTGCTAAGTGCCCTTCATTGAACCTTGTTGTAGACATCTGTCCATGCATGTGCTAAGAATAGCAGGCAGTTGAAAAAAATGTTTTCAGTACAAATAGTACTCTTAATTTTACTTGAATATAATAGAAAAAAGGAACTGAAGAGAACCCGCAAAGAATTGTTGGCTTTTCTATAAATATGTCCTTATATCAACATATATTGTTTTAGAAAAATTTTCTCTGGAATTCAGAAAAGTAATGATGCTAACCATTCAGCATCATTTTGCTATGGAAAAACCATGTTTCAGATTTAGAAACTATCAGGGGACTGTCCCGTACTATGTGGCAGGATGAAGATTAGCATTGTCCCATCTCCTCCCGTGTCTGCAACCGGTCTGCCAATTTCATCAGAGCAGGTGTTTTTGTAATTCTTCAATCAAAAAAAAAAAAAAATGATTTATGATACTGTTTGCTTCTCTCCAGATCTGGAGGAGACATTTGTGAGACTTTTCAGGGATTTACTGACTTTTCAGTGTGGTTTCGGGTGTATCGGGCAGGATTGTAAGCCTGGTTGCAACTCTCTACCTTCCTTTTCTGGCCAATAGATTTTAAAAGTTTTGCTTTAATCTGTGATTATGCATGCATATATACGTGCATATATGATTATATGTATGTGTATATATGCATATATATTCTATATGCATATATATTCTATATATAGAATATATATGCATATATGATTAAAGGTATAATGTGTGATTACACATGCATATATGCATACTCATGATTTACTTACGTGTGTGTGTGTGTGTGTGTGTGTGTTTAGTAAGTGGCTAACACTGAACTATTTGCCCATTGATTCAATTTAAAATTGTCAATTTGATGATCATTTCATCACAAATGTATAGGTCTTTGCCTTCTTTTTCAATATTTATATATTTAATTGCTTAAAAATGTTTTTATCATGCTGGTTAGAGTCTTCAGAACCTCCAGAATATGGTTAAGCAAGTAATTATTGTTTTCCAGTCTTTAAAGAAATCCTTTAGTAGTAATATAAAAAATTCAAAGGGTGCAGTGAAAAATTAAGGTTCTCTTGACCTCCCATCTTAGAGGTAGCCATTCTCACAGATCTTCTTATTTACATCTCTTACACATATACATGCACTGATAAGTATGATTCTAGTTGCTTTTTGCAAATATTAAAACTCACAACGTATAGTTCTATGATTTGCTTTTCTTATCCAATATTTCATGGAGATCTAGATCACTCTACAACAGTCATCATTCTTTTTAACAACTACACAATATTTTACTATATAGATGTTTTATTATCTGTTTCTATATAGATGGGCATTTCAGTGTGCTTAATATCTAGCTACTAAAGGCGATGATGCAATGTACAATTCTATACAAAAATCTTTGTGTATACCCATCAGTATTTGTGTAGGGAAGTGTCCTACAAATGGAAATTTTGTGTTACAAAATATACACATTTGAAATTTATACACACACACACACAATTTTGCTCTTGCCACGTAGTCCTTGAAACTGGTGTATCAGTTTACGTCTTCTCTGATTTTGCATAAGTATACCCGTTTCCTCATCTCTTGCCAACACTTCCATACTTTAACCACTGAATAAATAAAAAGTAACCAAGTGTTATTAGACAGTAACCTTCTCAATGGAAAAAAAGAGTTGTTCACAGGTAGTTAAATATACTTACTCATGATTTATCTGAAGGTTCCTACTGGCAATCCAATTATGATATTAATAGTTAATGAAATCATCAGTGGCAAGTTACTCAAATAGATGGAGAAGGATAAGAGTCAAAGTGTGGACAACAGGCCACTAACACCACTAATGTCAGGGGACATTAGGATTGTCACTCATCACCTACGTGCTATCACAGCATATGTCTTTCCTTTGTAGCTCTCCCATTGGTCAGATGTTTTGTTTGTGTGTCTGATTCCTGTATTTGTAAATCTACGAATGTAAATATCCATGTCTTCCACTGCAATGTAAGCTCCATGAGAACAGAGACATTCTCATCTTGCTTATTATTTTTCCCCAGTATCCTTCACAGTGGCTGTCACAGAGAAGATGGATGAAAGAGTTTGGACTTCATTCTGTGTGTCAGTTAAAACCTTTTGTTGTTATTATCATCCCCATAACAGATAGAGTTACACGTCACACAGTTTGAGAAAAGGTTAAAGCCTGAACACATTAAGAGCCTTGGGTTTTACACTTCTTGGACAAAATTATGATCCCTTTGAGCAGGGTATTCATCAGCACTGTATAACTAGCTCTCCAAGTTGACTGCCTTCTACTCAAATTCACACACTTTGCCATGTTATGACCCTTTGCCATAATGAGCTATTCTTAGGAGTTACTATGACTAAAAAAAAAAAAATCTATTGCCCTTCACAACTACTCACCTTCCCTCGTACTTGAGGATATAGACTTCTAACCTAGCAGCCAGTCAAGGAAATAGAAGGTACTGGTCTCCTTGGCTCTGCCTGGAGAAGGCCTTTTCCTGCTCTCCAGTATTCAGCTGTTAGTAAATGGCAAAACCTTACTCTATACTTTGAATCTGTGCTTTTTTAAAAAATTTCCCTCAAGACATAGGTTATAGAAAACTTACATTGGCTAAAAGAATGAAAATTCATTCTTATAACTGACTTAAATCTTGGCTTGATCCTAGTAACTCAAACATGTCATAGATATGGTTCCTTCCTACCTTTCTTCTGTCTTTCTCAGCTTTATCTTAAAATTGACTCCCCTTATGGATTCAAGATGACTTCCAGATGCTTTCTTCCTAAAAGAGAAAGAGAGAGCTAGAAGTGGAATTAGTACTATCAAAACCACATGGTTTCTACCCAATGGGGAATAGTTGGAGAGATCATGACAATGTCCTTTAAGTCAATAACCGCTGGCCTAATATTGTATTCAGTGAGCACCTACCTTTGGTCAGGGAAGTATTGCTATCCCCATTTTACAAATGAGAAAATTGAAATATGTCCAAAGTTGTACAACTAAGATTGAAAGAGGCATTGGGAGATAAACTGAGGCATTCCACAATTAGAACAAAATGATTACATAGAGACAGTGACTGGAGAATTTTTAAGGTGGTGTGTTATGTGTAAAGCAACGTTTTAGCTTTCTTGGAAACAGTCCACTAGATGTCTAGATCAACCATCCAATTTCAGTATTTCACCAATCAAAGCACTTATATACCCCTGAAAAGTGTTCTTCACTCTCCCACATCATCTCCCCACCACTACTCTACAACAGGCATTCTAAAGTATTTAAAATATTAAATTTTTCATCATAATTGCCAACAAGAAGCATAGCTTCAATTTAGTTGAAAATAGAAAGTATAGATAACATTCAGAGACTCTGTTATTAACTTGAAACAAGAAACAAATAAAACCAAAATAATCCCTCAAATTATAAGATAAAATTGTCTTCTTTAACATGGCCTCCAATGGTTCTCTGCATCCTATTGCCTTCTGTCTATTCAAGGAGTTTTCTGCTGTAAGCCCCACATTCCCTCCAAGGAATAGTGTCTGGTTTGTAGTGGGTGCTTACTATGTATTCAATGATGAATAAATGAATGAATGAATGAATGAATGACTTGATAGTCATCCTTCTTCTTACATCTGCTTAGTCATTAATATCTATAGATTCTTCATGATGCCTTTCATGTCTTGCCTTGTCTTCTGTTTTCATTGCCATAACTCCAGGAACCTTCTCCCAGCTTCTAGTTGGGAGTCCAGTACTGTCCTTACATCTGCCCTGAACATTAATGTCAGTTTAAGTTCCTAAATTTCACATACAGCTGAAATAGGAAAGCATTTAGCTTCTCTCTATAACACTCTCTCTGTTTTCAGCCTAATATTTGAAGAGCCAAGTTATTCTCTGTTGCTTTTAATATAAGTACAAAATCCTTAGCTCAGTTTTCAATGGGCTTCACATTATGATATCAAAATATCTTCAGACTTTATTTCCAGTTATTCTAACAGAACCTCTCTTTCCACTCTCTTTGGACTACTGCAGGTCCATTCTTAATTGCAGATCCTTACTCACATTCTTGCTCCAGCCTCTGTAAATTTGGCCTAAATTATAAGGCTTAGCTTAAGCCCACCTTCTTTTATTAATCCTTACCCCAGCCCTGCAGCCCAGTGACACCTCTTTTGAACCTGGAGTCCTTACTCACTCACGGTTCACCTAGTCACCTCAAGAAATTGTTCCTCTGTATTTTTAAAAGTTTATTTTTGAGAGTGAGAGAGAGAGAGAGAGAGAGAGAGAGAGCGAGCACAGGAGGGGCAGAGAAAGAGAGAGAATCCCAAGCAGGCTCTGCGCTGTCAGTGAGGAGTCTGATGTGGGGCTCTAACCCACGAACTGTGAGATCATGACCTGAGTTTAAATCAAGAGTTGGATGCTTAACCAGCTGGGCCACCCAGGGCCCCCTCCTCTTTATTTTTAAAAAAATTGTTGCTTAACTTTCCAATGCCAATTATCTTTTAAATTTTGTTTTGATCCTCCCAAGATGTGATAAATTAGGTTGTTTGTGAATTGTCATTCAATTTGAATATTAGTCAGTATAGACTGGGTTATGCTGCAGTAATCAAATATCCCTTATATCTCAGTGTCTTAACAGAGCAGGAGTTTCTTTCTCATCCACCCTCCTTACCCAGTTGGGAGCTTGCCTTTCATCATTTCTCATAGACCCAGGCTGATAGACACTACAACGCCTCACATGTAAGCTCCATGCAACATGTCGTAAATGCCTTCAATCAGATGTGACGATCATCACTCTCACTCACAGCCTTTTGACCAGAGAAACTCTGGTTCCACCTAATTGCAAGGAACTGGAAAATTGAAACAGCACATAGATGTTGAAGCAAACTATTTATATCGTGAATAATACAACAGATAGTTACATAAATTGGGACTTTACCTAGTATGGACCACACAAAAGGTACATTTTAAGACAGTAGCTGTTTCATGAAGCTGAAAGATGTCATACAATTTATTTGCATATTGAGAATAGGGACCTTATTACTATGATTTAATTTAAGATGAAACCTGGATTCAGTGCCAAACCATAACAAGCTTATTTTTATGCCTTGGTGCTAAGTACCAACCAGTGGTGATTCTTGTGTTCACAAAGCCATGATTTTTAAAACTTCTCTGCAAAGTCTTAAAAGATTTTCATAGATCCCAAGATGACTATGGACATCATCTCCTTATTGAATATGTGATTGATGTCTGGTTAGAAAGAAATGTCACATTTTTAGCATCTCTTACTAGCAACCAATTGTGACACTTGGTACGTCACTCAATCTGTACGGAAGGCTTTTCAGGTCAGAAGTGCACTTGTCATTTCCCCCGCTAAAGCGACAAGATCTATCATCAGTTAATGAAATGTTTTCATGAATCATGACTAGAGTATCTCTCTCAAATGTAACTGAAATAGCACAGCCTATTCTGGCTTGAAAAGATAAAGCTGTGTGCGAACTTATTATGTAATAAAGAACAGTTTCGTGTTCATTATGTTCAAATCATGGTTGGTGGACTAGCATTTGGACACATCAGAGGCAGAGTAACATCTGGGTTACCTTTTAAGATGTAGATTTGTGGGAAGTTAGGCAGGCTTTTGGTAGGGACTGTGAAAGTCCAAATAGATGTTCCTAACTAGGGATCGAACAATATTCCCGTTGCCTTTTAAAGCTGGAATTGCTAATGGAAACTTTCAAAATACTTTTTCTTGTTATATGAAATCAGATTTTAGAAGGAATCTCTGTAATTTGTATGTGTGGCAGATACCTGCAGTCTCCATCACTCTTTCTTCCTTCCTACCTCCTCCTCCTTCCTCTTCTTCTCTTCTTTCCCTTCCTTTTTTGTTTTTTCCTTTTTACCTTGGGTACAGATGTAAGCATTCGTTAAGCATTAATGTTTGGGGACATTATTATCATTGGCCCTTATAGGGCTTTTGTCTCATTTGTTGGTGAGCAAGTGAATGAGTTTGTTTTCACATTTGATGTCTTTTGTCAGGATGCTTCACTACCTTTCCTATCTCACCAGTACAGGCAGATATTTAAATTTTATCTGCATCTTTGTATTTGCATGGCTTCTTGCAAAGTGCATGTTGCTTCTTGTAGGTATCTCTAGTTTATATCAATAGTGTTTTCAATATCCTTCTAGATATTTCCATGTTTAAGTCCACATATTTTGATGTGTGGACTTCCATTCATTCAAATTGTTGCACAGCAGACCATGGTGTGTATCTGCTGTGAATTGCTTTCCCAGCTAGGGGAACCAGGTCACCTCCAACACCCCGCCCCCACAAACAATGCTTCGGTGAAGTCTCCTTACGGCCGTGCCTCAGAATTCCCATGGCATTTGTTCTAGAGTAGAAATGTAGGACTTAGCTGTGGCATATTACTCTCTGAAATTGGTGTCCTGTTCTGTACTGTGACTCCCCTCCCCATCCTCATGAATGCTGAGGTAGTCATCATATTAGCCAGCATTGGATCTGTCTCCAGGCCTCAGTTGGTTTAATCAGGAGCCAACATTGACTTCATGCTTGGCCAATGAGTTCCATCCCAGGGCATTAAGGCTCAGTTAAGGAGAGATTAATTTGAGGGCAAAAGGAATTTCAGTGCAAGTCAAGGCAGTAAGACAAAAGCCCAGCTGTATGGACAGATCATGCTTGTCGAAAATTAGGAAGACGAAGAAATGTGAAGAATATGAATATGCCCTGGGCTCAGTGGATTCCCAGCTTAGAAGCCTGCAGTCAGGCCTCCCCCATTTCAAAACCCCCTGTGCCTCAGCAGTTGTTACCAGAACCATGTGGTGAGCAATGATCCAGTTTCAGCAAAACATCATCATCTCTCGCATTAAATTAATGATGTTAATTTGAATGTTATTGCTTTTGTACTTCTGCTTGTAATTAATTTGTAAATTTGTTTTGGTTTTATAACTGTAAACGAGCCATGATCATAAGGACTTTATACCTAATTTTATGTTTCTTTATATTTGAATAGCAATGCTATAAAAAAAAATGAAGATCAATCCTGAAGGGGTCCCTTTGTTTCTTGAAAGTGTATTTTCTAACTCAGGCCAGAGAAGTACTGCTGAAATCTGATCTCACAGAGTTGGCTCCTGGGCCCAACGTTAGGGCACATGCATTTATTCCTGTTTAAGATCATCCTGTTAGGTTTCAGTCCCGATGATCTTTTTCATCTTATTTCTGTCATCCAATAGATTGCTTTCCTTCCAGCTTCATGCCTTTGGCAGATTTAAAAAGCTTACTACCAGCCAATGGTCTTGGTCGTGAACAACAAAGGCAACTCTAGCTGATGGAAGTAGAGAAATAATTGATGGCAAAGATTTGGGGTGGCTCACAGGTTCGCTGGGAAGGCCATAGAAACTGGGGCCATGGCAGGGAAAGAGGAGTCTGAGCACCAGGAAAGATGCCATCACAAACCCGGGGACAAAACCCGATTATGGAGGATGTCACTGTCTTTAAGCCTGGATGGCCCAGCTTGCCGGGCCTGTGGCCCTGGATCGTGGACTTAGGCCCTGTGGTGTGCCAGCGCTGCCTAGAAACCCAGAAGCTGCTGCCACGGCCCACCTCTTGCTACCAGGAAGGATTTGCCTCTGTCCCTTCTCTGAGTTCCCATCCTCTGGCTCAAAACCAGGGGTGCGTTAGCCTGAGTGGCTGGGCCTAGGCCACCTACTTGCACCCAAGCTGGAAGCAAACTGGGAATACAAGTATCTGGCACTTTAAGCTTCTATTATTGGAGGTGAGTTTTGCCTCCCATCAGGGCTTGTTATGGAAGCAAGTCCCCTAATATAAGAAAGAGGTTCAGATCCCAGGCAGGGAAAGCAAAAAACGTACACTCTCCATACCTATTACATCTTTATCCTGGTAATCATCAAAAATGGAACATAGGACCAGGGCGAGAGAAGACAGCTAGAGTTGGCAAGAGGCTTTCCTCCTGCCACTCTGTCCGTATTGATGACCAGCAGGATGAATCAAGGGCTGGGACCAGGCAGCATCTAATGTTTGCCCAGTGCTATCTGCCTTATGTGCAGATCATATTTTTGGGTTTTCTCCCAAACTCACATTCCCAAAAAGAGGAGGAGTGAGGAAATAGGAGGAGAGCGTGTTAGTTCTTGTTTTGTTTGAGTTCTTTCATCTGGCTAGATGCATTTCCAGTATCATGTAAATCAATGGCTTTTTTCATTACCACAATAAAACTTGCCTTTGTACCTGACTCCCCAAGGAGTTGGAACAGAAGCAGAGCTCCAAAATTCGCACTTCACCACACTCCGGTGCAATGTCTTTGTTAAGACTCTGTTTGATCATTTTGCTTTTGATCTCTCTGCTTCCTTGGAAATAACCATCCAAGTCTGCTGAGGGCCCTTATCGAAAACTCTCTGAGAGGGTCCTCTTAGGACCCATACCAGTTCCCCCTGGAAGTATTTCTTGTTAACGTTGGCTCATCACTCAATCATGCCTTGCTCTCTTGTAAAACTGCCAGACTTTGCAAAGCCAGAAGCATGTGAAGTCCAGGGTATGCTTCAACACACTTGTCTTTGAGCAATGAGGTGTAGCGTGAGGTGGAAGGTAGTTGGTTGATTAGGGGTTGGGAAATTATATTGGCTGGTAGCTGGTAGCTGGTCAACTAGACACAAGTTCTTTCCCCCTTTGGAGAGAAAGAGGGGGAGCCCAGGGAACACTACTTTCCTTCACTTTTGGGAGGGAATGCTAAAGTAACAGACGTAAAGTGACCCCAGCAGATGTTAATCAAATAAATGTATCTAGTTATCTATATCATTACAGAAAATAATTGATCTCCAAGATTTATAACAGCAAGTGTAATCTCAGACCAAAATGCAGGCAATTGCTCGGCTTTCACTCGGAATGAATTATAGAAGCCAAAGTCTAAATATGGTGGGGGAAGATCCCAAGAGAGCTGGCTGGTATCATAAACATGCTTGAATGATAGCTCCTCGGGGACTGCTTACCCGGCGGTCCTGCGGGCCAGCAAGAACCTTTATATGGTAAGAGGCAGCTGCCAGCACTCAGGGCTTGGGCGGGTCCAGCCTGGCATCCTTCCTTCTCAAAGAGGTGGTCCCATCCCCTGGGGCTGCAGTGCAGTCTGGGGCAGCCCACAGAACCCCCTTCAGGCTGAGACACTCTAGCTCCCAAACACTAAAATAAGAAGGATCTGACCCATCTCCCCTCCCCTGACCCCAACCACTTCTTTTTTTTTTCCATATGGATAGCCATTTATTGAATTGCCCATTCTTTCTACAGTGATCTGCATGCTATTTGTCATACATCAGTGTCTATACATTTGAGTCTGTTTCTAGGCACTTTTGTTCTGTTAGTTGATTTTGCTCTCCTTAAAAAAATAAAATATATATGGAAGGGTAAAGTCCCAAGGACAGTAGAGGAACACTAAAAGAGACTGGAGTGGGAGTGGGGGAATGGACTTTTCCATTAGATTAGCAAAGACTTCTTACAAAGCGACGGTAATTAAGATCGTATGATACTGGTACATGGAGAGAAAAATTGACAAACACCTGAACCACTTCTACTCAACCTGAAAAGGAAGGTGGGTCACTGCGTGTTCATTCTGTGGATAACTGAGGCATCTTCTAAGATGAAGTGGACCGCAATCGGTAGAGAGATGTTCAGGCAGTTGCCAGCATTTAATTACTTTTGAATGATAGAATGTTGGCCCCAAATATGATTTCTTAACTATGTGATAGAAGCTGTATTTGGATTAGGCCTTTACCTGTGGATAGAGGCTTCCCTGGAAAATTCCTAGCCTTTTAAGCTGGAAACAAAAGTGGTTCAGCATTTGTTTGTTGCACTTACCATCAAATACTAAGGTGTTTTGATAAGAAAGCCTTTAATCCGTCCATGTTTAATAGAATTGGAAGTGGAGAGAAAGGAGAACTAAGCCTCTCAGTGTCGCAACTATCTCGTGTCAGAATACTTGGATAATCAAAATGATCATTATTACATATGTGATAAGCAAATTAATCATGTGTAAGGGAAAACACGTTTGTTCTCTCTTCAACAGAAGATGATAAGAAGCCAAGTTAGAAATGTTTCTTCTAGTTATTTGGGTAGCCATCTGTCCTGGGTCTTTTTTTTTTAATTTTTTTTAATGTTTATTAATTTTTGAGAGAGAGAAACAGACAGAATGTGACTGGGGGAGGGCCAGAGAGAGAGGGAGACACAGAATCCGAAGCAGGCTCCAGGCTCTGAGCTGTCAGCCTGATGCAGGGCTCGAACCCATGAACCAGGAGACAATGAGCTGAGCTGAAGTCAGACACTTAACCAACTAAGCCACCCAGGAGCCCCTATCCTGGGTCTTTGTGTGCGTGCGTGCCTTTGGTTCACTCTCATTCATTCTAGGCAGTGGAGAAGGAGCTCTGAAGGGTTTTCTGGGTTTAAGGTTGGTGAGAATGGGATCCTCTCTCTGGGATTTTCTCAACTCCACCATTAACTTGTAGTCAGGTCATTTACACTCTGCTGTGGACAACATGGAGTCATAGCTAAGCAGTCAGTTTCAGACAGGAGTCCCATCTATTACTGAGGGGCTGTGGACCCAGAGAAGTTAGCTCCCATGTTTCATCTATTTATTGTATAATAAGAACATAAGAGGCACCTTCCCCATAGTTCATTAATAAGACAATCCATCTAGAATACATGGTGCATACTAAATTCTCAGTAAGCATCCTTTATTATTATTTAAATAATCCTCCTTTACTTGGCACAATGATTAAGAAGACACAGATATATTACCGATCATTCATTTCTGTTATAAATGTGAAGAGACTCTCAGATGTTTAATAAAAATAATATTCAGTATTGTTTTTTATGCCTTAATTTAGGAATAAGTAGTGTATTATTAGATATGCTTAGTGCAAGAAGGGTGAGAACTCTTAATGCAACAGGTTTAGAAGCGCTCAAAAAAATTTTTTTAACCAGAACAACAAAACCCTCTGCTTAAACCCAAAGTGATGTATTTTCATTTTTCAGTCTTTAGAATATTGGAGTTTATAAATTCAGGCATGCTAATTTCTTTTAGGTGTTTACTACAGTCCAGAAATATGTATCTATCAAACTTCCAAATCTAAGGTCAAGTCTGCTTACAATACATTTCTGCAAGGGTATCTTCCCAACAGATAGATTCTCTTAGCATGGACTTCAGGTTATGCCTTTCATCGTGTATTTGAGGGCTTGGAGGTTCTAAACATTTATTTCCCCCACCAAATGAAATAATTTATTCCAATTCCTATGCATTCCTCCAACTATTTTGATGGTTTGCAAAGAGCTTTTCTTAAGAGATACAATTAGGAAAGAGGAATGAATACCATCAAATGCAGCCTAACTGCTCTTAATGTTATTGCTTTGAGCCTCCTTGCAGTGAAACGAAAAGGAAAATGAGATTAGTTACAGTGTTCACATTGTTTTAAAACCTAAATGCCCACTAGTTGCTTTCGAGGAGCACATTTTGTCCTGGTCCTGAGGCGGGAAAGAAACTTCCCCATTGGGTCTCATAAAGATAAAATTATGTAATATAATTTTTGAAATATTAAAAATTTCCCTGAAATGAATGCAGTATTGAATTTTATATGATTGTCCTTACATAAGTGGAAGACATGATACAAAACCACAGTTCAATAAAACCAATGCTATAAAAAGCCAATGCAGAAATGAGTGATCTAGGACCCATGTGCCATGTGAGGCTGCTCTTCTTCCATCATGAACCAAAATCTAGTTCCAGAAAGCCATAAGTAAGGAGACGACTTACCCCAATCCACAGCAGGTTGGTGACAGGGTCAGAACAAGATAGGGCTTTCTTCCTTTGAGACAAACCTAGCAGCACTCCCCATCCCAAATCATCAGCTGTAGGACATATAATACTTTCTGTCCAAGAGAACATTCTGCGATGACTGAGATGGCCTTTTGATCTTCTTGATCTTCTGTGTGGAGCTATTTGGTACTGTCCAATATGGCAGCCACTAGCCCCATATGCCCATAAGGTATGTGAAATAGTAAGACTGAGCAACTGATTTTTAAGTTTTATTTGTATTTAATTATTTTAAATTTGGAAAAACCACAGTAGCTAGTGGCTCCTCTATCAGACAGTGCAGTTCTAGAGCACTATGAGGTGACCACCAAACTCAGCTTATTTCTGCTCTGACTCTGGGCCCCTTGTGTTGCAGGTCTGACAGAGAGAGAAGATTAAAAATTGCATTTGTCTGAGGAATGCTTCTGAGCATGAGTTGGCAATGGCTTTAGTCAGGGATGATGGGGAATGAGAAATGTTGGCATACATGGGTGAGATGCCTTAATTGGTCCAAACACCTGCACTGGTCTTGGGTCATAGAGCCTTAGAGCCCTTCAAGCCTGCAAAAAGGGCTGCTTCTGCTACACCCATCCTGATGGCTATGCTTGGAGAGAGGAGATGAGGAGATCAATCTGGGATTGAGGGGCTTGACAAGAGCCAGGCTAGCATCCACAATGGCAGCTCTGAGCTCCAGGTTCAGCTTTGTCCTTGTTTCCCTTTGTCCTTCTCAGGCATGAGACATGGAGTTCCTCAGCTGAGGAATAATACCATCTTATATCATTTTTGTTAGGCTGCTTATACTATAATTCATAAGTTTAACATTTTTCAAAAATTTAAAAATAATAGTATTTTAAATAATAGCTTCCAAAATTTTAAGTTAACAAAAAATAATGGTAAGAGGTACTAGCAAACCTCATTTCATAATACAGTTCCAGTTAAGGGAAGTAAAAAGAAACCAAATTCTGTAGTGCCTTGCTCAACAACAAAATGTGTTTAAAGGGCAACAAATGACAAGTTGCTCCAGCATCTACCAGTAATTTCTGACAAATTTTTAAAAGTTTTTGAATGTTTATTTATTTTTGAGAGAGACAGAGGAGAGAGAACATGAGCAGGGGAATGTGCAGAGAGAGGAGACACAGAATCTGAAGCAGGCTTCAGGCTCTGAGCTGTCCGCACAGAGCCTGACGCAGGGCTCGAACTCACAAATTGAGAGATCATGACCTGAGCCAAAATCAGCTGCTTAACTGACTGAGCCACCCAGGCGCCCCAATTTCTGAAATCTTAACTCCCAAAAGGATATTCTTTGGTGATGCGGAAGTAATAAGAGAATATTTGGGAACAGTGGCAGATATTGTGCTCAGTATTTGAAAATACATAAATTTAAAATGCTTGTGACTTTTTTTTTCAAAAATAGTTTTTGTCGTGCAGAAAAATGACTTGCTCAGAAATGGACCCGTGTAATGCAGCTCAAGTACCTTCTTTATACACTGGCTGAAACCGGGGATTTCCCTAAATATGATTATGTGATTTTTCACAATGACCATAAATATTAAGGTAAATGAAAAACCATTACTCTCCCTTTTGTACTAATATATTGTGTTAGCTAAAGAAAGGGATGTCAGATTCAAGCCTAATTACTTCTCTTTCATTTCTGCTATATTTCTGTTTTCTTTATTGTTTTGTTGTCTGGGCTACCAACCATTTCTTAAAAGATGCAATATTTCTTTATCAACTAGCAACAGAAACGATGCAAATAAATAATTCCTAATAAATTAAATGAAGTCAGTCATAAGAGTAGAGTGAAACAACTTATTGCTCTCTTCTAACAGCAAGCATGGGGGGTGTGGGAAAAGATGTATTAAGTAAGAATATTTAGTACAGGTCTTTCTGACTTCAAAGTCCTCCTCCTGAGGATTTCACACGCACCTGGGAAATAGTTGATTAGGGCAATAGTTTCCTCAACTTGTCCGAAGAGCTTGTACCTATTTATATTTCCTGCCACTCTTACTTTTTTCAATAAGGGTTACACAGGTTTATCATAGACTGCTGAGCACTGTCCCTCTTTTGTGTTTTACACTGAAATAGAATTGACACTTAACATTGTGTAAGTTTACAGTGTATGACACATTGATTTGGTATAAATCCCACCATAACATTAGTAACACCTTTATCAGGTCACAGAATTATTTGGGTTTTGTGTGTGTGTGTGTGTGTGTGTGTGTGTGTGTGTGTGTGTGTGGCAGGAATACTTAAGATCTAGTCTTTTAGGTACTCTGAAGTTTAAAATATAGTATTCTTGACTATAACTGACCTATAATCACGATATACCATTTGTTCTCAGGTTTTAAGGTGCATCAACTTTATCCACGACACTCACAACGTTAAAATTTATATTGATGAGGTCCTGTATTCATATTTTCTTTTCCAGATGGAAAGTCCTAATCCTCTCTGTATTATTTCTGGGAAGGGATTCTGCTTTCTAACATTTTCTTGAGCAGCTAGAGATGGAAGAAGTAGATATTTGGAATCTATTTTTGCCGATGGGGGGGTCTCAGCTTTCTGAGGAGGCTGGTAGATAGTGTTTGCCCCGTAATTTGGTGGGTACAAGGTTAATTTTTATAATGCTATGTAGCCCTGAATCCTGGTTCTGCTACTGGGGGATAGTTTCACCCTGCTCTGCTTTGGGTTTCTCATGTAAAAAATGGGGCTATCTTTCTCATAAATGACGGTGTGAGGTTTTCATTGGGTAAGAAGTCCCAATGAAAAGTCCTGACCCATAGCAATCACTCACTCAATAAATGACAACCCTGTAAGTCCCAGGCTAGAGTGATACAACCACTCTAGGGGAACAGAGACAGAACCAAGCAAACAAAGTGGTCTTTCCTTCCTACGTGCAATTCTCAACAGACTAGTTCAGACAGTGGTGGCTGAAAGACCCAGAATGGTGCCACTGAGACTAAGTTCTCAAGCCAGGGCTTAATACATCAACTAATTGAAGTCTGGATCTCCCTCCAAAAATGTGGTCTTAACTGATCAGTCAGGAATTTTTCAATCAATGCCAATGAGTCTGCCACTTGGGCCCTCTCCATACCCCCCCAAAGAAAGATGAGGTCATCGGCATGATAAGACCCCTTGCTTTTCCCTTAAGAGAAAGCAGCCTTGTCCGAAACAGTCCTTTCCTTTTGCTAATAGCTTCCTTGCCCCACCCTCCTTCTATAAAAACCTTCCTTTTTGTACAAGTCCTTGGAGCACCACTCTCCTCGCTAGATGGGATGCTGCCCAATTCATGAATCGGTTAATGAAGCCAATTAGATATGTTTTTTAAAAAAGAAAGAAAAGAAAGTGATGGCCAGCCTGTTCCAGTTCCTGTGGGTTCTTGGCTGGTTGAGAGAGAGTGAACTGCCTTTATGCACAAAGAACAACGTGGCTTCTTATACAATACTGGTGCTGGGCTCTCTCTGCTTCAGAATGCAGTAGGCATTGCCCACTCTGCTGGCACTGATGGTAGGGGAAAAGCTGATGCTCCTCTTCTCTCCTTCTCCTTCTGCATAATGGGTTATCTTCTTCTACCTGGATCTCCATAGGATTCTTTTTGAAATAGGGGTTCTGTAAATATATCAAAATATGTCTCAGTGTGGACCATTCTGTATCATTTTTTCCCAGGATGCAGGTTTGTTGAATGAATGAATTCATTCATTCAGCAAGTATATATTAAGCACCTACCATGTGCTATGGGTCTGTCAGTGAACAAAACAGACAAAAGCCTTGTCTTTACAGAGATGATATTCTCATGGAGAAAGACAATCAGTAAGCATAATATAAAGAGGGACTTATATAGTGTTTTGAAGGGTGATCTGTGCTCTGGAAGAGTGTAAAGGGCCTGCAGGATAGAGGTGGGTTGCAATTTTAAATAGGTTGGTTCAGGTCTGACTGGAAAGTGACATTTGAGCTAAGAGTTGATGGAGATGAAGGTGAGAGCCACGTTGTTATCCTGGAGGATGGAGGGCCAAGCAGAGGGAGAGGGAGAGTAGAGGTGAAGTATCAAGGAGGCCTTCCACATGGCAGTGGCAGAGAGGGGAGGGGAGGAGAGAGAAGGGATGTTGGAGAGTCCTGGGGGCTCTATGCCACAGGACCCTGTGGCTAGTGTGACATGAGTGACATAAAAGGCACTGGAGGGTTTTTGAGTGGAAGAAGAACTTGATCTCCCTTATGCTGTAAAAGGAACATTCTGGCAGCTGAGTTAAGACTAGACTAGGGTACAGGAAGATTCAGCTCCTCCTTTTCTTCAGAAACACTTTTTAACAATTCATTATATCTTTCATTGTTTTGTTCAATTTACCCTGGTATTTTCTTCAGAAATAAGAGTTATACATATCTTGGGTCTCTTGGTCAGTACCTCACATCTATCATCTATCATTTCTACAGACCACTGCTCTCCCAATTTTTTTGGTAAGATTTCCTCAAATGTGTTCTCTGTTTACTCATCGACAGGGAGTTATTCAGAGATTTGACTATGTTCATCACTGCACTATGATAGAAGGTACAGAGGGGAGCAGATGACAAAGCCCCTATGCTATAGACATTTGCCTACCAACAGGGGTGACAGACAACACACCACATAGATCAATACACATGGTGATTTCATACTGCAACAGTGCTATAAAGAATATAAAATGGGAGGAATGTTCTAGAAGAAGATGGTGGAAGAGCAGTAGACACTTGGGTCAAAGTACATCTCCCTGAGGTGATCTCCAAACTGAGACCCAAATGATAAGAAGAAACCAGACATGTTCATTGGCAGGCAGAGATCCATGGAGGTAGGTAGCCGGAAGTAAAAAGAAGGGAGACACGGGAATGGGCTCACCATGCTTGAGGAACGAAGAGAAGGCAGCAAGGACGGAGTAAGGGAGCAGTGGGGCAGCCAGGTCAGAGAAGTAGGCAAGGAGGGAAACTGGATTTCATATTCATGGTGAGGGTGGTCATTGGGGGATTTTGAGCAGGACATGGATGTGATATGATTTACATTACCAACAGGCCAGGGGAGGGCAGGCTTTCTTGAACACGACATGAAAAGTAAGTCATAATGGAGAAGATGTATAAATTGCCCTGCATTAAAATTTTAAAAAATCACAAGAGACTCTTGAATACTGAAAACAAACTGAGGGCAGAAGGGGGCGGGGGAAAGGGGAAGCGGGGTGATGGTCATGGTGGAGGTCACTTGTGGGGAAGAGCACTGGGTGTTATATGGAAACCAACCTGACAATAAACTATAAAGTTAAAAAAAAATAAAATAAATAAAAAAAAGAAAATTAAAAAAAATGCTATTCTCAGCTTTACAAACCAAGCTCAACACAAATGGAGTCAAGACTTTTCATATTTCTCTTCTTAGTCAGGACTAATAAATACAGTTGATTTAAAAATCTAAAAAAAAAAAATCTATTACCAACAAGCATTATTTAAAAAGTGAGCCAACAAAAAACCATAAACCCAATCAGTGATGAGTATGTAGAATACAGAAATATTTTTCTCAAAATCAACAGGAAGGAAACAAGTCAATAGAAAAATGAGTTGAAGATACGAAAAGGAAAATAGAAGTTAATAAGCAGGTAAAAGATGCTCACCGGGATTGGTATTTAGATTTAGTAAGGTACAAGAAACTACTTCACACCCATCCAGCTGTTAAAAATTATTAGACTTACAATATAAAGTGTTGGAAAGGATACAGAGCGATAGGAGCTCGCATATTGCTGGGGGTTAATAAATTGGTGAAACCTATTTTGGAGAATGGTTTGGTAAGATCAAGAAAAGCTGAAGATGCTCATTCTCTTCAGTCCAGAAAGTCCACCATAGAATATGTACCTTAGATAAATTCTAGAGTGTGCTTCAGAGAAACATCTGAAGTACGTTCACAGCAGATGCCTCAGGTTTGGCTAACACAAGAAAGCAGGAGAGGATATTCGAGCCACTATAAGAAAGCACCATAGGCTTTCTGGCTTGTAAACAGGTATTTATTTTTCACAGTTCTAGAGGTTGGAAGTTGGAGATCAGGGTGCCTGCACGGTCAGGTTCTGGTGAAACCTGTTCCTGTTGCAGATACTGACTTCTTGCTGTATCTTCACATGTTAGAAGGGACAGGGGACCTCTCTGGGGTCTTTTTTTTTTTTTTAATTTTAATGTTTATTTTTGAGAAAGAGAGAGAGACAGACAGACAGAGTGTGAGTGGGGCAGGGGCAGAGAAAGAGGGAGACACAGAATCCGAAGCAGGCTCCAGGTTCTGAGTTGTCAGCTCAGAACCCAATGTGGGGCTCGAAACCATGAATCGCGAGATCATGACCTGAGCCAAAGTCAGATGCTCAACCAACTGAGGCACCCAGGCACCCCCTCTCTGGGGTCTTTTTTAAAAGAACATTAAACACATTCATGGTGTCTCCACCCTTATGACCTAATCATCTCCCAAAGTCCCCACCTCCAAATAACATCACCTTGGGGGTTAGGTTTCAACACACAGACCTTGGACGAGACAAAGATTTAGTCAATAGCAATAGATAGAACTGCTTGAAATAATGTAAAAGAAACTAATATCCATAGGAAAATGGATAAATTATTTTATATGTTTGAAATGCTATACAGCAGTAAAAAATGAATGAATAAGAGTCATAGGTATCAAAATGTTAAAATGGCTTAATCTCACAAGCATACTGTGGAAGGAAAAATGGTAGAAAAATATACCTAGTATGATACTCATAAATAAAGTTTAAAAATATACAAAAAATTTATGTTGTTTAGAAAATCAAACACAGGAAGCCTGGATGGCTCAGTAGGTTGAGAGCATCCAACTCTTGATTTAGGCTCAGGTCATGATCCTGGGGTCGTGGGGTCGAACCCCACAGCACTCAGCATGGACCCTACTTGAGATTCTCTCTCTTTCCCTCTGCCCCCTCCCCTGCTCGCATGCTTTCTCTCTATCTCTCTAAAAAAAGAAAAAGAGAAGAAAAGAAAAAAACAAAGATAAAAATATATAGAACTATATGTGAATAACAAACACAAAATTCAACTGAATGCTTACCTTTGATGGCAAATTCTTTCGCTAGTTCAAAATACTCTCTCTCTTTTTTTTTAATTTTTTAAATTTTTTATTTATTTTTGAGAGAGAGACAGCATGAGCAGGGGAGGGTCAGAGAGAGAGGGAGACACAGAATCTGAAGACAGGCTCCAGGCTCTGAGCTGTCAGCACAGAGCCTGATGCGGGGCTCGAACCCATGAACCGTGAGATCATGACCTGAGCCGAAGTCGGACACTTAACCGATTGAGCCACCCAGGCGC
>CM053566.1:32938698-32959133 GCA_028646485.1 Cryptoprocta ferox
TAAATTTTTTATTTATTTTTGAGAGAGAGACAGCATGAGCAGGGGAGGGTCAGAGAGAGAGGGAGACACAGAATCTGAAGACAGGCTCCAGGCTCTGAGCTGTCAGCACAGAGCCTGATGCGGGGCTCGAACCCATGAACCGTGAGATCATGACCTGAGCCGAAGTCGGACACTTAACCGATTGAGCCACCCAGGCGCCTCCAAAATACTCTCTTAAGCTGCTCTGTGGGTATATGGGTATAGAATTGGGGGTTTGGGTTTGCTGTTGGTTTTACATTACAAAATGTTATTATGAAATATTTAAGATCCACAAACAGGTGTAAAGAAAAAATATCTCTTAATCTGCTTGTGGAAAGTGGCAGGCAAGAGTGAAAGCAGAGATGACCAGTGGAGGGTTGACTAATGCAATCCAGGCAAGAAATGGTGGAGATGGGGAAAAGTCAAGGTGGTGCCAACCAGACTTGGTGATGCAATAGTGGAGTGAGTTGAAGAGAGGAATCAAGTACGACTCCTTGGCATGAAGAATGGAATGACAGGGGTACTTATGAGATCAAGAACACCAGGATATAAAGAGGTTTGGGGGTGAATGCAGTTCCTGAAGTTCAGTTCAGAATACATTAAGTTTGAGATACTTAGTAAACATCCAAGTCATAACGTCAGGTTGATAGTAGGTGAGTGAAGAGCTCAACGAAGGACATATGCTTTTGGGAGTCATTAACATGTAGATGGCATGTGAATACTTGGAGATACATGCTAGGTAAAGTAGATAAAACCCAGGAATGATGGGTGGGCATTCTACTATTGGCTGAGGAGGTACAACAGAAGCTTGAAAAAGAATCAAATGATATCAGAAATCAAGAGACAGAATGATATCAAGAAGGGAGGGGTTTGGGGCGCCCTGGGTGGCTCAGTAGGTTAAGCATCTGACTTCAGCTCAGCTCATGATCTCATGGTTCATTAGCTCGAGCCCTGCATCGGGCTCTGTGCTGACAACTCCTGGAGCCTGCTTTGGATTCTGTGTCTCCCTCTCTCTCTGCCCCTCCTCCGCTCACACTCTGTCTCTCTCTGAAAAATAAATAAACATTAACAATTTTTTTTTTTAAAAAGAAGGGAGGAGTCGATCTTGCTGAAGCCAAGTAAAATTCAAGGAGAGAAGTGTCAACACAGAAGTGGTTGGATATCTTCACAAGAGCTGCTTCAGTGTTGTGGTCAGGGCACAATATGGATTGAATTGAGCTCAAGAGTAAATGGGAGGAAACGTGGATGGATTAACCCACCTATAAAAAATAAACAGAATACAAATACAACGGAGGGCCTTCATGATACCCTTACCTTTCTCATTTCCCTCCCATCTCAGAGTGAATCACTGTTTTGAAGTTGGGGAATATCCTTTCCAGCACATTTTTGTATTCCACTACATATGGATATTTATATAATTAAAATGCTTTCTGTTCCCTAAGTTTTTACAAATCCTATCATATTTGACACGTCCCTGTGCAACTTGACTTTTTCACTCCATGATATAGTCACATGACACTTGCAGATTAGATTAGCTATTTTTTATTGTTTTATAGTGTTATACTATAAGATAATTTATTCCTTTAAGATAATTTATTCCTTTAAGATAATTTATTCCTTTATTCCTCTATTAGTGAATAATTAGTTGGATTTCCATTTTGACGTGACTCCTTGGACTCATGTTCAAAGTTTCTCGTGTTCACAAACTTGAATTTCTGAATTTCTATATTAGAGGTGTCTTAGTCTGCTCAGGCTGTCATAATAAAATACTGCAGACTGGGGGAGGCTCAAACAGGGGAAATTTATTTTCTCACACTTCTGGAGACCAGAATTTGGAGATCAGGCCAGAATAGCCACTTTCTGGTGAGACCTCTTTTCCTGACTTGCAGATAGCCACCTTCATGCTGTGTTTTCACATGAGAGACATCTCTCAATCTCTCTCTTTTTTTCTTACTAGGCCATGGTCAATCACCTCCTAAAGATTCTGTCTCCAGCTACAATCACATTACGCGTTAGAGCCTCAACATATGAATTCTGAGGTTGTTGGAGACACAATTCAGTTCACAGCAGTATGTTATGGGCATTTTAAAATTCACTAAATACTACCAAATTGCTCTCCGGAGTGGTGTGCCAATTTACACTCCCGGAAAACAGACTAAGTACTTACCATTTTAAATAGGAAATCAAAGAAACAAAAATGTTACATTTCTGTAACATTTTGGGGGCAAAAACTGATATCTGAAATTAGAAACATATAAGACATGAATGTGAATGGGATTCCAGATTTTAGAAACCATTAAATCATGGACTATAAGGAACCACATCCCTGGAAGGCACCTTAAGTGATATACAGGCAATGTCATAATCAGGCAGACAGACCGCACAAATATCACACAACTATTGAGCATACAGCATTTCCCAGACATCTTCCCATCATGGGAATCAGTGCATTGGAACACCTATATCATCTTGTGAAGCTACGGCTCTGTGGAATGCAAGCTGGGAAATACTAGACCAGAGAAAAAGCAGACGCACCAGGATGGTGTTTCAGATAGTCACTTTCTCAGCCCCTAGGGCAAACACCACCTCTTACTGATGGCACAGTATAAGAAGGCTTTGGTCAAGAACTCATGAGGTTCAGAGTGCATTGAGCAGAGGTGTTGATCCTTTTCTGATTTGACATTTTGGTTTCTATGACTGGGTTCTTGCTAAGGTTCCAAATGAATGGTACCTTGTAGCCTTCTTTTTAGCAATTGGGCCCCTTGGTTTTGTATCTGTTACCCCAACCCTCTAGGATAGGGCCTACTTTGATCTCTTCCTTTCATGGGATAGTCTTGCCCATCTAGCTTGAACTTCTGTCAGCTCCCTCATACAGCACTCACACCCCTGCCCCAGTTTCCTCCCTGTGCCTTCAATGTATTTGAGCTACCCTTGGTCTGACCCACGCTGTTGTCCTACCCATTCAACAAATGTGTGATGAGTTCCTATTGAAAGTTATGAAAAATGAGATGAACAAGAAACACTCACAGAAGTGAATTGTGAGTGCAGACATGAAGGATAGAGGAGTGTGGGAGAGGTTTTAGGTGAAAGATATGAGTTTAGCAAAAGGCTCATGGCTCTGAAATGGATGAGGCATGGTAAGTTACATAATGCCAAATGAGAAGACTGAGGACAGGGAATGAAGGACAGACCCAGCACCAGGTGCTACCAAAAAACCAGCATAGTTATAGCAAGCTAGCATGCAGCCACAGAGTTGCTGTAATAATGGTGGCAACTGAAGGAAACACACTGCCCAGCTGAGAGGACTGTGGTTTGAGATGACATACATGACATAGCAAAGGGTCCCAAGAGGCAGAGAAGAATAGTAACAGCGGGATGCAGAGCAGGTAATCCTCAAGAAGGTGAGGCAGCAAAGTCAATGGCATCAAGCAGATCTGTATGAGGGAGCTGTCCCCACCACATAGCTGGGGCTCAGGAAAGAGATTCAAGCACTGGAAGGGGAAGAGGGGATGGTAAAGGTGTTTCAGGAATCAGAGGCAATGAGACAGCTCACCAGGAACCCAGCATCCACGTATAAGAGGGGGAGGTAAGGTAAGAGCCCTGGGGCCTGGGCCAAGTCAGACCTCAGTATTAGAACCAGAGCGCCCTGGTGTGAGTATGACCCCTGAGTGGTCCCTGAAGACTGGCTTATCTGTCATTTTAGATTGGGATGGTCCTGGGAGATGATGGTGGCCTTCCCTGCAGGTGGGGATCAGTGGGTCACAGCCGTGGCTGGGAAGAGAGACCATGGCAGAAATGAGTCAAGTGGGATGATGGGAACCAGCTCCACTTTGGGGTCTCACAGATCTCCCCCCAGGATCCTCAGTCCTCCCATGAAGGGAGCTACATTTTCAGTTGAGAGAAGCGGAAGGAGACAGATGTTAGCAAGTAGAACAAATACATTGATCAATATGATTAAAAGCAGCTAAATAGAAAATGTTGAAAGCCAAATTGTTTTCAAAAGCAGTTTGCAATGTTTCTATACACTGCCACAGCCTTATGGTTGTTTTCCAAATGTTGTGCCTTGACCAATGTAGATCCATATGGAATCATATGTTGTATTTCTTAAACTACAAAAGCAGGGACATTATGTGGGATCTGTTGACAATTGCACAAATGTAATGAAATACTGACAAATTCTTTGTTCGTGTCGGCACGCTGGGCTGCCTTGCACAGGCATTTCAAGACTTTAATTGACCTTAGAGTAAACTAAATTGAGAGCCCTAAAAAAAAAAAAAAAAAAAGCTTACTAAAGAAATACTGTCTACGGGTTATATCAACCACAAACTTCTATGAGATTCTGGTAGCTTCTTTTATCAGCACCCCTCACAAAGGGTGAAATGGATGTCACATGAAACAGGGGAGGGTGTTTACTGAGGACCATAATAGGGCTTTTGGCATATATGAGTCCCTTTGCTCTTTTCTGCAAGTCAGCTGGTTCAATGACTTTAAATAATAATAGTAATTATAGTCTATGTCTAGACCGCAGCCTTCCCCCTTTGTATGATGATAGCTGCGAAAGTCTTTTGACTCACATGCTCACAATTCCTCTGGAAATAGAGGAAATATTGGTTGCCATGCAGAGGTTCTCATATCCTCGTGTGGGGGAGGGGGACGCAGCACATCTTCCTGACTCCACAGCTATGTTGGGGTCCGGATGCTCTGTACTAGTGATACGGGGTGCTGCCTCTGTGCCCAAGCACTGCTTTGCATCTACAGATTGGCTGTATTCGATTAGATCGAAGATGCCGCTAATTATAGAGTGTGCCATTATTCTATGTACCACTGATTTTGAAAGTTGCTGCCAGTTCGAATTGTAAACTGCTATTCACGCTAACGCACGCCCTGTTTTTGGCGATGCGAATACATGAAAAAGGGAAGTGGTGGAGATTGTATCTTAGAGTAGACGAAAAATAGTTTTTATACTATTTTGTGCCGCTTCCCGGAGGAAAATGAGCAGGAACCTTAGCAGAGCCTTGAACTTTTAAAGGCAAAAATAACATTGCAGGGAAAGCTACCTTTCAGCAAAAGTCTATAGGAGCCTGCAGAAAGGACTCGGCGGGTAAGATGAAGGGGTTTCTAGCGATGCGCCCTGGGAAGGCGCATCAGAGTCTATCCATCTATCTGGGTCTCTCTGTGATGCGGAGGAAGAGCCTGAAGGAGGGTGGGCAGGGGGCATCTGGGCCCCAGCTTGCAGTCAGATGGCAACAGGTGCTCTGTTGCTGGGAGCAGCGATCTTCAGGCCAGGCTTGGGGTGGGCCCCTGTGGCCCATCTCATCACCAGTCATCTCTCCAGGAACCTGTGTCCCATTCCTCCTCCCTATGACCCCTCCAATCAGAAACCATCTCTCCTTATGAACTCATACATTTTTGAAAAATACTTTGCAAAATTCTTTCTCACGGGTGTCCTCACTGATTTCTCATGGCACCTGACCCCTTCTCTCCCTGGATGTATTAATGTAAGTCCCTTATGAGTTTGCTCACTCAGGCACCTCTGTCCTTAGTTCTCGCTCTGTGCAGGGCAGGGGCTCAATAGGAGTCTAGTGTATTGAACTAATGTTTTCTTTGCATCCTTCCTATATCCTTCTTTACAGGACTTGCCATCAGGCTGGCCATCTATGAGTTTAATGAGTCCATAAACCAATGGGACTGACTTTCAAAGGGAAAGAACCAGAAACCTCTCTCCATGTCAAAGACATTATAACCATGGCTTTGGAGATCTTCCTTGTCCATGACTGGAGGCTCTGGTTCTTCCAGTCAAGGCCAGGAAGAGGAAATGAATTCGTGGCAAAGGTGGGGCTGTTCTATTCAGGGTCCTAATCTCATTCCCAGGGAACTGCCAGCTTGCAGACCCCATGTTTGTGCTGACTCTCTCCAGCGATAAGTCTCATATTCGGAAAGCCTGTTAGCAGGTGACCTTCTCCATGGTCTTTCTGGTACAGGGGCCGTGTGTTCTCGTTTAGGGCTAAGACCAAGGCAATGGCGCACTGCTTCGTTCATGCCCTGCCTTGGTCAGAACAAACAGAACCAAACGAAAACAAAAGCTAAGTTTCTATGTGGAAAAGACAGTCCAACTCCAACTGTAATAATTTAGAACATCTTCTGGGAGAACAAAAACCCCCAGCAACCAAAAATCTAACCCCCATACAACAAACTCCCTGCCCCCAAAATGAAAATTGCTGGCTTCTATCTGCAAGAGTTTTCATCAAGTTCTTTCTCAAGGAGAAGGTGCACTGAATCTGGAAAGCAGTGGTGTGAATGCCTCAAAAAGATGAGAAAGGGCCCACAGCCTCAGGGAGCAAGGCTCCAGGGGTTCAGAGCTCTGGCTTTGGGGTCAGAAAGGTTTGGCTTTGGTCTAAACTCTGCTGACCACTGCTGGAGCAGTTTTCGAAAGTGCCTTAGTCTCTCTGAACCGCAGTTCCCCCTTCTGTGGTGACACTAGTAGATTACTTATTCTGAGAGTAGACTGTGTCAGGACCTAGGCCGAGCAGACAGGTTTTCTCAAAGCCTAGGAGGTAGGTAGCATCGTCACCCTCATTTTACAGAGAAGGTAAGTAACTGCCCAGGTCATGCTGCCTCAGACATAGTCCACGCTTTGGGGGTTATGACAACCACCCCGTGGAACTGCAGTAAATCCACCTACAGCACCTGGTTCCCACTGGACACTCGACCACTGGTGGCCGTGACCCACCATCTAACGCTTGTCCCCAACTCTACCACTGGCCAATCCTATCTTTTGACTGATGGCGGCATTTGAAGAAAATGAGGAGCTATGAATCCGTTAGCACTGATAATCAGAAGAGCTTCCTCTTGATTATCTATAATGAATCAAAGGTGTCACTGATTTATTGCATGCAGTTTAAATTCCATTTACACTGCCGAAAATTAGGCATTGAGAAGCCGTTCACCATCACGTTGTCTCTTGTATGGATAAAAAGTTATTAGTTTCCTAATCCTGTCTGATATTTCACACACTGGATGTAGCTACTTTGTCCATACAGAGAGCATCTTTGAAAGGCGGGTATTTCCTTCTTCTGATGTAAAATGACACTCTGTTTTGTCTTTAAAAAGGATGTTCCTAGTAAGTAGCTCTTAAGAGTGTATTGTGAAATGAAGCCAAGGTAGCAGGTAGACTGGCAGCCCAGATATCTGTGGAGAATTAACTTGTCAAAATACAATCCAATTATTAGACACACTGCTTTTGTTTCCCTCCTTTGTCTTTCTACCGTTCCAAATTTAGACCAAGTCAGGAAACATGAAAGGGGGCTGAGGGGTGACGTGAAGAAGTTGGTAAGTGAAAGAGTCTATCCTAGCCATTGCCGAACATTTTGAAACTCTTCTTTTAAAAATTAAATCATTAGGACAAATCAGTCACTTGTATTCTGGTTATACACCACACCTGTAAGAACACAACGAAATGATACAAACACATAGAAGTCATAAGACACTTAACGGTCTAGTTCTGTTTGTTATTCGGGTTGTTTTGGCAACACACAAAAGAAGACTTGCTGAATTTTAAAAACTATAACGAACTACGTTGATATGATTACACCTTCAAATAAACAATTGGATGATTTCAGTTTGATTTCTGTGAGCTTAAGAACTTAAAAGTATCCCCAGTTCCAGGTGTTTGTTCTTGTGAGTCAAACATCGTTTGCTCTTTACATATTTCTATCAACATATTCTGTTATAATTTTTCTTACTGAAGTATAATTGATACATAATTGAAGCTCTTTAACTCTTGCTGCACATCATACCTTGATCCATCTGAGTCAGCCTCTAGCCCCTGATAGAGGCTCTGTGCTCAGCCAAGCAAAGCTGCCGTTTAAAACAGCATTAAAACATTTTTTTAATGTTTATTTATTTTGAGAGAGGCAGAAAGAGAGCATGCGAGCAGGAGAGGGGCGGGGAGAGAGAGAGAGAGAGAGAGAGAGAGAATCCCAAGCAGGCTCCACGCTGTCGGCACAGAAGCCCAATGCAGGGCTTGAACTCACAAACTGTGAGATCATGACCTGAGTAGAAATCAAGAGTCGGATGCTCAAACAACTGAGCACTCAGGTGCCCTGAGAATGTTCATTTCCAAACTCTGAAGAGCCCAGCTCACTAACTGGCACCCTGTAATATGCACTAGGCCAGAGAGCTAACTGTGCACAGTGATATGGCCATGAAACGTGAATGGCTGTGATTTCCCGAGTTAGAAATAACGCCTTTTACTAAACTGCCTGGAAAAAACCATGTTTATTTAACTACATGTCTTTCATCTGACAAAATTTGTATCACTAGTTTCATCTAGTTACCTAAATATTGATCATTTGTTAAATTTGACAAATATGAAGCCAATCCTAAAAAGTGACACCATTCTCTGACACATTACATTATTAGTAACATATACAGAAAGTGGAATATGCTACCATAATGGAGATCATGACAACCGCATAGTTTTAGAAAATATGTGTTTGGGTTTTGTTTCTGGTTTTGTTTTCATAGTCAAACGCTTTGTCCAAAATGCAAGTTCCTGCTTTACTTCCTGGAGGCATGGATACGTACTTCCTTAGAGCTGTTTCCTTAGGAATACAGAAGCTAGCCCGAGTCCAAACAAAATATAAAATAGTAAGGATTTCAGATCAGAAAGGATTTGTGCACCATCCTGGCTGGATGGCAAAGATGACAAGGAAGCAAAGAGCCCTGGCCGGCCCCTCCTTTCCAGAGATGTCTGGAAAAAGCCACGTGTCCCAGCCTTTGATGCTCAGTTCCCCAAAAAGCAAATAACAGAAATTATTCTGCAAGACTGACAGTGAGCTACCAAAAGAGAGGCTTCCTCCTGCAATCCAGGTTTTTCGCCCAAACCACAGGACAGGAAGCAAAATGTTTCAGCAAACCACTTCCCCAGGAAGAGCTTTCTCCCTCCTTCCTGCCAGGGCTCTGTCCCCTGAATATCACTTAGTTTTATCACACCATGTTTGGATAATATATGTTCTGTTTCCACGTGCATGCCTTTCCATGCACGCTACAGACAAGCACTGGAGATTTCTATAGGCACATAGATTCTTTCAAAGGAGACAGAGAAACAAGCTTGTATAGATTTGGGAGATCACCCCCTTTTTGCCCACGTGGGAGATTGATTACCTGTTTACAACTGAAATCTGTGCAGAACATTCTTCACTGTAGAACAAGCAGTTGACATGATGTTGCTGGTGTTTGCAGAGCCAAATAGCATGAAGACAGTAAAGAAAGGGACTGTCACATCAGACAGAAGATGTAATCTGCTCTTACATTTTTGCTCTTGGCGTGAGTGTATACATTTTATAAGCAGGGGGAAATCCTGCTAAAAGCTCTCTCCACGCCGTTTTAGAAACACTGAATAATGGCATGTCTGGGACTTTTTGTACCATTTTCTATAGTTGGATCCAGTCTGTATTATCTTGCAACCCGTTGTAAATGCGAGTCAAAACTGACATTGCCAAGCTTGAATATCACTCCTGCAAAGTGTTCTAAAACTTGTGTTTCTTTCTCTCGTTTCTAAAACACGGTTTGAATGTCTTTGCAGGAGCTTTGGTAGTTGGGGTCTGGCTGAAGCAGAATGAAACGGCTTCATGCTGGCTGGAGTTCAGCAGTTAACATTTTAGAAACTGTCTAAATGAGGGAGGGAGGGAGCGCAGCTGAAATAGACAGGAATCTACATTCACATGGCCATCAAAGGAACAGAGAGAGCTGGATGGCTGTGAGGGCCCCCGTGAGCTGTGGCAGGCCTCAGAAGAAATATCCATGATCCACAGGAACATTGGCAGGGGCTAGGGAGAAAGAAAAGCTTTTCTCGGGGCTACTGTTCCAGGATTTTTCACTGGCATACAAAGGGACGAGAGAAACTGATCTCTGACAAGGACATTCCTACATCAAACCCAGCTTCAAGAGACTGCTTAAAACGAGTCTCTGCTGCTCCCTGGGGGCCCTGATTTACATGCAGGGGGTGGGAGGGGGCCACAGGGATGGCTCCAGCCCGGCACTCAGCCCTCAAGGCTGGAACAGAGCAAGCGGTAGATGTCTAGGGCCTTTGAGAGGAAAACCGTGCCTACGTGGTCTATGCCACTGAAACGCCAGGACGGCCTGGCACGTATGTGAGCACCGTGAACAGGCGAGAGGAGTTCTATTAAAGAGCCAAGGCTACTGCAGGCTGTGAGGTTCGTTCACCTGTTGCCCGTCCATGAAGAGGGCTGGCGCTTGAGCCCCGAAGCTCTGCAAAGGCTAATGAGAAGCCAACTTCCCTGCAGCTGTGCTACTGATGTCTCTCCCAGGCCTGGGGCTGTCGCGCTGAGGAAGGGCACAGAGGCTGCAGGCCAATTACACAGGGAACTTTAAGCTCCCGCACAGGCTTGAAGGGACGCAGGTGAGGCAGGAAGAACAGGGGCCGCCATGTCCCCAGTGGGATGACAGAGGACAGTTAGTTCCCGGACAACAGATTAAGGACATTTTCACCTAAGTGCTCAAGATGAGATTTGACAATTTCCTGACAAGTAACTAAACAGTAAAGAAAACAGTGGATTTAAATATCGATGATTTTAATAGGTAAAATTAGCTGACCTCTTAGAAAAGAATTGAAATGAGATGGGAAGATGCCTACCTATTTTGAGAACTTGCTGGAAAAGATTTCAAAGGGTTATTGTTGTGTTTTTGTTTCCAGTAATAACAGCTCTACAAAAGCAATGTAAACTATGAATAGAAATAATAATATGTAGTAATCCAGTCACAGGGAGAATGCTGAAAGCTCATAGTCCCGTTTCCTTTCGGTCCAATTTTAGATTTTCCTATACAAGAGAAATAACAAAGATTGTGGTAAAAATTCTTTTTCTCTCCCCTTTGAAAAACGATTTACTCCATAATTAGAATTTTTGATTCCATACTAATGAAGTGATAGGGATGCAGGGATATTTGAAATTCACAGCTAATTCATAAATATTATGTTGCCAAGAATTTCAGCTCCTACCCCAATAGACTTCTCTATATAGAGCACAGGAATGAAGCAAACCTGCTTTGGGCTTGGCTAGTTTAGCCTCTTAGCGCCTAATGGGGAGGGGGGCGGTGAACTGACACAGAGGTGAATCCAACCAAGTCATGATTATTTCAGCCAGAGGAAGACTCATATTGGGGCCCATCGTTGGGGTCAGCAGACTGGTAGGCATTGCTAGGAGCCGAGCCCTGGTGCCAGTGGCTAGGAAATTTGGGGGTGTAGGGGTGTAATCAGGTCTGGAGAGGTAGGAAAAATTCTCATTTAATTCTAGTAAACAACTATTTCCCTATTTCCAAAGGAGGTCATGATCATATTCCCCCTGCCCTGAGTTACCCCAGGACCAGGTACCAGATAACTAGAAATCACCCCTGTATAGCCCAAAGCCCATTGGAAGTATTCAAACTCTCCAACTGTAAGTTGACTCAGTCTACCTACCCTGCCTTGCCCATTCCCTCCCTGGAAAACCCCATACAGGCTCTAGGCCATGCTCTTCCGTCTTCATTTCTATCTCCCGATGCACCTGGTACTTCTCATGTGGCCCTGCCTGGCTCGGTGTGCGTCCTGGCTCTCAGCAACTGTGAGTGTAAACTTCTTCCTTCAGGACAGATCATTTCTGTGTCTTCTGTCCAGTTCTACCTGATCGAAACAAATTCCCAGTCCTTTTTTACACAACAGGGTAAGTGACCATGTGAGGCTGGGTGGCGGCTCCCGGCTATCCTGTTCCTACGCCATGCCTGTGCAGAGGATTAGGTAGGTGGACCCTTGAGCTGCAATTCCAGTGATGGGCAGGGGTGGGGTATCCAGGAATCTGCATGTAATTCTGCTGTGGGGAATCTGAGTATCGGAGCTGACAAACACAGGACTAGGAACACCCAGTCTTGGGAAGCAGGACTGGTAGAATCAAGTCAAGAAAAAATCACTTGCTTAAAATGTACTTACTTCTTCACGCAGCAATTCCCCTTCTGTAAGTTTATCATAGGGAAATAACTAGACGTGCACAAATATCCTTGATAATCTTTTTATATTGCACATTCTTTGTAATAAAAAAAAAATCAGCCTCAATAGGCTGCAATAGGAGATTTGTGAAGGATGTAATGATACCGTCACATGCTGCATTACTTAGCCGTCACCTGGCATCGTATTTGATGTCATGTGAAAATAATAATAAGATGTTAATTAAAAATCAGTTAATAAAACAGTATTATGATACAACCCCTTTTCATAAAATAGACATAGGCATATACACAGAGATTGAAAACTGGGGTTATCGCTGGGTCACGCCATTATACTTATTTCATGCATCTGTTTATTTTCCTGCATCTTCCAAATTCTTCATAGTGAATGTGTATTACTAACTTAATTTAATTATTCTCTGGCATATAGGCTGGGCTGTCCCTAGAGCAGGACAGGAAAATACTGAGTACCCAGAAGATTCCTGTAGAAGGAATATGGACAATGAGCTACCCCTCCCCAACAAAGACTGGAGAAGCTCTGCACTAAGGGCATTTTAAACAGTGAGTGTTCAAAGAACCCAGGCAGTGTGGTCTTAGGACAAAGCGTGACACAAGTTTATTTCCAAACCCCACCCGCTAGTGGGTAAGAGCTGCCGATACTGGGATCCCTGGCTCTGAGATGAGGTCTGGAGGCACCGGTGACAGGAGGCTCCCCTGGCCACAGGGGTGTTATTGAGCTACGGCAGAGACAGGTGCTGCTGTGGCAATGCTCCAGTTGGTGTAGAGAACTCATAATTAGCAACAGCAGGGTTACGAAGCAAGGAGCCCAAAAAAGAAAGAAGGGAGGAAACATAACCCGCCAGCCAAAGGCAAGAATAATCCACCCACCAGATCATCAATCCCTTAATAACCAAGGGGTGATGATACTTACATTAAATACACTTTAAAAGGAATGAATGCAGCGACCATGATAAGAATACAATCATTTGTAAAAAGGGTAAACCTCAGAGCATAGGGTAGTTAATCCATCTACAAGGAAAGGAAATCAATATTGATCAATTCATTTCAAGTTAAGATCTCTATTTTCATTAGGAAACCATTCTTTCTTTCTCAAATTTAAGGACATGGGTAGCACTGGATGTCTCTTTTCAATCCCTCCAGGATGCTCAGGGGAACAAACAGACCTGAGAAACTCAGCTGCCTTTGAAATGAATGCTCAGAAAATGCTTGCTTGTTGCATGTAACTGAAGTCCTGTGGTATTTTTCTAATTGCAAAGAATTGCTATTAAACGATGGGTACCCCAAATTTTAAGTCTGCTGGATTCACGTGGCAGTCACTTCCTGACAAATAACCTGTGACAATTTCATAACATCGGGTTCAGAAACCTCATTAGACTGAGCGCGAGGTGCAGCTGAAGCGCTCCCTGGTTTCCGAGGGTTTGTGAAAATGTAATTAGGCAAACCACAGGCGGCTGCAAATGTGGTGCTTTTGCTCCAGAAGGGTGGAGTCTCAGGGTGTTCCAGAGCTTTCACGGGAACGGTTTACTCTCAGTGTCAGCAACTCACACACACACACCTAAGATGGTCTTTTTTGCTCTTGTGGGAGAAAGTACTGCCAAATGGATAGATGAAATGATGGATGACTGCCCCATTCTAGCCCTGTATGTGCCATCAAACACTGGGACACTGTGGGGGCTACAAAATGGATGCACAGTCATGGTCACCAATGCCTATGCCCTTGCAAGATCTGTCTATTCAGATTGGCTGTAGGTTCTAAGCAGAAAATAGCACCGGATCCCTGGAGAACTAATGGCCACTGCGCCACCATGTGCATGCATCATGGCCCTTCCAGGAGCGAATATTTTTTAATGGATGTTACATCTCCATGTTGGTGAAGCAAATGGTAATGGGGCAGGCAGATGAGATGCCAACACACTGTCTAGACTGTGGATGAAAAGTTCCTGGTTAAAGGGAACCATTGCAGTGCGCTATGATGAAAGAAACAGCAGGCTTTGGAATCTGATGGATCTGAGTTGAACTTTAGATAAACCATCTAGCACCTCTGCGATCCATTAGGATGTGATATATTTACACGCTAGTTAGTATCTCTGAGCCTCTGTTTCTCTCCTGTCAAATTAAGGTAATAGTATTTTCCTTGTGGAGTTTTAGAGAGGTTTAAATGCTATAATATATGGTGACATTATTTTGAGAAGAATTAACTGATGTGTATCCCCCAATTCTCTCTTTTCTCTCTCTCTCTCTCTCTCTCTCACACACACACACACACACATTGCCTTTTACCTTCTCCACGTTTTAATGACCTGCTAATACTGAGGCCTCTTAATCTCAAATGAAAGTTGAACCAGAAAAAAGGAAAAGTCATATTCTCAGCTTTTAATGCAAACAAAGCAAATCAAAACAAAACAGAACAAACAACCCTCATTCTCCCAGGAAATTGTGAGAATACTTGTTCTGTCAGGTCTCTTAGTCCTTCCCTGTATACTATACTGCAGAAGGGAGGAGACTTAGGGACATGTAGAACCAAAGAAGGTCCACTGGTCCACTAGGAACTAAGTTTCAGGGGACAAAAATTTCCCCTCTTGAAGTACAGAGGCCAGGCAATAACTGAGAAAATGACATGCTCCTTTATCGATACTAACCTTTCTCTTTCTCAGCCATGGGATTTTATTTCTCAGCCCATGCCCCTCCAAGTGGGCATTTAGCATTGCCTGACAGTTTTGATTGTTACAACCTTGTAGTGGGGGGGGGTGCTTCTCATATCAAATGGGTACAAGCCAGGAACTCTGCTCAATATCCTACACACACAGGACAGCCCCCTTTTGAAACAAAGAATTGGATCCAAGATGGTAATAGTGCCAAGCTGAGAAATCCTGCTCTCAACCAGTATTCTACACCCTTAGTTATAGGTCAAGATCTTGTCGGGGAGTTTTAACAAAATGTATAGGCCCCGTCCTCTGGAATTCTGATGTAATGGCTTTAAGGTAGGTCCCACGGTTTTGTTTTTTGTTTGTTTGTTTGTTTTTCCAATTTTGTGTGTATGTGTGGTAAAATACACAAGACATAAAATTGCCCATCTTAATTGTGTTAAGTCTACTGGTATGAAGTCCATTCACATGGTTGTGTCACCACCATCCCTGACCATTTCCAGAACTCTTTTCCTCTTGCTCAACTGAAACTCTGCCTATTAAACAGTAGTTCCCCATTCCCCTCTCCCTCTAGCTCCTGGCAACCACCATTCTACTTTCTGTCCCTATGATTTTGACTGTTTTAGATACCTCACATAAGTGGAACCATACAGCATCTGTCTTTTCCTGTCTGACTTCTTACACTTGGCATAATGTCCGCCATGTTCATCTACGTTGTAGCCTGTATCAGAGTTACCTTCCTTTTTAAAGTTCATTGTAGAAATATACACTTGGTGTATCCATTCATCCATAGACAGAGGGATTACGATAGTTGGGACAAGGAAGAGTGAGGGTAGTGCTGAGAGAAAAAAATTAATTCCCACCCTCCACCTCTTTGCTCTAGTGTGCAGGATGGGGTCAGAATGACACCCGGAGGTACCTCTGAGAGTGATCTACTCGTCAAGTGAGGGAAACCAAACTATTTTTAGGGCCACAACCTTTTTTCTTCTGTGTGCTTAACAACGCCTTGAAAAGTTAACTTACGTTGGCTCGTTTGGTCTTATTTTACTCCCACAGCGTAGCTCACCTCAGTTCCAGGTCTGACTCTTGCTAGAGGAGTTGGAGGTGCTGCTAGAACCTAAACGTCATATTCAGACGTCCCAGTGAAATTTCTCACAGGTAAGTGTTGTCATAGTGTGAAAGATTCAACACTTTGCTAGATCAATGATTTGTAACTTAATATATTATAACCATCCATGCAAGCCTGATGAAGTTATGGACCCTCTCCTCAGAAAACCACTCCGGTGCCCCCCACCCAACTAATACTGCCTTTTCAAGATGGCCTATTCTCTCGGGTCCACCAACAATTACATCTTGATTAGAGCACTCACATGATTCTTTGTCCCTATATTCTGTAGTATTTATTTCACGAGGCCATGAATAAACTTTAGCCCTTCTCCAGCTCAACTTTCTAAATTACCGTCCTGAATTTTTTGACAGTTAGGTGAAATAAGATAGAGGAGAATAGTTCAGGCTGATTTTCAGACAGAGTACTTTAATGGTTATGGACTGGTAAATTGTAATACATTTTTCTTCTCTAATCTCTATGCATTGAACATGTCCAAAATACAAATAGTTATTGCTGGTGTTAGTGCCCAGTTCATATTGTTTCCAGGGGGGCATGAATTCTGTGGGTGAAAATAAACTGTTCCTCTTCCTGTATATCTTGACTATTACTTTAAAAAGCCCTGGAGGTAGATTATAATCCTTTCCTTCCATGGTACTCTGTGTTATTTTGCTGCAAATCTAAGCCTCACTCCCAGAACATAAATGAAGTTTACTGCAAATGAGACTGTTATAAAACTTTTAAAAAAGACAATCTTAATGTGAAGGTAATCCTTTAAGAAAAAATTTTAAAAAGCTAATCATACCCTCATATGGAAAATGGATAAAACTGAGAAGCACTAATGAGTTATAGAGTTTATCACTTGTGGCTCACATGGCCCAGTCCTATCATAGCCAGAAGTAATCACATTGCTTTATAGCTACTCTGCTGCCCGTATGGTCTCAGCCCAGCTCCTAATTCAAGTGTCCGTTGATACAAAAACTATCGTCCACCACCCTAGGCTCAGGAGGGAGCAGTCACGGAAGCCGGGACATTCGCCCTTTCTTCCAGTGAGCACTTCAGGGTAGGGTTTGGGCTCATTAGTTGTAACAGACTAAGGCCCTTGCCACATAGTCCCATGTAAGAATAAACTGGAGAAACTTGTTTCTCCAGAGTTTCCCACATAGCATTCACCTTCAGAGCCAAACCCATTCAAAGACGCTGAAAGAAAAGCGATTTATCTTCCATCATTCATACAAGTTGGTGATCGAGGTAAGAGTAAGGACTCCCCACAGTGTGGAAAATTTGGCCATCTCTGAAGTTTGTCATTACTTGCCTTTTATAAGCTAACATCTTCAGATTGGTCAGTTCAAACTTCACTCAGGACCCAGACAAAGACAGTGAAAAGGGCAGACAGAGAAGAAAGGCATAGCTGAAAGGTAATATTTCTGATGGGTCAGAACATTTCTAGTAAACATTCCAGATGCAGGGAAATCAGTCTAGTCATGATATATTTGGAGCAGAATAAGGTTGGTTATGTTTTGGTATAAAATAAGTGACACATATAACTCACTAAGATAATGAGAGTCGGTCTACATATGATTGAGAGTCCATACTCCGCAAACAGACTGCTAGGGCTTGAATTTTAAGGCTCTCCTCTCTGGTTGTAGGATCTTGGGCAGATTAACTTCTCCATGACTAGTTTTCACATCTGTAAACTGGGGTATGCATAAGATCTGTGTTATTTGACTTGTTGAAATTTAAGGGAAATAATGTATGTAAAGTATTAGAGCCCAGTGCTTTGAACAATCACTCATTCAACACATGTTTATTGAATGCCAGTGACAGGCCAGGTACTGTGCAAATCACACACACACTCACCCCAAAAGCTCATGGAGATCATATTTTATAGTGAGTATTCAATAAATATTCACGTTTTCTAGCATACAGTCAATAAACAGTTCTACAAAGAATCTAATCGATTTGTTTCATCAGGGAGGGAACATGGTTTCCAGGAAGCTGAAATTCTGTTTATCCAGGCACATTGCTCAGAGGAGGTGACCACCTCAGGTTGTTTCCTGATTTTTAATGAACCCCTTCTCTTTCTTGACATTTTTTCTAATGTTTAGTTATTTATTTTGAGAGAGAAAAGAGTGGGGAGTGGCAGAGAGAGGAGAGACAGAGAGAGCAGTGCCCAACGTGGGGCTCGATCTCACGAATCGTGAGATCATGACCTGAGCCGAAATTAGGAGTCCAACGTTAACCAACTGAGACACCCAAGCATAAAATAATGTTGCTTAAAATAGGCCTCACCTGTGGCCAAGAAACTGATGGACTGAGATTGTTTCTAGAACCTCACTGTCTTCAATGCCTCTCGCTGTGACCTCTCAGCACAAGGGCTGTCTCCATCGGGCAGGAAGTCCCTGCCAGCAAGATAATCTGCTCTGATCCCTGCCATTGTGGCAACTACAAGTTTTTGGCTTCAGTGTGACACTCAAGCCTGTCTGTCTTGATAGCTACAGCCCTTCTTGACCTTTAGCATGCCTTTGCCCCTACTTAGTGTGTGGAAGCCATGAATAAAGGCATTGTTGGTACTTCTGCTCTCTGACTTGGAGCGTGCTGGCTGATACCAGCTGAGCCCATTGTCTGTCTCCAACAAATCACAGCGGTAAGAGGTGTGAGTTAAAGAGACCCGACACCTGAGACATCGCCCTCCCACATCCCAAGGGTAATGAACCAACCAAAGTTGCTGACCCCTCTTCCAGTAAGTTCCAATTCACTGCTGTTAATCTTTTTCACATTTAAGATTGCATGCACAGCTATGCAAATTAGCAGAGGCTTATAAGCTCCGGATTTGAAAGAAATTGAGCTCCTCTAAAATGAATTGATGGACAAGTAAGAATTTAACCAAAAATTTAGAATGTACTCCACAGCCCTGGAGAAATAGTTCTGCCTACCACCAGGGAGAGATTGGTTTCAAAAAGCACACACAAAAAAAGGTATATACATGGTTAAAATGTCTTTATATGAAAGTTTATAAGCTCTCTGTAAGGTATATATAGCAATATTACATTATATCCATATATACACACTACACATATCTGAGTTTCTGAATTAATATACAACTTTGTGGCATGAGCGTAATTTATACTAATATGACTCTTTACAAATAAAACCACATGGTTAGCTTTAAAGGGTGATATGTCCATGGTAACTTTTAAATGAGATAATAACAAAATAAAATCTATAGATTTGTAGAACTGACATGTAAATCAAATGAGTATCAATTTGGTTGAGGTTCAGAAACTATTTTCATGTTCCAAAATGATGTTAGAAAACGGTCAACTTTTGGGGCACTTGGGTGGCTCAGTTGACTGTGTCTGACTTAGCTTAGGTCATGATCTCACAGTTCATGGGTTCGAGCCCCGCATCAGGCTCTGGGCTGACAGCTCAGAGTCTGGAGCCTGCTTTGGATTCTGTGTCTCCTTCTCTCTCTGCCCCTCCCCCACTCATGCTCTGTCTCTCAAAAATGAATGAATGTTAAAAAAATTTAAAAAAAGAAAATATTTAACTTTGCCATTAAAATATATTTTTATCATTGTCGTTAGTTTGCTGAATGAGTTAAATTTAAAATATATATATGTCATTTAGATTTTATTTAAACTGAGGCTCTGAAAAATTCCTGTGTCTTCTTTGGGCTCTATTAAAGTTGCTGCCAAAAATCCATGAATTTTATCATAGTTAAAAGATTCATGTTTTATTCCATTAAATATTTTATAATAATGAATGGCAAAGGGGACTTCCTTGAGTTTTCATGTGAGATAGCAGAGGATAATCATAAAGAGAAGCCAAAGTGATATCATTCACAGACTGGGTCAGAAGTCCCCAAACAGTTGAGTTGCACATTTGCAAGATTTAGGTCTCCAAAGTTAGAAACTGTAAGAATTAGACGAAAATGTAGGAATATCTTGGAAAAGGCAGAAAAGTGCTTTTCAAGTTTGAATTGCGCCTTCTCTGAATATTTTTTTCTTATTAAAAGACTGAAGTTATAACTTCAGTTATAACTTGTTATATGCTTATCTTGAAACAATATTACAATTGCCTCTATGGGTCATTTGTTTGCAGTAGGATATTCTGAAACGGTTCAAGTCTATTTTATATGTTTTTCTTCTAGTTGCTAAAACAAGTCTTAGAAAATTATAACTTTTTTTTGTATTAATTGGTTTCAAAGCTTCTTGAAATAAAAGTGACCCGGCAGCAGAGTTAAAATATTGCAGCCTTACAGAAAAAGTAAACATAATAATTCCTTCAGGATAAATAGTATTTCTCAACAAGATACAGAGACATTAATGTTGTTTACTTTTTACGCATTTTCCTCTTAATTTTCAAAGTAAGGGCATAGTGATAGAATCATTAAAATAAAGATTAAAAAGAGCCAAGGAGGACAATTGAACTAATGTTTGTCCGAGGCAACCTCGGTTAAAGGAGAATTTCTGCAAGATGTAAGGAATGCTACAAAATATTTCTTTTCCAAAATTTCCATTCTCTGCTCTCATTCCAGTTGCTTAAATTGACTTACAACAACCCACAGTCACTGGTGTTTTAAAGGCCTTGTTGACAACGGAACACGGATTTGTAGATCAAAATTATTTTACAAAATTTTGGGGAAC
>CM053566.1:32959633-33371153 GCA_028646485.1 Cryptoprocta ferox
GGTTTTGATTTGTATTTCCCTGATGATGAGTGATGCTGAGCATCGTTTCATGTGTCTGTTGGCCATCTGGATGTCCTCTTTGGAGAAGTGTCTCTTCATGTCTTCTGCCCATTTCTTCACTGGATTGTTTGTTTTTCGGTTGTGGAGTTTGGTGAGTTCTTTGTAGATTTTGGATACTAGCCCTTTATCCGATATGTCATTTGCAACTATCTTTTCCCACTCGGTAGGTTGCCTATTAGTTTTTTCGATTGTTTCCTTTGCAGTGCAGAAGCTTTTTATCCTGATGAGGTCCCAATAGTTTATTTTGGTTCTTGATTCCCATGCCTTTGGGGATGTGTCGAGTAGGAAATTGCTGCGGTTGAGGTCATAGAGGTTGTTTCCTGCTTACATAGAAACAGTTTCAAAGGGCTTAAGGAGAGTGATTGTTCTCTGGGTCTACAAATTGGCCCTATCTGTTCGACTTAGCATTAGGAAAATTAAAAAGACACCATATTTGTTCTCTGGGATATTTATAGAAGGCCTATACAATGTATGTGCAGGTAGTGTAACTGTGGCATGAGTTCCATTGCTGGGATATGGCTTTCTGGGGAGAGAATGACACAAGAATGTGTAGAGATCATTCAGCCCTGCCTCCTCACTTTACTGGTAAACCTGTAGGTAGAAACCACCTGATGTGGTGGCCCAGCGTTCTTCCCCACCCCCTTCGAACACATAATTATGCTAACACTTGTAGCTGTCAAATTTGCATTAAAATTTTTTTAAATGTTTATTTATTTTTGAGAGAGAGAGAAAGAGTGTGAGCAGGGGAGGGTCAGAGAGACGGAGGCACAGAATCTCTGTGCTGAGCTGTCAGCACAGAGCCTGAGGCAGGGCTCAAACCCATGAACTATGAGATCACCACCTGCGTGAAGTTGGGTGCTTAACCAACTGAGCCACCCAGGTGCCCCTGAACTTCTTTTCTCAGATCCTCGACTCTGTCTGCTTTACTTCAGCCCTATCTGTCCAACCTGGCATTATAAAAAGGCAAAGAATGTAGCATTTGTGAATGGCATAGGCACTAGAAGGCTTTCAAAATAATCCCCAAAGTTCTTTCTGGCCCTGTGTCCATTTCTTACTCCTCACCAGAAGTGGATACAGACGAATGCCTGGTTTAAATATAATTGTGGGAAAAGAAGTGAATGGCTGTGTATGGCTGTGGGTGGAGGGAGGGAGAAACCATAAAAGGGCAGGAAGAATCTTTTGGGAGTGACGGAAATGTTCTGTATCTTCTTGGGCTAGCGGGTTTCTCAGGTGTACATAACTGTCAAAACTCATGGAATTGCACATTTAGACAGACCCAGTGTTTGCACATGTGTACTTTATCCATAAAGTTAATTTTAAGAAAACTGTGTTAGGAATCCTTTGAGAAAAGTCTCTAAATTATTATTTCTCTTGTTATGTAATGAATAAAATAGGCTCTATATTATTGTTTTATAAGATTATCATAAGGTAGGGGGCACCCAGGGAGCTCAGGGTTAAATGTCTGACTCTTGGTTTCAGCTCAGGTCATGATCTCTCGGTTTGTGGAATCGAGCCCCAAGTCCGGCTTTGCACTGACATCGCAGAACCTGCTTGGAATTCTCTCTCTCCGTCTCTCTCTCTGCCCCTCCCCCTCTCATGCTCTCTCTTTCTCTCTTCCTCAAAATAAATAAATAAACCTAAAAATAAAAGATTATCATAGGTGGTTTTAAGAGAGCAAAACCTCATATCTCCATGACATGGGAAATGAAAGATTTCTAAATATCAGTACATTGAAAACTATAAGACTGTGTGAGAAAGGTGAATGAAATCAAGATTCTTCCCTTTCATGCCCTGGAAAGGACTGGAAACTTATCTCCACTGATGTGAGAAGGAAGGAGCCCTATCTTTTTACCTCTGTGCTGACCAGAGAGTCCACCTCAGTCGACAGGAACAAGAAAGAAATAACTTTTAAGAGCTTACTACTTTCCTTTACTTATTTTCTGTTTGACCTGACATCTAAAAATACACAGCTATCCAGTAGTCTCCTTTTCTCCATCACACCAGATAATTAATCTACAGTTCTGGTCAACTATCTCAAGTTCGTCAATTAATGTCTATCTTTAGGCATGCCATTTCACATCCCTCTCCAGAGTCTCCGGGGACAACGTCTAAATGCAGTGCCCTATTTTCATGCAACTTGATGCGCCGAAACCTGATACTATCTCTTAAATCTTGGACTGGGCTGGTGGGGAAGGCACAGAGTCAAAGCAGCCAAAAAGGCTGAAATGTTTCTCTTGAAATGCCATGGAAATTGTATGGTGCTTCTCCTGTGATACAAAATGAAAGAATGACAGGTTTAAGACATTAAATGGCATGGGTGGAATTGCACGTAGCTAAGAAAGAGTAAGTCAGACCAATTAGTCCTTTTGCTCAGTCTCGTGGGTCCTTAAATAACAGTGGAACTCCCTCTGAGACAGATCCCCCCCACCCTCCGCTGCAGAAACAGTGCTGGAATGGGCTGGGCCAGCAAGAGGGTCTCACTTACCTGGCATATACGGACCAGGGCACCCATCCCTTCTCCCAGCCCAAGATGTCTTTCCTTCTGTCCTTGCTCACCTGTTGTCTTTCTCTGTAGAAGCTGTCCTATTTATAAGTATGATGCATGAGAATCCAGGACGGTGTCATTTAATGATCAGAAATTAGGAAAACAAGCTAGATTTCTCTCTCTCGGAAGCCCTTCCTCTGGGGTTATCCTTGGTTCTTTGTGTGGTGGTTTACTTTTCCCTTTGATCTTGTAAATTTCCATAAAATAAAGTAATATTGTATGTAATTTCCCCATACATACATTTCCTCTATGTACATAAAGAATAAAAATAAGTAGGGATGTGCCTGAGGGTGGAATGGAGATCAGAAAGGGGACGAGTGTACAAATTATGGCAAATGTCCTAACACAGCATCGTTTTGTGTGTGCTTGTGTTTAAGAGAGGCAGAATGAGGCTGAGGACTCTGATGTCAGACGCACATGAGTGAGAATCAAACTCTGCTACCGATCTGTTGGGTAAACTTGGACACACATATTTACCTTTACTCATACTGTTTCCTCATCTTTAGGGGAGAATATTACCTACCTGGTAAAGTTATGAAGACAATATAATATACGTAAAGCTCATAGTCAATAAGGAATGATGTGAAAGCCTCATTAATAGGAAACTTGCTGGGTTGACATTTCAGTCCTTGACTTCTGGAGACGCCACCCACTTTTAAATTCCATGATCCTGCCAGCTTGAATAAAAGCTTATTCTTTTATTATGGGAATAGACATATCATGCTGTGGACATGAGCAAATGCCCCTTTGGGGACTGTAGAGCAATGCTCAGGGAAGGAGTGGAGCCAGGAGGAAATAGCATGTCTTTGGACTTGAAGGACCTGGTCATGGTCAAAATCAGCACCGTTAGTGGTATGACCGTGAAATGATGTTTTTTGTTTTGTTTTGTTTTTAATAATAAAATTATGTGTTCTTAACCCTCTCTGTAAAAAAAACTCAAAAAACAAAAACCCACAGAGTTTTGATGTACAGATTTGGTTTTAAGAGACCGCTAATACCGAACTAAATAAGAACAGCTGTTAACATTTCAGCCACATCTCAGTTGACAACAAATTAGAATCAGACTCTCACATCTGGAAGTGTAAAGAGGGATGAAAATGGTATAGGAGGAACTTAGAGATTCAACCTGGAGAAGGAAAGAAGTAGAAAAAACTTGTCACTGAAAAAGAAAAGAAACTACGTGTGAGGCATTTGTAATAAGAGGTTGGGTTTAAGTGAATAAGGATTCTTCAGAGGAACAATTAAGGTGTGTCACTGATCTGGGACAGCAGTGAGGCCTGGAGAACTGGGTCCCACGCACCACTGTGAAAATTCACTAATGGGAGACATTTTTTTAATATCCACTCGAAAACAATAGTAAATTGGCTAAGTGTTTGAAAGTTTTAATTTTTGCTTCACAGTTGAAAACCAAACCCAATAATATTTAGTAGTTGCAAATAGATCCCAGGGACACTAAATAAATGAACAATACAGAGACATGGAGGAAAGACTCGGAAAACAGTCTGTCAGAGTATTCATCGTGATTGCCTTCAGTAAGCTTGTGTGCCCAGAGTGGTAGTTTTATATTAACTACATATAATAGAATCACATTTTTCTGCGAAGGAGGCTGACATTTAGTGAATGGTTACTATGTGCCTTGAACTGGGCTAAGTGCTTTTTTTGCAAAAGCTCATTTAATCCTCACGAGAACCCAAAGATACAGCTAGAATATTGTTTCCCCTTTTAGAGAGGAATGTATATTGAATGACTGAGTACCCCAGGTCACAGAACTAGTGGGTGTTTGGGGTTTGAATCCATGCCTCTGCCTCCAAAGGCTGGTTCTCCATTTCTTTCTGCCCAGCTTCTCACTGCCCTACTTGTCTTCTCTAACTGGCAGGGTTTGTGGGAAGGATGTAAAAGGAGATATGTGGGAATACATTATAAAACAAGTGACCTTGCCAATGCGTTTTACAAGCTGACTGAGTGCTAATCACATGCTAGCTGAAAACAATTTAAAACCTTTTGGAGGGGCACCTTGGTGGCTCAGTTGGTTAAGTGTCTGACTGCGGCTCGGGTCATGATCTCGAGATTCATGAGTTCGAGCCCCGCGTGGGGCTCTGTGCTGACAGCTCAGATTCTGTGTCTCCCTCTCTCTGCCCCTCCCCCACTTGTGTTCTGCCTCTCAAAAATAAATAAAAACATTAAAAAAAATTTAAAGCCTTTTGGAGATTTGAACACATTATCATTTTAATATTAATTAAAACATTGCAATTCACTTTTATAGACTTAAAAGAGCTTATTTAAATCAAAGAAATAACTAACATTGATAAAGTGTGAGTGTTTCCCCAGGGGGATGGACGTCAAAGACATACTGTCGAGCAAAACAAAAGCACATTGTGGAATGCTACATACTATTTTTTTTTTTTACCATTTGTTTAAATGTTTGAAATATAAAGTGGTGCCATGTATTATATATGGATAAATGCACATTTAGTAAAATTATGAAACCATGGATCACATTGAAATTCATATAAGGTGAGCAGCTCTAACAGATAAGCCCTGAAATTTTGACGACTTTAATGCAGTTGGTGCTTATTTTTCTAGTTAATATCACAATCTAGTGTTGTTATTCCTAGTTCCTCGTGGCCATTCAAGAACCCTGGCTGTTTCCATCTTGTGGCCCTTGGTCCCTTCATCTTCAGGTGGCAGATAGGGAAACGGACCGAGTGTGAGGCAAATCTTCAAGTCACTGCCTGGGCCTCCAAGTGACACGGTCACTGACACCCAAGTTCTGGTGGCCAGAACGCAGTCACGTGCTCACATCTCACTGCATGGAAGTCTGGGGACTGCATTCAACCTCAGGTCCAAGAAGAAAATGTCACTGATTTTGGTGATTTGCCACAGACGTGGAGGGGTCACAGTAACTTGCGAATACTTGTTCTGCGTGGTCAGGAAAAGAGGAAAAGTAAAGTAAATGTCCACAATTTCACATGTATATTGCTGGGCGAAGGGTTCACAACTATCATGTTTCTCTCCATACTTTTCTTTCTGTTTAAATGTTTTTACAGGTTTGACAAGAATGAAAAGGGTGTGTGCACATGGACTCTTTTCTTTGCATGTTACCCGTGTGTGGTCTTTAACTGAAACAGAGTCGCCAGGCTAAGGCCCACAGCCAACTTTTCCATTTCTAAAGGACTGTAATCAGAAAAAGGAAAATGTATGACAGAGACTGTATATAGCCCACAAAGTCTGGAATATTTACCATCTGGCCTTGTGGTGGAAAAAGAAGGGGTTATCGGGGCACCTGGCTGGCTCAGTTGGTAGAGCGTGTGACTCTTGATCTCAGGGTTGTGAGTTTGAGCCCCATGTTGGGTGTAGAGATTACTTAAAAATAAAATCTTAAAAAAATAAGAGGTTGTCAACACCACGCTAAAGTAAAAGAAAATATGATTTACTGTCTTAAAACATAAATTAAAACTCACAATATGCCAGGCACACATAAATATTTTGTTTTTGTTTTTTAATATTTATTTTTGAGAGACAGAGAGAGATGGAGAGAGAGAGAGAAGGGCAGAAAGAGAGGGGAACAGAGGATCTGAAGCAGGCTCTGCACTGGCGGCAGAGAGCCCAATATGGAGCTTGAAGTCAGTGAGTCGACCTTCAGCTCATGACCTGAGCTGAAGTCAGATGCTTAACAGACTGAGTCACCAAGGGGCCCGCCAAAATACTTTCTGAATCTTGATAAAGAACTGATAAAATTACGTTTACGTTCAAGTCATGTGTTTACATTCAAATCTTATTTTACATTTACTTATGCTTATATGCACGCCCATGCGCACGTGGGCGCGCGCGCGCGCGCGCGCACACACACACACACATAGTTTTCACGTATCAGCAAAGGAGACTTGTAGAAGGCAATGATGTTATCTACAAACTTGGCTTCAGGATAATAAAGGCAGTGTTATGAAATGGTTCCTATTTACAGAGGGGGTCAGGTCTGCTCATTTGGGGACTACTGCTGTGGTGTGAGAGAGAGAAGGCGAGGGTTGAGTCTGCCACTATAAGAGACACTAAGGATTAAGGGAGTGGGGCAGGAGGGGAACATGGAAACAAGGAAGTCAATGCAGCAGAGATTTGCAAGGCATGAGGTATCTTAGTTGATTCCCTGGCAACAGCCCTAGGTGGAGATTCTTGGGCAGGTGATTTATTGAAGGCTTGTTTTTAGAGAAAACCTGTAAGAAAGTGGGTAGATGTGGGATGAGTTAGCATCTGGCCTCAACCTCACTCCATGTGACACTCTGGAGCATGACCAGCCCCACGGCATTCACCAGGGGGTCACTTGTGTGTTCGCATCAGCTCAGGGCTGTTCTCTGGAGAGGGGCTTTGCTCTGAGCCCTTAGCAGTCAGTGTGGGGAATCCACGGTGGATGGGTGTGTGGTCTGAGGGAGGGGGTGTCAGGGGACCATCAATAGCATTACCTTGGTGTCTGCTGCAGCCCCAATGACTGGTAAGATAGAGACTAGTTCCTTGGGGAGATCAAACACAAGGTCAGGCTGAGGACGAGTACAACTAGGGCAGTTTGTGCAAAGGCATTGGGAGGGAAATCTGATAGAATCAGGCTGAAGACTGGAACTGGGGCCAGCAAGTTTAGACCACTCTTTGGGACTGAGGGGCGCCTGGGTGGTTCAGTCAGTTAAGTGTCTGACTTTGGCTCAGGTCATGATCTCACGGTTCATGGGTTCAAGCCCCACATCGGGCTCTGTGCTGAAGTCTTGCTCAGAGCCTGGAGCCTGCTTCAGATTCCGTGTCTCCTTCTCTCTCTGCCCCTCCCTCACTCACACTCTGTCTCACTCTGTCTCTCAAAAATAAATAAATGTAAAACTTTTTTTTAAATAAAAAATACTGGTATTGAAAAGGGAATCTGAAAATAGAGTATGAGCTAGAGGGACATGTGTAGATAAACCTATTAGGTTCCAAACATCTCCTACCCCACAGCTTCTTCTGAGCAGTTACATATCTGTAGGATGCCACGTCTTGTCCCTGCTCTGGCCACACCTAATTCAGTCTGGAACGGGTGGGTGTCTAATCTATACAAGCTGTCATTAGCCTGGCAAAAGGGTCTTACTGATAGCACAGGTAATAACTGGCTGAACTAATTTTATCTTTACTCTTAGGGATCTTGAACGTGAGGCCAACTTTCTAGAAGAAGAGACGGGGCAGCTGAGGCATGAGCTGGCACCACAGCTCCTCCTGGACCATCTGCACTGCCTGGAATCATTAGAGTACCTGCTGTTCACCAAAGAGCCACAACCTTCCAGTGCTCCTGGCTGGTCCGCTGCTAGGATTATTTCCTCTCTCTCTCTCTATGGCGGCTTATACTAAATCCTCATTAACTAAGATCTCCAAAAGATACCCAAAGGACTGTCTCAAAGATCCGGACCCAAGGCAGATGTTATGAGGGTACCAAGAAGGGCTTTGTGCATCCGATCTAAGATGTCATCAGTTGTAAGGCACACCCCCATTTTATGTTCCAAGAAAGAAAAAAAAATCTTTCCTAAGAACCGTAAGGGACCTTCATTGTAAGAAACATCCTGATTTCAGAGATGGTAAGTGTGAAAAATGTATGTCTTAGAATTGATGAAATACAGCATATTCAGAAAGTGAGAGCTGGGATGTTTATAGATTGAGTGGAGGGAACTGTTCGACAGACAGAAGATGAAGATACATCAGGAGGGAGAGTGGGATAAATAATAAAGCAAGGTTCCTGCAGGAGCAGGAGGGAGCCTGCTCAAGGACACAGAGGAAAGTCTCCATCCTTAGGAAACATATGGTGGGGCGTGCAGATGTGTGTGGGGATACACCTGTACAGGAGAGTAGGGACATCTAGAAAGCTCGGGCCTTGGGCCTCTCTTTGCTCAAGAGTTAGAAGCAATTTTATATTTCATTTTGGAATTATTTCAGGATGTTTTTTATGAGTTCTTTTATAAGCTCAGACTTGTGTGTCTGAGTGTTAACTGCATTTTACCAGTGATAAGAGACGGCGGAAAGCATAAGGATGCAGAATTTAGTGTTTCATAAAGGACAAACAAGCTTCAATACAAAAGTGCTGCTTATATGATCACACTGTACTTCAGCAGAATTGCAAACAGTAAATTTCATACGATATTACCAAATGATGTGATCTCAGATTATGATGTTTTACAAAACTATTGCGAGCTCAGAAGTACAATGCTAGAAAAGCCTGTGTACTCGTGAGGTGTTGATTGCATCTACAAAGGCCAAAAAGTTCAGCTGAACCCATCACTTGATTTGTGGATGAGAAAATGAGGCCAGCAAGCCACATAACTTGTCCAGAGTCACAGAGGGGATGGGACCCGGATTTCAGAGCTTCTCATCTGGGCAAGGAGGCTTTCCTCCAGGCCACTCCTTCGCTCACCTGGCAGTTTTATAAATTCTCTCTTCAGATGAAGTATTGTCATTCATTAAAAAAAATCTTATTTATTTAGTTTTTTACATTTTAGTTTCTGCATAAACAATGCAATATTGGTTTCAGGAGTGGAATTCAGTGATTCATCACTTACAATACCCAGTGCTCATCACAACAAGTGCCCTCCTTAATACCCATCCCCCATCTAGCCCACCCCCCACCCACCTCCCTCCATCAACACCTTAGTTTGTTCTCTATCATTCAGAGTCTCTTGTGGTTTCCTTCCCTTTTTTCTCTTTCCCATCCCTTCCCATATGTTCATCTGTATTGTTTCTTAAATTCTATATATGAGTGAAATCATGTGATATTTGTCTTTCTCTGACTTATTTCACTTAGCATAATACATTCTAGCTCCATCCAAGTCCTTGCAAATGGCAAGATTTCATTATTTTGATGGCTGAGAATATTCCATTGTATATATATACCATATCTTCTTTATCCATTCATCAGTTGATGGACATTTGGGCTCTCTCCATAGTTTGGCCATTGTTGATAATGCTACTATAAACATTGGGGTGCATGTGCCCCTTCAAATTTGTATTTTTATATCTTTTGGGTAAATACCTAATAGTACAATTGCTGGATCATAGGGTGGCTCTATTTTTAGTTTTTTAAGGAACTTCCATACTGTTCTCCAGAGCGGCTGCACCAGTTTGCATTCCCACCAGCAGTGCAAGATGGCTTCCCTTTCTCCATATCCTCACTAACATTTGTTGTTTCTTGTGTTGTTAATGTTAGCCATTCTGACAGGTGTGAGGTGCTATCTCATCATGATTTTGATTTGTATTTCCCTGATGATGAGTGATGTTGAGCATCTTTTCATGTCTGTTAGCCATCCGAATGTCTTCTTTGGAAAAGTGTCTATGCAAGTCTTCTGCCGATTTCTTAACTGGGTTCTTTGTTTTTTGGGGGGTTGTTGAGATTGATAAGTTCTTTATAGATTTTGAATACTAACCCTCTATCAGATATGTTTTTTGCAAATATCTTCTCTCATTCTGTAGGCTGCATTTTAATTTTGTTGTCTGTTTCCTTAGCTGTGCTTTTTATCTTGATGAAGTCCCAATAGTTCATGTTTGCTTTTGTTTCTCTTGTCTTTGGTGACGTGTCTAGTAAGAAATTGCTCTAGCCAAGGAAAAAAGAGGTTGCTGCCTGTATTCTCCTCTAGGATTTTGATGGTTTCCTTTCTCACATTTAAATATTTCATCCATTTTGAATTTATTTTTGTGGATGGTGTAAGAAAGTGGTCCAGTTTCATTCTTCTGCATATCACCATCCAGTTTTCCTAACACCATTTGTTGAAGAGACTGTCTTTTTTCCATTGGATATTCTTTCCTGCTTTGTCAAATATGAGTTGACGATATAGTTGTGGGTCCATTTCTGGGTTTTCAGTTCTGTTCCATTGATCTATGTGTCTGTTTTTGTGCCAGTACTGTCTTGACAACTACAGCTTTGTAATACAGCTTGAATACCAGAATCATGATGCCTCCAGTTTTTTTTTTCTTTTTCAGGATTGTTCTGGCTACTCTGGGTCTTTTGTGGTTCTGTACACATTTAGGATTGCTTGATCTAGCTCTGCAAAGAATGCTGGTGGCCATTTATTTTTGGATTAAGTTATGTGTGTTCATGGTTTGGTGTTCATAAAGATAGCCATTTTACTAACATTCTGCTCAAACTAAAGAGATTCTTGAGTTGAGGAGTTTGGCACTCAGTGCATCATGCCTTGGTACATGGCATTGATTTATCCTTGGTGGACATCAGCTCCCCAAGGACAGAGATTGCAAGTGTGCTCTGCTTTCTGTGCAGCTGGGTCTTAACTTAGGGCCATACCTATGTTCGGACTTCACTTTTGTGGAACTTTACAAATGACTGAACGTTCAGATGTCACATATCTCAGAGAAAACCATCCTCCCAGGCCGGCTGTTGAGGATCTCACAAACTGAGATTGAGACACAGCTTCCAGCCCTGTTCTCCAGTAGCCATACCCAAGGTTCAGGCTACCATGATAGGTGTGTCATGGCATTGACCTTTCTATCTCTCCTCTTTCTAATATCTTGGGCTGGAAGCAGTTCTTCCTGCCAACCTCTTCAACTGCCTGTCCAACTGCAGAACTGTCCAGTACTTAGTAGATGCCTGCTGCGTACGGGGGCTGAGGTGGGCATGGGCTTCCAGTAAGGGACCAAAACAAACTGGTCTCTGCCATCATATGTCTCACAGTCCAGAGGGTGGGAAATAAAGCTGTTGCACAAACGTACAGAAATTCTTACATCACAAAGAGCTGAAAACGGTATTCTGACAAGGAATAAATAGGAGAGGAACTGACTTAAATGGCTTGGTGGTTGGAAAGGCACCTCTGAGGAGGGAACACATAGGATGATACCAGAAAATTCTTTAAGTTCCAGCAACATCCACATGTTCATCATTTCCAGCAGATACCTTGGCTTTTCCTGCTTGGGACCTTTTGTTTATGGTGTTCCTTCAAAAGCCTCCCTATTCAGCCACACCACCCCCTCCAACTGTTTCCGTCTTCATCCTGACCTGTTCTTACTGTACTCTGATGCTCAACTTCAATGCCACCTCTCCTTTCAACACCTGGGTGTGGTACCTCCTACTGTGAGTGCAGGGTGCCTTGTGCAAACCGCTGTCACAACACCTGCCACACGGTGCTGACATACTGTGTCCAGTCCCCATCCCCCTGACTATATTCTTCAAAGGCAGGGAACAATGTACCCTTGTAGGCCGAGACTCTAGACTAGCATACGGTACGTAGAAGGCACACTGCAAATGTTCTTGAAAATCCATAATTTATTTATCCAAATGGTCTGAAGTATACCGGAAAGTTATGTTCTCAGTTGTTGACACACAGAAGTGTAGGAGAACATACATTTTGGGTGGAAGTTAGCTTTGACATGACATTTGTTTTAATGAAATTGTTTTAACACTTGTCTGTGTTAAAGATTTCAAGCCTCAGGAAACATTTCTGAGTTTGGGAAATCAGACCGTAACCCAAGAGGGTGAATGAGGCAGGAAAGCAGTCACCCAATATGTAGTCACATGGTCTGGGCTCAGTGTTGAGCTCCTGTCCTTTCCAGCTGTGGGCCTCTGGCAAGTGACTCCACTCCTTGGTGCCTCATACTAAGCATCTGTAACAGGGGAAACATCATTACCTACCTCATTCAGCTGTCTGAGGATTAGAGGAGGCAACATATGTAGTCATTGTTTATCATGGTGACATTTATTGTGTATGGAAAGACTATTACAATGGCTGTGAAAATAAGTTTTTTCAAAAGCCATGAGCTCCTCAACTCTTTGTTTTATAGCCTCCAAGATGTAGAGGCTAACAAGTATTTGGTTTTTGTCATATGGCTTGAATTTTGATAGCCATTAGGCAAATACACAGTTATGTCAATGGAGCCTGGGGTCCATGTTTTATGGGAAAACATTAGAGGTGTAAAGGGCCAGGCATTCATTTAGATGTCATTCCTTTTTAAATTGTAACATAAATTTAAGAACTGTGTTTAATAACCAGAAAGTACTATTTAAAGTCTCACAATGCAGAGACAGCCAGAGGAACCTCAGAGATGATCTAAAGAGAGGATTTCAAACTGGGTTCCTTATTGCCCTGGTTCTGTGCCCATACCCAGAGGTCAAGGGTCTGTGTGGCTTCAGTGTCATTGCTGAGGTCCCATCTAAGTTTTTCCATCCTACTGCGTGCCACCAACACCTCAGGTTCCAGAACAGACTATTTATTGTCTCTTGGGAATGGCCTCTTCTTGTCTTAAAGTCCTCATGATTCATGTATGTCTATGCATTTCCTTGACATTCCAGTGAATCTATTTGAAGTTCTGGCTTGGTTATCCCCCATCTGTATCCTTCAAACTCTGCCTAGCCCTCTCCAGCAGGGTCCTTTTGCAGGGTGGTCTCAGCTAGATCAACACTCTGGAGGTCTAGAGAACCTTTAGAATTCCATTTGTGAAAACTCCATGAAGGAACTAGAATCTAAGCTGAAATGACCAGGGCGTGGGTGTAGGTATGTCTCCAACTGCAATGACTCAGTGTGAGGGTAACTCCGGTTCAGCTGTGTCATGCCCAGCATCCAGCAGGCCACAGGAAGACACTCGAACATTATTCAATTCATTAGATTGGAATTCGGCTACCTTTATTTTTCTAAAATTATACACGTTTAGATTGTGAGTTCTGGTAAGTGTTAAGTATGTGTAATCAACAGCAAATATTTTTCTCAGAGACTCTCAACAGATCGTTTGTGATTAATCAGTTGATTCTGAAGGTTAATCAAATAAAACAGCCACTTTTTCATTGATAATACTCTCAGCACACGTGCTCTCATGAGCACGCGCACACACACACATTCGTGCACATACTGACATTTCACTTCTTTGGCCCGAACCAGGATAATTTCCTCCCAAGTTTGCCACTTCAAATGTTTCTTTAAGTCTTAATTCATGTCTAACTTCTCCATGCCCCATTACCAAATTCCCCATCTCTCCTCTTATCAAAGATCAAATACAAATAGATCTGAAAATAGCTCTTTGCCAGAAGTAGCTTTTACTTAAAACGTGCACATTCCTTGATGACCAAGGGGATTAGATGTACCAACTGGATGCAATTGTTTGAATGGTTAAAATAACAGGATCCATTTTAAGCTGACTGCTTTTGCTGTGCCATAAACTCACAACCGTAAACTCACAATCCCGAGATTATTTTGCTAATGCATTAGGCTCAGAAATAAAAATGAGTAAATTGGTCTTTTAACGTTAATCTCCCATGCTGAGGAAAATTCAGAAAGTCTAAGGGAAAGTCCTTTTTGAGCAGGAGCCTCATAAATTTTAGCAAATGTCGTCTCCTCCCCTGCGGTAAGGCACCTATAGAATAAAACAAAATGGTGACACCTGTGCTTATTTTGAAGCCTGTAAGGACAGTCTCAGAACTCGGCGGCGGGGTGGGGGGGGGAGAATACATAGCTCCCTACTCTCCCTCTCTGCTTCTACCTTGAGTCTGGCCCCTACCACAGCCTCTCCAACTCATGGGGCCCCTTACAAGCCAAGCCTTCTCAGACTTCTAATCATCTTTAAGGTTTCTGTGAAACTTTTGTGAGTTTGTGGCTGTTTTCAGAAAGTGAGCTTTTAAAATAAGCCCCCAAATAATCTTCTTTGGAGCTTTTAAGTAGCTTTGAAATCAAATATAAATTTTCAGCTTTGAACAAATTATCTGTGACAAAAATGACAAATATGAAGCTCTCTACCATTATCCATTTGTTCTGGAAAATTTCTGAAGCATCATCAACCATTTTTACCTTACATAATATCCTGTCAGTATAATTTAACCTCTCTTACAGTGGATCCAAAACAAAGATAATAATAGTAATCAAAAAAATAGAAGTATACTCAAGGTATAAAGTAATATTTTTAATCCATCACATCATTGCTGCCTACCTTGCCTACGTAACTTACAAATTCTTCACTAGGATCCAGTAAGATAATGGAGAGACAAATCATAGTGAATTGTGAAATGGGATATAAATGTAAGGGACTAATTTCATGTTATAGTTCTGATTATTTTGTTTTGTTTTTTTATTGTGGGTAGGAGTTTGGTGTGAGCCTGTAATCAGCCAGAGAATCTTTTGGAAGAAATAACAGATGACTACCTAGAACTGAAGAGGAAAACGTCAACCATTTCCTTCGTGCCTTCCCCGGTTTCCTGGAGTCTGACTGTCAGACAGCACCGTGCTTCTGTGAGTTCCATTTGATTATTATAGTGCTTTATTTCAATCTTACTAGGCAGGAAGACTTCTGGCAAACATTGTTCAGCAATTCATTCAACAAACATTCCTGAGTAGTTGCTTGTGTGTTAGGGCCAGATCTATGTGAACAAAGCAAAAATCTCTGCCATTATGAAATTTATAATCCAGTGGGGACAGACTATAATAAACACAGATTGAAACTAAGTGGATTAGTCAGTTAGAAAATGATACATAGGTTAACACACACACACCCTGCCACACACAGAACAGGTTGAGGAGGTATAGGAGAGTGGGGAGTGACCAGGATAAGCCTAACTGAGCTGGCTACATTTAAGCAGAGACTAGAAGGGATTGAGAGGGGAACCACACAGTTTCCAGGCAGAGGCACAGCCAGTGCAAAGGGCCTGAGGTAAGCACCTGCACAGCCTGCTTGAGGAGCAGTGACAAGACCCATCTGTCTGGAACAAAATGAGTAATCAGATGAGTGTAAGGAGATGTAATGTCACAGAGGCTGAGCTGGATGAACTGGGAGTGATTACCAGATCTTGAGGGCCTTATAGCCCATCATAAGGACTCAAATTTTTTTTTCCTCTTAGTGAGCCGAGATGCTTCAGAGTATAGAGAAAAGGAGCAGTGTGATCAGATTTGTTCTTTAAAAGAATCCTCCTGATCATAGTGCTGAAAATAAATACGGCAGCATGTGTATCATTTTATACAACACAGTGATCATCAGGAAGGGTATAAACCAGGGGATGTATCAGAGTATCTGGACCAGTGTGGTGGAGGAGGAAGTGGTGGGAAGTGGCAGCATTCTGGGTATAATTAGAAGGTAAAAGTAACATGACTTCCTTTCATTAAAAACTTTTTTTAACATTTATTTATTTTTGAGAAACAGAGAGAGACAGATCATGAGCAGGGGAGGGGCAGAGAGAGAGGGACCCACAGAATCAGAAGCAGGCTCCAGGCTCTGAGCTGTCAGCCCAGAGCCCGACGCGGGGCTCGAACCCCCAAACCGTGAGATTACAACCTGAGCCAAAGTTGGACGCTCAATTGACTGAGCCACCCAGGCGCCCCAAACATACTGCATTTAGAGATTAAGTAAGGGAGAATTGACATCATTCCTTTCAGTATTTTATTTTTCAATATTTGTTTTGTAAATGAGCATCTTATAAGGTTTCTTATTCTTCCTAATTTTTTGTTCATGTGTTAATCCTAGGTTTTTAATATGTAAAAGTGCGTCATCAAAAAATAACAGTTTTCTTTCCTTCTTTCCATTGTTAATACCTCTTATTTCATTCTTTTTGTCAGCACATTCAAATTAAGGTCAAAAGAAATCTGCAAATCCTAAACTGATTCTCACCGTAATTCGAAGAGTGGTAGGTTTATTTCTTTTTACCATTATGCTTGCTGTTTCTAATTTTTATATACGTACATATAACAATAATGTTTCAGAAAAGAAAGAATTTAGGAGAGGGTTTCTTGGCACCTATTAACAGGTCATTTCTGTCTTTTGTCTAACTAGCATGGTGAATTGTACTGATGGTTTCTAGTATACTGAACACTTAAACTATTCTGTTCTATTATACTGAACACTATACTTATACTGAACACTATTATACTATTATACCGAACATTTGGCACTTTCAGGGTGAATCCCACTTAGTTGATTGTTAGTTTTAAAATATAATTATTATGGGATGCCTGGGTGGCTCAGTCGGTTAAGCATCCGACTTCAGCTCGGGTCCTGATCTCATGATTCATGGGTTCGAGCCCCACATCGGGCTCTGTGCTGACAGCTCAGAGCCTGAAGCCTGCTTCGAATTCTGTGTCTCCTTCTCTCTCTGCCCCTCCCTTGCTCACATTCTGTCTCTCTCTGTCTCTCAAAAATAAATAAATGAAATAAATGTTAAAAAAACCTTAAAATATAATTATTATCTTTCCATTTATGCTTTAAAGAATAGTCACTTAGCAAATCAGGGCAACAACACATGATTGCAGTCTTGTTTCTAGGAGCTCCCATTTGTTAAATTAATAATGAAAACTAACTACAGACAAAATCCTGTGTAAGGAAGTTCATAATATCACAGACTTACATTTTGGATAATTCTGAAAGCATAAGACACGATTGGCAGCAAATCTCAATATTTCAGCATAAACTAAAAAATGAGATGAAATCAATTTGAGGCTTCAGATATAGTCACAAATCATTACTAAGTTTCTGTTAAGAGGATGAAAGCAAAGGCATGTTCTACCCTTAATTCCTGTCAGAAAAGACCAGAGACCAGGAGCCACTCGGCATGCCTGCCTTTCCCAAAGAGATATGATTAACTGGAAAATTCAACACATGAACTAGTCAGCGGTTTGGCATTAGGTTGCTTTATCCTTCAACCTCAAAAGAAGAAAAACAAATTTCTAGGGGACATATTTTTGTAGGGGACAAACAAATTTACTTTCATGTGTGGTTAATTAGATTAATGTTGGGGCTCTAGTTTTGATTAAAGGCAAGGTCTGGGAAAAAGGATGTATAGTGAGTGAAGCACAGAGATTTTTAGGGCAGCGTAAACACTGTATGGTGGACGCATAGCATACATTTGTCCAAACCCATAGAATGAATGTGCAACACCAAGAGCGAACCCTAACGCGAAGCAGGGAGTTCTGGTGATAATGGGTCCATGTATATTCATCATGTATAACATGTGCACTGCTCTGGTGGGGGATACTGATAATGGGAGGGAGACTCTGCATGTGGGGAGGGGATGGGGAGTATATGAGAAATTGCTGTACCTTCTTTTTTTTAACTTAAAAAATGTTTATTTATTTTGAGAGAGAGAGAGAGAGACAGAGACAGAGAGACAGAGCCTGAGCAAGGGAGAGGCAGAGAGAGAGAGAGAGAAGGAGACAGAATCTGAAGCAGGCTCCAGGCTCTGAGCTGTCGGCAAAGAGTCCAACGTGGGGCTCGAACCCATGTACCATGAGATCACGACCTGAGCTGAAGTCAGAGCTCAGACGACTCAGCCACCCAGGCGCCCAAGAAATTGCTGTAGTTTCTGCTCAGTTTTGCTCTGAACCTAAAACTGGTTTTTTTTTTGGGGGGGGGGTCTTAATAAAATAAACCAAGATAAGCATGCTGGTGAAGAATGCATCCCCCTTGATACCTGTCTCATTCTGGCTTCCTTCGTCTCGCTCTCAGCTTCTTCTGGCCCCAGTGCCTCCCCAAGTGTCTCAAAGCTACACACTCGAGTCTCCATCCTGCTTTCCTAAGATCCTCTAACTTTAAACCTCCCTTTTCCCAGAAGCACTTACTTTGTGTGAACTTGTGTACCACCTTCGGGACTGCCTCTCTAGTCTTCATGGAAGAAACCGGGGATGATACTTACTGTAGAAACACACAGACCACTTGGAGAGGGACAAGGATGAACGATATCTTGGGTTCTATTAAAAACTGCATTTTAATATTTATGAGGCCAGAAAATGAATTCGACTTTTCAACCCCGAGTCCTAAACCCTGATCAAGACAAAGAGGAGATGTTGCGCCTGCTAACTCAAGGCCTCTGGCCTCATGCATATATGCAGGTCCACAGTTTATAGCAAATCTGCCTAGAAAGGGGGCTACCTGTCCTATTTTCAAAGTTCAATAGCAAATTTTGTTTACTAGGTACTAAAAAAATTATTTCCCCTCCAGAATATGTATTTTTTATCTTCCAATTCTCAATAATTCTCGCGAAGGCTCTTGTTGGAGGATTTCCTCAGCATTTTTCACGTACGGTAAATCATTCCATCTCTCTGCTGCCTGACATTTTCTAATAAGAGCTTCCCTTAGGCCTCAGGATGACTCTCCTGGTGAGGAGTCATGACATGTCTATTCATCTTCTGTCTTTCCAGAGTCTCAGGAACACCAGGTTTGCTGTAAAGGGGTACATGTCTTGTACTTTCTGTCTCAACCAGAGTGACACAATGAAAAGGGCTGAGAAATGCCATGAGCACAGTTCTAGCGGATGGATCTCAGAGCTTTTCACGGTGAAAGGGACAAACCTCGCTAAGCCTGTGGGGCCCAAGTGGGGAGGGTTTCCACAGTGGTCTTGCAGGCATGTGAAGCTCCTCTTTGTAGTATAAAAAAGGGACTTTATATGGAGTTTGGGTGAGGGTGTGCTTCCCCGGGCACCATTTCTAGGGATGATTTGTTCTTTATTTTACTCTGCTCCCTCTTTCTCCCTTCCCTCCCTCATTTCCTTTACCCCTACTCTCCCTTCTTCCCCTTCTCCCTACTTCTCTTTGTGGGATATCTCCCCAGTGCCTCCCGCATGCCAGGCACCATGCTAGGCTCTTTAGATACAATGGTGAGCCAAGCCACCATGTCCCTGTTCTCTTTGGGCTTACAGTCTAATGAGGGGATAGAAATTAACCAAATAATTACACAAATCAGTATGTAATTACAAACATAATAACTGCTGAGAAAAAAAAGATATAGAGAGCTGTCTAAGACCCAAACTGGGAAAATCAGGAGATTCCACTGCAATGGTCCTGTTTGAATTTCAACCATGAAAACAAGGAGGCGATAAGTATGTAAAGAAGGTAGTAGGGAAGCATTTCTACTCAGAGAGCCCAGCATGTGTGAAGGACAGAGGTGGGAACAACATTAGCAGAGAAGAGCCTGGTGATGTAGGCAGGGACCAGATCGTGCAGGGCTGAAACCAAATTAAGGAATTCAGTCCAGAGCGAGGGCAACAATAAACTACTGACTAGTTCTGGTGGTTGGTGTGTGTGTTGTGGGGGTGTTGAAAGGAGCATTTTTAAAGATCTTTTTTGTTGGTGTTTGAGGAATGGATTAGGAAAGAGCAAGCACGCTCATGAGAGGCGAGCATGGGGTTCATAGTAGGGTGCAACCCACTGGTAGCAGTGGAAACGGAGAGGCGATGCTGGAATGAGTGAAATTTAGAATATAAGATCCATAGTTCTCCATAACAGGTTAGATCTGAGGGAACACAAGAAAAGGAGCTCTTCAAAGAGAACTCCTATGTTCCTGGCCTGCACTAAATGACCAGTCCTCATGGTGTTCACTGCGAGAGGTGACCGCAAAAAGACAGAGGTTGCAGTGGTGGTGATGGATTTCATCATTCATTCAATTTTGGCCATAATGAATTGGAGATACTTTTGAGAATCCAAAGAGAGACACAGAATAGGAGATCAATTCACTAGGTCTGGGGCAAAGAGGAGAGGTCTGGTCCGAAGATCTATAGCTGTGGGTCATTGGTGGATATTTGCTACTGATGTCAAAGTTTTTGATGAAATGGCCCCAGAGGAGAGACTGCATATACAGTGAGGGGGAGAAGCCCAGCCTTGAGGAACTCCTACACTAATGGCTGGGTGATGAGCAGTGAGCAGGCAAAGAGGAGTGAGAAAAAGGTATGGCCTCATGGAAGCCAGAAGAAGGAGGGAGTGGCCCAGACTGGAAAATACAGGAGACAGGCCGTGTAAAATGAGGAATGAAAACATCCAGTGGATTTATGAACATGGAGCTCACTGTGGACGCTGGCAAGCTTTGTAGCCTTCAGCTTACTCCAAAGCATAATAGCACGCATTGCTCCATGGGCCACTGAGATGAGCAGGTCCGGAGTAGAGACGGAGTGACTTAAGGTAATTTACTGACAGATGTGGTTTATTTCACAATGACTTCTTGAAACAAAACAAGATAAAGAAGAATAAAAAATAATACATTGAAATGATTGAAATCTGAGGAGATGTAAGTGCAGATATGTGTTTTCATATCTACTTTGTATTTTGGTTTTATACTAACATGTTATTATTTTTTCCTAACAAAGGTATTAAGAAGCCTAAAAAAGTCAAGGGTCTTACTGATAATTGCCGCAGAATACGTTTAGTAGTGGCTATAAACAACTAGCCAACCAACCAACCAAACAAAAATAAATAGAAAACAAAAAAGGTTTTTAAGTACACAGGTGTAAAAAACATTCTGGTCAATGACTAGTGTTTTCAGCCACAATAATCCAGTTGATATCAAACAATTCAATGGTGGGTTTTTTTTTTTAACAATGCATAAAAGCATGTTCCTAGTGACTTACTTTAGGTTCCTGCCCGAAGATATTTTTCTCCTAAAAGCAATTGAGATCCTATTTTTTCTACTTTCAGACAAATGGGATTTCAGCGAACATCCTTCCTTCATCCATTATGCTTGGCCCTAGGAATGCTATTTAGTCAATACTTTCAAATGGATAATCAATTATTGCTCAATATTCCTTTGCCTCAAGTGGCCCCCTTGGACAAGTTCTAAAACTGTTCTTCTCATGAAGTCAGTGGAATTCCCAATGTTCATGTCCATCTTTAAATGACCCTCGAGAGAGACTTTGCTATTCTAGAGATCTGTTCAGAAACGGGAGAATTCCTCTAGAACAGAGATTAGTAAACCAAGGCCCATGGGCCAACATGGTCTTCCACCTGCTTTTGTATTACTTGCCACCTAGGATTTTTTTTTTTTGCAGTTTTTGAATGTTCAAAAAGAAATCAAATGAAAAATAACATTTTATGACCTGTGAACATTGTATGAAATTCAAATTTCAGTGAGTTTGAATAAAGTTATATTGGAAAACAGCCATACTCATTCATTTATGTATTGTCTATGACAGTTGAATAGCTGTGACACAATTTCTATAACCCACTCAGCCTAAAATATTAACCTGCAGGCCCCTTACTGGAACCATTTGCTGAACCTACCTAAAAATGATCACCTGAGGATGCTGACTACCCTGACTCTGGAAAAGCTGGAATGAGGACCAGAGATCATAACACTGTTTCTCATTTGTCTGGAGTTCTTCAATCCAAAGTGTTCTCTTTGGGGAACTCACCCAAAGTGGGTTAGGAGGGTGGGCATGATTAACTCCATTTTACAGATAGAGAAATTAAGGTCTTGAAATACTGACCAAGTTCAGCTCATAACATCCACACAAATAGGTATTCATTGTTTCCATTTTAAAGATGGGAGGATACAGACTCAAAGAGGTCACACAAGACCACTGACTGTCAGAACAGGACTTGAACTTGGATCTTCTGAGATCTAATAAATACCTAATTTCCTCATGTCGCTACTGACTACTCCCTGGATGGGGCAGCTGGTGGCTTTTTGAGCTGTCATTTTTATACAGAGGGTTATCTTTGGTATTCATATTGACAGCACCCTGAAGAGAAAGCCCTTTGTTCTTGGTCCTATCTGATGATGGTCAGGAAGCTGTGGAGTGCCATTGAGGTGTCTTCACATCCCCTCTGCAGACCTTGGCTAACCCTAGTTTCCATCGCTGTTCCAAGATGGCAGCTGATACGTTGCGGAGGAGGGCAGAGTACAAAATTGTGCAGAGCGCTCAAGTTGTGGCTAAGGAGAGCAGACCTCTGGCCAAACGTTTTTTTATTTAAAACTTCTTTGAACAAAAAAGGAAATGATAAAATACAGGAACGTGGAATATGAGGAATAAAGAAAGAAGAGTAGAAAACATAAAAATGAGGGTAAATATTATAAACTATACTCTTAAATTCTCTAAATTATGTTAGAGTATTGATGCAAAAATTGTAACATTGTTTCATGTTTTTCTCAATATACGAAGAGGACATGTTGAAGTATACCAGGAAGGAGAAGGAATTAACAACATCCGATGAAACAGACTTTAGAGCAAAGAAAATGTTAAGGGACAGAGAGTGCACACATACAGGCACATGCAAAATTGGAGACAGCTCAATAAGGTGCGTGGGTTGTACCAAGGTTAATTTCCTGGCTTTGATATTGTGCTATCACTATGTTTCTATTGCTGTCAGCATTGGGGTAAAGGACCTCTCTGTACTATTTTTGCAACTTCCTGTGAATCTAGAATGACTTCAAAACAAAAAGCTACAGAAACACTGAACAGCAAGCATAATAAAATACAAATTCTCTTCCTCCCTAATACTCAGCTCTCAATGTTAGATTTTTTTTTTACCTTATCATCTTTGTGTTTGTGTGTATGTGTGTGTAAATGTGAACATATTTGCAAAAAGGGCTTATGATGTTCACACTTCTTTTTTTTACTCGTTTTGAATTTAACATGTCATGGATAGGTTTCCTTGTTTGAAAATATTTTTCCTGTAATACCCTTTAATGTCTCATTGGTATTAACTAGATGAAAATAGCCCAGTTGTTTTCAAACTCTTTTAAATAGCAGAACACTTCTTTCTTAAACCTTGGGATTACAGGGAGATAAATGTGGAGCTGCTCTTTTCAAAATGGCAAGTGGGAGATGCAGGGACAATTTGTGTGGTCTCCCCAGCTGCGTCCTGTAATGGCCCCTAACACATCTGTAGCAGACCTTAGGTCTCTGGGAAGGCAGGTAACAAAGTGTGTCACTTTTTAAAAACAGTGACAAAAATGCTGTATCAGATACACTTAGTGCAATATTTTTAATTGCGAACACTATCGCTATCCTTTACCAGATGCGGTAATCACGTTGGCCTCGTATTTCACTATATGAGGAAACGAGAAACATAAATGTTTGAGATATAGTCGCTATGGTGATAAACAGAGTCGGGGGAATGAGTTAGTTGACCTTGTCTGTGTCTTCCGGAACTCTTCATGTAAAATTCCTACTTTCCTAAGTAAGCTGTGTTGCTACAGACTCAAACCGTCCATCTTGACGGCTGAGTGTTACATAGCAATATATTTTCATCTAAAGAAATTAGTTATTGGCATAACACTCCTAGCAATGCGGAGTTTTTCTTACTGAAATTGAAAATATGTCAAGACCTCCAGAATCTTTCTGGTAGTAATTAACCTAAGCATGCCCTATATGGGTTTCACTAGTACAGATAATTTGTAAATATGGCACAATTTCTTTAAAAGTGTGAGCATTTAATAAAATAGTGAACTATGATCTATAGATCCAGCTACATAAAATGCCTCTTAAAAAGGCACGTACTAAAAATTATATTTAGACTGCAGCTTCCTAAGAAAACAATTAATGCACCATATCTAGCAACACATACTTCTGCTATCACCGAATGGAAAGGCAATGTTCTCGCAGTGAGACACGCCTTTGGCAATTCATCCCATTTACAGATGTCTCAGGTGCCAAATTTGCTGCTAATCAGGTTTTCTATCTCAGCTGACAGTCCTGGTGGAGGGCCATGCTTTTATTTTATTGTGCTTTTTAACATTGCGATTCAGAACTTGAGAAAAGGTGGGACCGTCTCTATTTGGTGCACAGTGTAAAAGGACAGCCAGGTTTGTGATGCCGCCCGTTTTCTGGGGAAAACTATTATTGATGCAAACTTTAAAAATCATTCCAAGACGACTCTAGCAATCATGCAAAGGTTAGGCTGAAACCACTTCAAGGACCACCCCTCCTACAGCTTATGGGAGCCCGCAAGCACCCATCTCATGCCATTCTTTGTGCAAAGCTCAATTCCCGGGCCGCCTGGGTTAACATGCAGTTCTAGGGGGTCTCAGAATTTCAGTATGGATGCAAAGGCATCTCGACCTGATTAATATTTTTTGTGACTTTCCATTAATCGTGTTCCATTTCAAGGACTGCCACAAATTCTTTCTGAAAAGCAGCCCGACGAAGCAATGAACAAAACTGAACCGTTAACACATTCCTGTGAGATCTTGATTAGTGAAAGCGAGTGAACTACAAAAGAAGGCTGGACGAAGAGAATAATGTTCGTGGGCTGGGGCTTTGCCGGACTTCCAGGTGCCTTTGTAATTTCTCGTGTGGAAGTGACACGCTTTTCTGTGGAGCTGTGGGGACAGGCATTGTACCCTTCTGTACAAAGTCCAAGTGTATTCAGGTGGTGTTTGACGTTTCCCTCTTAATGCCCTGGCTCCTTCGTTTCCCCATAAGGCTGGCAGATAATGGAACAATTCCTCATTTGTGAGATCAGGGTTCTTAATAGGGAGTTTGATTCATAAGCAAGACTCATGACAAAGTGAAATAGGGCCTGTGTGTTCTTAGTGAAATCAAAAAATGGATGGAGGTGATGTGCCTAGTAACTTGGATTACCCTAAGAAACCTTGACCACTCAAGCTGGGATTTGCATACCAGGGCCAGGCTATATAACATGAATTTGATTCACACTATTGCCTCCTCTTTTTGAGCTCCCCATGATCTACAATATATGGTCATCAATTTACAACCGGCACATCATGTATTCTGAGCAGTTCACACTGGCTGCAACACAACGCACATACTTATTAGTGACATAAATCAAAAAATTTCTGTGCCTGAATAAAGATTAATCTGTAATCTGCACCCGGAAAAGGAGAACCGGGGAACAGTGTTAGTAAACACTAACAACTCCCTTCCCTGCTGCATGGTATGGATTCTGTTTCCATGGGAAGAACGGGCAAACAGTAAAGTCTACCTGTGGTTTAAATCAGTTAGGACCTCGGAGGACTCCAGATGTGGGAGCTTTCTTTTTCTAAACTCTGATACATTTTTTGTGATGGAGAAAGACGCCTGGGAAAAAAGAGTTGTGACCAGCAGAAAGAGAACAGAGGGGCTTCTGCACAAATAAAACCTGTGTCTGCCAGATCTCTGCTGGTGATAGGGCTAACTGTGATTTGTCTCTGCATGAGACAGGCACGATCCAGGTGAGAGATCCAGGCTTGAAAGTAGCTGCCTCCTGGGCAGCGAATGGGTTAATTAAAGGTTAAATGACTTTTAAGACCCAGGTGAGTCAATTAGCATTTGCATGTCAAATATTCACACGAAAAAGGGGAAGAAATGTGCCTCTGAAAAGCACCTAAGTTCTTGAAAGTGGTGGGGGGATCCATTGGATGAGGAAAGTGGTCGCCTGTGTCACTGCCCGTAGACCCTTGGTTGGGTGAGTTGGAGGGAGAACAGCACAGATGAGGCCCAGCCCCACCCCCCAAGATCTCTGGGAAAATGAGCAGGCAGCACCCCTGGCCCACAGCGCCCAGGGCATGCGGCCAGATGCACCTGCTGCCCTGAACAGGCAGCTCTCAGAGATGATCTTTACCTGCAGCGTGACCACATTAGGATTTCTCATAGGCTCAGAATCCCATCGATCTCCATGAATTCTACCCCACCTACTTAGAGGATTCCATTACACACATGGGGAAAAAAGAAAAAAAAAAATAGGTGTCTTCGGGGACTGTTTGACAGCTGATGAGTAAATTGCTTTTATTTATAAGAGGAAAGCAGGGGACATGTCATTGTGACTGGCACATAACAACTGCAAGGTCAAAAGCATAAGCTGCCTGAATAAAGTCATCCCCGTCCCAGGAACATAATTCCCAGGACTGTGATCTGTCAGGGATTTGAGAGGTTAAGCATGTTAAGTACAGAAGGTATGTGTGCATGTGCGTTTTCCTCCTAAACCACTTCTTAGGAACTCCCTGGGAGGCTGTTAAGCTTTTCCTGATGTAGTCAAGTGCTGAATCCACGGTTTTTGGTTTTTGGTTTTCCCCTCCCCCCCTCCTTTTACCTTTAGAACATTCTGGGAAGTAACTAACTTTTGGCTTATGGCAAGAAGCTTTAAAATGTTTATGGTTATCACATTCCGTTCTTGCTCATCCCACATACATTTGTTCCGAAGACGTATGAGCAGTTTAATCAGGATCATACTTGTCTAGTTTATGTTGCTGTATTTCTAGGTCTGCATTTCTTTCTTTCAATCTCTTTCTTTTACAATGTCATGCCAACAATAAAAAAAGGAGATGGGATAGTCTGTCTCACTTCAAATGAATCCGATGGTCTCCCGTGCAGTTAAGGAAGGCCATCAAATCAGCAGCAGGGAAAGGAGCAAGTTTCCAGCTAATCATGGTGACACTGAGGAAGTAGAAACCAGAAGAAGGATACCGCATTTTCACAGCGGCCGCCAGCTTGCCCGTGTGCTCCTCCTTACCCTGTCCCTACTGCTAAACTGCCCACGCTCCCATCCAAGGCTGGACCCTCCTCTTGGGCCCCTCTTGTCTAGGCAGGGGCAACGCCTCAGGATCTTCCTTCTCATGTTCCTTTAATCACACGCAGTTTTCCTTCCCATATTTAAAAAACAAGAAGAAAGAAGAATTTCTATTGACCCCACTCCAGGCTCTACTTTGTTTCTATGTTCCCTTTACAGAAAAACACCACAAAAGAGTGATGGATACACTGTCTCCCTCCCTCCCTCCTATTCTCTCTTAATTCTGATCCTTTTGAGCTCTTGTCCTCACTGCTACACCAAAACTCCCCTTGCAAATGTCGCCAATGACCCCCTTGTTGTTTACTTGGATTATCAGGAGCTTTTGGCACAGTTTCTCACTCCCTCCTCCTAGAAACTATTTACTTGACTTTTGGATACCACATTCTGCTGGGTTCTCTTCAAACTCTCTGCTGGCTTTCTCTTTTTCCCTTTTATCAGTGTTCTTAGCGAGACCCTTTTCATCTTGCTGACCTCTTGTGCAGCGTGCCCAGGGCTCCAACCCTTTGTGATCTTTTCCACTCTCAGGACTTTAAATGCTGTTAATAATAATCATGGCTTTTATTTTCTGCATGCTGATGTTTTGACATCTAGGGCCTTGCTGGCCCTGAAGGGTCTGCTTCTCTCATAGCCAGCCAAGTCCTAGAGACAGTAAACAACTCGCCTGCCCGTGAGCTTGCCTTTCAGCTCCGAACCAACCAACCCAGAGCCACTATCCACCCACCCTAATCATCCCAGGGCCAGGTGCCAGACCTAAGGATACAGCTCCCATGCTCAGAGTCTGCTGAAATTATTTCAACTAGCTGGTCCTATTTTACTCTGCTTACCCTGTCTTATCCATTCCTCTCCATGAAAAATCACAATAAAGGTTTTTTTTTTAATTTATTTTTTAGGGGCGCCTGGGTGGCTCAGTCAGTTGAGCGTCCGACTTCTGCTCAGGTCATGATCTCACAGTTTGTGGGTTCGAGCCCCGCATCAGGCTCTGTGCTGGAAGCTCAGAGCCTGGAGCCTGCCTCTGATTCTGTGTGTCCCTCTCTCTCTCTGCCCCTCCCTGGCTCATGATCTGTCTCTCTCTGTCTCGCAAAAATAAATAAATGTTAAAAATTTAAAAAAATTTTATTTTTTATTTAAAAAATTTTTTAATGTTTATTTTTGAGAGAGAGTCAGAGCATGAGCAGGGGAGGGTCAGAGAGAAAAGGAGATACAGAATCCAAAGCTGGCTCCAGGCTCTGAGCTGTCAGCACAGAGCTTGACGGGGAGCTGGAACTCACGAACCGCGAGATCATGACCTGAGCCAAAGTTGGACACTTATCCCACCCAGGCACTCCCTCATTAAAGGTTCTTGACTGTAATTTCCCTCTCTCTCTCTCTCTCTCTCTCTCTCTCTCTCTTTGCACCTCCATCTCATCTTGGCTCTTCTCCATGGTGCTGTGCCTCCTTTTTCTAGAGAGTTGTGAGTATAATAAACTTCTTCCTTCATGGTAGTCATTTCCGGGTCTGCATGTCTCATCATACCTAATTTAGAAAAATCCTGGGTACCTTTAAAATAATTATAATTATAATCACACACACGCATACACCCTCCCCACACACACACTCCAAATTTATGTGTCTACCCCAGACTTCTCCTATAAACGCCTGACTCATATGTCCATCTGGCTTGTGAACATTGTGCCTAGATGTCAAATAGTACCTCATACTTAACAGACACAGATCCTGATCTTCTATTCCCCCCAAACCTGCTTGTCTCGCTGTCTTCCCCACGTCAGTTAATAACTCAGTCCTCCCGTTTTCAGGTCCACCACAATGACGTCATCAGGTACTCCTCTCTTTCTCTTGTCTCCCACATCTATTCCAACAGCAAAATCTCTTGGCTCTGCCTTCAAGTGATATGCAGAATCTATCCTTCTTTACAATGTCCTACCAAAACAAAACCCACTGCTGCCCACGCCCAATGTCAACTCCTGAAAACATACCTAGAACACAGTCATGCTCAGGAAGTATGTACTGTATGACTGTCACAGCAAATGTATTCTAATTATTTTATGGTCTGATTAATTGAGAAATTAATGTATGTCCCACACTGTGACAAATGGGATAATATAATTATTTATTTATTTATTGTTTTTTTTTTTATTTTTTAGAGAAAGAGCACAGCAGGGGTGGGGAGGGCAGAGAGAGAGAATCTCAAGCGGGCTCTACATTTAGCATGGAGTCCAATGCTGGGCTTGATCCCACGACCCTGGGATCATGACCTGACCCAAATTCAAGAGTCAGACATTTAACTGACTAAGCCACCCAGATGCCCCAATATAGCATTTTATTTCAACTTTCTGAGACTTGAGGAAAGATTCAATTTTATTGCTCCAATGCAAGCTACGAGCTGAGCCCCTGAGATTTAGATGAGATTGCTTCGAGTCCAGTTCCATTCTCTGTAGAAGTTCGAACCCTTTCCAAAGGTTCCCATGAATTCTCAAGGATTTTGATTCTCATAATTACCTCTCACTCCAGCTTCCACGGAAATGGTCAAGTCTCTGGGTGGCATTGCCGCCTGCCCCCCCCCCATTGACTCTTACTACAACATGGAAGTTGACATTGGACTTATTTTTCACTCTCACAAATCATTTCGAGTATAGCACAGCTTGCTGAATAATTGTGTTTCATCGAGGAGGGAGTTATATTTCAGAAACATAAACGTTTTCAAATGTAACGCCAAAGTCACTGTTCGCTCAACACGGGATTTTTTTATGGCCACCTCAATTCATGTAGTCCTTAGCATGCAGCTTTTCTCTCTCAGCCTCCCCCATACCCTTCCTTCTAGTCCACCACCCTTTATAATTCTTCTCATTCTCTTCAGGAGCAGAAAAAAAATGGACCTTCCAGGTCACACGATCTTCCACCTGCAGTAGCCACGGGTCTGTTTGGTTTCATTATGAATTACTTATATTAAAAGTGTTTCAAAAATATAAAGGCTAGGGCAATGAACATCCATGTATCACATCATCCGGACCTCATAATTGTTGGTATTTTGTCATTTTGCTTCATCTATATTTTTTGCTGAACCATTTTAAAGCATTTTGTACCTTTAGCATCATCTTCAAAAAAGTGACATTCTCCTACATCACCACGATGCAATTTCCACATCTAACACATGAACAATATTCTTGAATATTATTTAAAGTGGCTGGTTCATTTTCAAATATTTCCAATTGCCCCCAAACATTTGTGCTCTGAAATAGCAATTTTATGTATGTATGTATGTATGTATGTATGTATGTATTTGGTCAGTCAAACCCATATTTGGTTTGTATTACCTTTCATTGTAATGAAATATTTTAATACGGTTGCATGCTTTTCCTAACACTTTTCTTTGAACAAAGTGGAGACAAATGCTCTTTATTAAATTACCTGTTGGAGTAAACCAATACCATTAAAGTCGGGGCTCTACTTTACACAGCTGTTTAATGGCATAAGATGTATGAACTCATTTGTTAAATTGGGATCTGTAAACAAAAACAAATGGAAAGAAGAGCAACAGAGACGGTGAGTAATGGAAACAGTTTCCAGACTGCAGAAGCCAGGCCTTCAGTAGAAAAATATATACAGCCCTGAGGAAATGCTTTCTGGGGTCCCTGTGTCTGTTACCTAGCAACAAGCCCATTACACAGGGGCACAGTGGAGTCCACTTAACAGGGCTCATGGGGGAGCACGTGGGTAAGAGGACCAAATTCCTTCTTTTATACTATGTTAATAACTTGGTCTCCCGCAGTCTCTGACAGGGGTGAGTATCTGAAGAAATCATCCCTGTATGATGCTTTACCCATTTTAAATCCCTAAAGGAAGAAAATGACTTTAGCTTAATTTACTGTGCACATGTCATTACTTATTTGGCCATATATCCATCTGATAAGAGTTAAATATACCATATGAAAAAGAAAATCATCCAAACTCAAATTAGTTTTGATTTATGGGATAAGGCCCCAAGACCCATCCAAATTCACTCCTAATAGCAAAGGAAGTCTGTGTCACAGATTTACTGCTATTATTATTATTATCATTTTTTGCTTTTAAAATTGCTTTTAAGTAAATTACTGCCTTTTTCAGGTTTGCCCTCTTTCTTCTATTAGGGTGTTAATCTGAACCAACAGGATAGCTTCTCTATTATCTGTTTTTGCCTAAAATTTGTCAGGGAAAAAAAAACATTTTTCTTGATAGTACAGTGTTTTAATAATGTAATTATGCTGATGATCATTAATAACAATACCATCTTTTAAAACAATGTTCAAAATGCTTTTCTAGTACTGCTTCTCACATACATTGTAGCTAAGTTATGCACTAACCAAAGTCAGGATAGGAACTCAAATCTCCTGATACCCTGTCTAGCTTTCCATCCCTGTGTTTTTCAATTTTGTGTATGTTTTAAAGTTTTTAAATTATGATAAAAAACACATAATATAAAGTTTATCATCTTAACCATATTTAAGTTCAATAAGGTTAAATATATCCATATTGTAAAAATAATCTCTAGAACTTTCTTCATCTTCCCAAACAGAAACTCTATTCCTATTAAATAACAACTCCCAATTCCCCACTGCCTGTGGCCCCTGACACCTACCATTCTACCTTCTGTCTCTATGAATTTGACCTCTCTAGATACCTCATTTAAATGGAATCATAAAGCATTCATCTTTTTGTGACTGGCTTATTTCACTTAGCATAGTGTCCTCTGGGTTCATCCATGTTGCAGCATGAGTTAGAATTTCCTTCCTTTTTTAGGCTGAATGATAATATGTTGTACATGTAGACTACATTTTGTTTATCCATTCACCAGTCAATGGATAGTTGGGTCACTTCTACCTTTTCAGTATTGTGAATAATGCTATGAACATAGTTGTACAAGTAATATCTTCAAGAATATTTTCAATTACTTGGGGTATATACTCAGAACTGGAATTTATGGATCATATGATCATTCTATGTTTCATTTTTTTTTGAGGAACTGCCATATTGTTTTCCATACTGACTATACCATTTTATATTCCCACCAGCAGTGCATAAGGGTTTCATTTTCTCTACATTCTCCCCAAAAGTTATTTTCTGTCTTTTTTATTTTTCATAGTAATCATCCTAATGGGTGTGAGGTGGCATCTCTTTGAGGTTTGGGTTTGCATTTCCCTAATTACTAATAATGTCAAGCATCTTTTCATGTATTTATTGACTATCTGTATATCTTCTTTGGAGAAATGTCTGTTCAAGATATTTGCCCATTTTTAAATCAAGTTACTTGAGTTTTGGTTGTTGCTATTAGTTGTAGAAGTTTTTTCTATATTCTGTATGTTAGCCTCTTATCATGTGTATGATTTGCAAATATTTCCTCCCTTTTCATAGGTTGTCTTTTCACTATGTTGATTGCTTCCTTTGATGCACAGATGTTCTTGAGATATAGTCCAATGTATTACATTTTACTTTTGTTGACTGTACTTTTGGTGTCATATCCAAGAAATCATTGTGAAATCCAGTATTTTGAAAGTTTGCTCCTACATCTTCTTTTAAGAGTTTTATAACTTTAGCTCTCATGTTTAGTTCTTTGATCCATTTTGAGTTAATTTTTGTAGATGGCATAAGGTAAGGGACCAACTCCATTCTTTTACATGTGGATATCTAGTTTTCCCAACAGCATTTCTTGAAAAGATTGTCCTTTCCCCCATTGAATGACACATTTCTCAAAAATCATTTGACCATTTTTGTAAGGGTTTATTTCTGGGTTCTTGATTTTATTCCATTGGACTACCTGTCTGTCTTTATGCCAGTACCACACAGTTTTGATGACTATCGGCTTGTAATAAGTTTTAAAATCAGGAAATGTGAGGCCCCCAACTTTGTTCTTTTTCAAAATTGTCTTGGCTACTCATGGTCCCTTAAAATTTGTATGAATTTTAGGATGGACTTTTATTATTTCTGAAAAAAAAAATCACTGGGATTTTGATAGGGATCACACTTTTCCAATGTTTTGAAGTTGCAGAAACTCATTTGCCTAGGATTATGCTCTGAAATTTCGAAGTTCTGCAGACAATAAAAGTAGGACTTAGAATTTATTAAGGCAATGGCCACATTGGCCATATTTTCATTTTTTGAAAATAATTCTTGGTGTTCAGGGGACTCTGATCTTCCATAATAACAGCCAAATTTTTATGAGGCTTACTATTCTCTAGACACTGTTCTAAATGCTTTAAATGCATTAAATAATTTAATCCTTACAACAGTCCTGTGGGATAGATACTACAGTTAACTTCATTTATAGAAGAGGAAAGTAAGGCATCAAGGATTTAAATACTTTGCCCAAAATCATGGAGCTAGGAAAGAACAGAGGGGGGATTTGAACCTAGGCAACCTAACTCCCACATCTGCACTCTTAGCACCTAAACTCTCCTGTGACTTCACATTGGTTGTTCATTCATTCATTCATTCATTTCATCCAACAAACCTGGTTGCAAGACCGTAGAAAGTCAATGGTGAACAAGGTAAACATTATCCCTGCCCTCACAGGCATGTCCTCATGAGTGATGGACATAATAGCCAAATGCTAATGGTTGTTGCTATCCTATGTCACCCTAGTTGTACCAAATTATCATAAACCTCCAGGTAAGTCACTGCCAGATTGTCAAGGACTAAGTTTTTCATTAGAGAGATATGACTCAGTACTCATTCATTGATTCACTTATCAATCCTTTATTGGGTACACTTACCTATTCGCCAAATACAAGTTCAAAGTATGTTGAGAAAAAAGGGATGCGCAAGAATGCTTTTATTAAAAGGGTGCTCAAGGTGCTTGCGGAGCATAGAGAATACTCCCGTGTGTGGGTTAAGTAAAGGGCTGCTGTCAGGAAAAGTCCCCCATCATCCTCTGCCTGTCCATCTTTGCAGGAATATACATACGATTGATAAGTGACTTTTTCTTTCTCTGTAGGACCTATGGAATAATGCACAGGCACAGAACACTTTTACTCAAAGCCTTTCTCAGGCGAGGCTCTCCCCTCCATGGACCCTTCAAATACTAAATCTTTTTTAAAATTTATTTATTTTATTATTTTTTTTTTGAGAGACAGAATAAGAGTGCAAGTAGGGGAGGGGCAGGGAGAGAGAGAGAGAGAGACAGAGGATCTGAAGAAGGCTCTGTGCTGACAGTAGACAGCCCGACGTGGGGCTCAAACTCACAAACTGTGAGATCATGACCTTAGCCGAAGTTGGACGCTTAACTGAGCCACCGAGGCATCCCAGCTATGAAATCTTCTAAATCCTGAGTATTCCCCATCTACATAACTTGGGATCCCCATTTACAGTCATTGCCACCCAAGAGCCACATGACCCTAAATATCATCTAATACATTGTTGTAATAAAGAAATTAGAAGTTATGAGGGACCATCTCAAGTTGCCAGAGCCCCACCCACACCTACTGCCCTCAAAACTTTGGTGGGTGGGGATTCCAGCTGCCTGCACCAATACATCTTGTCCTGAAGGCACTCACTGACCTCCAGAGTGAAATTTGTTCACCCAGAATAGAAGCCAAAGTGCTACGGGATCCATATGTCTTGGGAGCAGCCCTTGTATCCTATTGGGTACATCTGGAAGAGCATTTTCTACACTCGTTCCCACATTTCCACAGCAAGATGGAGTCCAAGGCACCCACTATTGGAACGACCTTGCCCTCTGTTGGCTACCTTTCCTTTTTCTCTTCCTTCCTGTTCTATAGGTGCTTCCTGGGTACCATCCCAAATAGTTAATTGCATTTGAATCTTTGTCCTGGAGATTATTTCTGGGATGCCCAAACTAAGGGCACAGTCTGAGAATTCCTCTCATAGAGGCTTGAGAGGGTCCTGGAACCATCAGGCCCTTCTCGTCTACATGTGCATCACAGACGTTGCCATTCTGTGAAAGATCTTCATGCAGAAAGCATCATGTCCTTCCTCGAGACCAAGAATCTCACCCACGTGCAGATACGCCTTTAGAAGTTTTCATTCTCAATCGCTCTCACCATACTTGGCCTTCCTATTTATTTGTCAATTCATTTCATTCCAGATTGCATCATTTGGAGAGTCCAGTGTGTGCTGGTCATGAAGGAGCCCTGCAGTTTTGCTTTTAGTGCCTCTGGTCTTCAGGTTATAACAGCTTGGGAGGCAAGGCCCACGCGGTGTTATTGTTTTGCGATTTTATCACAGCTGAAATCTCCTTGAAGTTACGTTCTCTGATGTGCCCGCATTCTGTGGATGCATTTCTCCCTATATGTCTCCATATCTTCTAAGATGGAGAAAAATTCTGCTGGCTTTAGAGAAATCGTAACATTTCAGCACACATTTGACATATGTATATATATGTATCATATATGATACATATATTTTAGCCAGACATCATCAGTCCAGAGAAAAGCTGAGATGTACAGTGTTAGTAAATCAAGAAAAAAGGCAAATATCTGAAGACAGGAATGACTGAAGGGTGGTAGGCAGAGGTAAAGTTTACAGAGAGTAGGAGAGAAATTGACGAAGGGGGGCGGGAAGGAGAGAGAGACAAGCAGGGGTAGGACCCCTCCCTTCCCCCCAAAATCGAAATGTGTTTTTGCCTGCTTTGCTGCTCTGCATTTGACCTCTGTGCTTGGAAAACAAAAGAGAAAGAGGGAAAAACACTGATGATCCAACAGCCTCCAGCCCTGCAGGGGACAGCTGCCCAAGACTCCTTACAGGGCTTCTGAAACATTCTTACAGAACATCAAATGTTCCTATAATTACTGCCCTAATAGCTTTGCTATGATTTCTGTTTCTCATCACTTTCCACACAAATTGACAGTGTCAAAATCAGAATCTATTTTAGACTCTGGGTTTATTAAGTGGCTGCTTGAAGTTTTCTTAGAAAAAGGGAGGTTGTCAAGACCAGCATTTGGGCTCTATCTTACGATTGCATTCTTTTACATATTTTGCTACCCCTTTCTTCCTTTTGTTTTTTCCCTCGGGGCTGGAAAATGACAAAATGCGTTTTATCTCCCTACCTCTTTGAATACTATTTAACCAAAAAGTGAATTGCTGCAAAGCAAATGAATACTATTTAACCAAAAAGTGAATTGCAGCAAAGCAAAAATGCTTTCCTGTTTTCACATTTGCAGGCATCCTACCATCCAGGGAAGTCTATTTCATCAGCCTGATGGGAAAACACTTCGTCCTTTCTAAATGGAAACGTCCTCTCTGAAACCAAAGTTTCAGGAAGCAAATTACCAGCTGTGCAGGGGCCGGTGCCGGATTAAAGATGAGGATCCTACCTTGTGTTTCTGCCACACCCTCGTCATTTCTGAGCCACCGACCCACAGAAGCTGCCTGATCTGCTTCTCATCCGTGTCTCTTCGAGGGTGGGAGAGTAATGGCCAGGAACACAGAGAGTATACAGCCCCTGCACATCTGTAAAAGGAGCATCCATCCCAGGCATGGAATAAACTGTGCTCTGCGGAAATCACCCCGAGGTATTAAATGTCCACAAAGAGAGCAGATGGGAGCCTTGCCTCTCTGGGGTCTGATTCCAAAGGCCCCTTCGGTGCAGCAGGAGCAACGGGGGTGAGCCATGGGGTGAGCCCAACCCCCTTCGAAGCAGAAAGGGAAGAAAGGCGGGGTTGACTTTGCTTCTGTTCTAGTCTGAGGTTTTGGCTCCAACTCACTCAATCACTCAGGAGGGAAGCAGCCTGCGGGGGGGAGAAAAGGTTCTATTCATAGCCCTACTGCTGGTGGGGTTGCTCTTATCACTCAAGGACCTCCATCCCCACCTGTGAAATGGGGCGAGGATGCTGACCTCGGATGATGCTCCATATTTCACTGATACTGTGCAGAGCTTTGAAATCTGGAACCAAAGCTGTCATTTGAACATAAAACATTGTGCTTATTTCTCGCCCACTTCTGCCAGCACCCTGCTCTTCCTCCCCATGGACTATGCTCCAGGATTTTGTTCAGAAAGTCTTGCTGCCCTCCAGACAGCACCCTCACCTCCGAGCCTCTGGCTTCACATGCCTCGCAGCGGGGGGCCATCCTTATGGCACGGGGACAGCCCCATTAGTGAAGCTATTATTTTTGCTCATTAATTAAATGAAAACTTTAGAACACCCCCAGGAATGGTGATTTCCCATAAACCCGGGGCAACTTTCTGTTTTAGAATGAAAGCAAAAGACCTCTTTCGTTTTCTGTTTCAACGTGATGAATGCACGCTGGGCCCTTCTGTGAGAAGCCCACGGCCCCGAGGAGCAGGCCATGTGCTGGGAACTCAGCAGTGCTTGGAGTTTACGAGGATGGAAGGTTGCCAGTTATTCGGGACCACAGAGCTCCGCGACTGACTCGGGGGAGGGAGTCTCTTTACTATTACCTCTCGTACATTGCCACCATAAATATCTTTTTATTATATTTCTGCTGTTTTTAGATTTAGTTTATGGATGCGGTTAATGCCGGATCCGAATGTGAAGGGAATTACCGCCCTTGTTAAGATTCTGACCACTTGGGGAGAATTGCTTAAGCTTCTCTTCCCCCCTGCAATAAACACATCTGGTGGATGACAAGGGACTTCTTTCTCCCCTGGACTCCTGGAGCGTGCTGGGTGGGAGTGAGCTTTAAGCAGCAAAGAGAGCATTCCCTCAAACATTTAACATGCTTTAGTGCTGGCTGAGGGAGCTAATCAGCCCAGGCTGCAGTTATGGGGGGTCGTAGGGGGAGCCCTACTGGAGCTGATTCATCCCCTAAAAACAAAGAAGGGGCGGCCAAGACTGAGAGGGAGGTCTGTCCCACACGGGGTCACCTACTGCCGGAATGCGTCACCACGGGGCACTGGCGGAGTCCCCATCCTGTCCCAGAAGGGCAGTTCTCAGCTTCGAATGATGACTAGTTGTGGGGTGACAACTTTACTCACTGTACGGCTGTCCATCAGATGGGTATGGTCTGGACCACCATAGTCTCTTTGAAGAAGTGGTTTTGGAAGCAAGAGGTACTAACCCAGCAGTCAAAATCCCAACTGATGTCCTTGATGACAACATTTCATGGAGCCATGGGAACAGAGCCAAGACGCGTGTGTGCGCGTGCGTGTGCGTGTGCGTGTGTGATTTCTCAGAACTCTTTCTTGCACTTCAGAGCTGTACATCCAATGGCGCATCTCTCCTCGGATGTCCATAAACACCTGTAGCACATCCTTGAAACCCCTATAGTTTCCCTCCAAGTCCATTCTTTCTTCTTCCTTATTTGAGAAAGCCATCTGCTCATCTGCCTGAATACCCAAACTAGAAAATTGGTGTTTGCCTTAGCCCTTCGTTTTCTTTTGCTCCCGGTCCATATCCATTAAGTCGCCAAGTCTTTTTGGTTCTGACTTATAAACATCCTCTCAGATCACTCTGTCATTCTCCATTCTGACGCCATCACCATGTCTCTGTTAACCTGGACTGCTGCAGGAGGCCTCCGTCTGGTGCCTTACATCCATTCTCCCAGAGCAGTAAAGAGTGACATTTAAATGTCACACCACCTTCATTGGGTCCCTACCACTTTCAAACAAGGGTCAGGCTGTATGCATGGCTTGGAAGACCCTTGGTGGGGCGCAGCTTGGGGGCTCAGTCTGTTGAGTAACCACCTGGATTTCAGCTCAGCTCATGATCCCAGGATCCTAGGATAGAGTCCCATGTCAGGCTCTGCACTGTGCATGGAGCCTAAGATTCTCTCCTCCCTCTGCCCCTTTTTCCTGCCCACTCTCTCTCTCTCTCTCTCTCTTAAATAAACAAAAAACATTTTTAATTTAAAAAAAGAAGACCCTTGGTGGTCTGATTCTTCTCACTAATCCTTGCAGTTCCAAACACGTGACCATATTGAACTACTCACAGTTCCTTAAACCACCCTGTCTCTTGTTGGCCATCTGCATATATTTCTTTCCCTGCCCAGAACAATCTTCCCCACTTTACGCCTAATTCAAATTCACCCTTCGACTTGTGGCTTAGATCCCATTTCCTTCAAGAAACTCTTTCTGCTTAAAGATTGTTCAAAATACCTTTCCAGGATACTGCTCGTACAATGCTTACACAGCATTCCTGAACCAGAGACAGAATCCATCGAAGACTTATAGACAGAAGGAGGGCCCTCCTACAAGTGAGAACTTTCTGTAACATCCTCCCACAGCTGTGCATCCCCCCCCCCCCAACCTGAAAGGACCCGAGAATCATTGTTCACAAGCTAGCAACTCCCATTTTATACCATGTAATAGCAAAGGCATATTGTACTGTGCTGTAATGACCCGTTTGCCCGTGAATCCCCATACGAGGTGATGAGCTTCTTGGGGGAAACAGACCCTACATTTTGTTCATTTTTCTTCATTCCCAGCATAGCTTGAAATTCCCAGTTTCAAGCACCTCGTCAGCATTTACATATTTGTTCTCTAAAACATGCATGCATCTTTTTGAATCCAGCTCAATGGTTTTCAATGGTATTATAGTTCCCTTTCCTCTATCCTTCCGATTTTACTTTAAACTCCATATTTTGTAGCTCAAGCCAATACGTCTATATAGGCCCCACAGTTTTATGCCCTATGCAAACCCTGGTTCACCTCATGCAAATAAATAATAGAAAATAGGAGCTGTGGCAGCAACAACAATAGCGATAGTGTGCCAGGCACTGCCCTGAGCTTCTGTTCATTCTTTCATTTAATTATCACCAGAATCCTCCATTGGAGGTACTATTAATGTCCTTATTCCAAAGATAAGGTAACCAAGGTATAAAGGAGGGAGGGGGGAAGTTTATTCACTATTAAAACGCGGGAGAGCCAGCATGCTACACCAGATAGACTGACTTAAAATCCAGGCTTTTGAATCAATATGCTTTGTAGAGTTGACACTGAGTTAAAATTTGATATAGTGAATGCTTTCTCCTGGGAATTTTCTCCAGCATGAATGAAATGGTTCCCCTGGATTTGTATTATTAATGAATAGGAGTGACTGTATTTCAGGGATCCCTTCCTTTCGGGGAAATGATCACTTCCCTCTGAGGATCTGGAGCTAGAAGGCCAGTTATGTCTTGTGAATAAAAGGCTTCTTGGGTCCTTTCGGGATCTGGGGTCAGCGGTGGCAGGAAGGTTCTTAGAAAAAAGTCCTCCCTTTCATAAGAGATTGCTCCCTGTTTTTAGCCAAAACCTTTTTTGATTGACTTTACCTCTGGTTCAGGAGTTCTGTGCAAGCCTTTAGGGATTGACTATTGAGTGTGAAGGTTAGAATGAGAACTGTACTTCTGTTTACTACCAAATATGTTAGCGGAGAAAGTTGTTGGCTCAAAATATTATGCATAAGTTGGGGCCTGAGACACTGTCCAGAAGAAAACTGCCTGAAATCCTTGGGGATGAGTGGTGGGTGTGGAATCACCCCATGGGAAGCTGGCGAAGACATAACAGGTGGTCCAGTCTTCTGGTTACCACTGCCCACATCACAGCTATAGCCATGTGAGCATACAAAGCCTTTGAGAGGATGGAGCCACTCCATGCGTGGCTTCCTCCAAGAGGCTGACTAGTCCTACTGCCTACCCATCTTGTTAAAGGCCAAAAGCCTTGGGGCGCCTGAGTGGTTCAGTCGGTTAAGCATCTGACTCTTGATTTCAGCTCATCTCATGATCTCTCAGTTCATGAGATGGAGCCCCATGTCAGACTCTGCTCTGACAGTGTGGAGCCTGCTTGGGATTCTCTCTCTCCCTCTCCCTCTGCCCCTCCCCTGTGTTCTCTCTCTCTCTCTCTTTCTCTCTCAAAATAAATAAACATTTTTTAAGAAGAGCCAAAAGCCTTGCTCAGAGATGTCTTGCCTCCTCTGAAAATTCCTTTCTTACTCATACCAAACCTCCTTGTAGAAAATCTGCTTTTTCTCTCTCACACCTCTTCCTACCTTTCGTCAGTTCTCAGAGACAAAGGGAATGAGAAAAGGAAGAAGCAATAAGGCTTCTAAAGAAGCCACGGTCTTCTGCCTATGCTCAAGGATCTGACCTTTCTGTTCCTAAGGTAACCACTCTGACTGCTATGGAGGAAAGATTAAAAGCCTCGATTAGAGATTCAAGGTTTTAACCAGTGGGCCAGGCTCAAATAGAAATCCTAAACTGATTTCTGGGGCTTTAATGCCGAAGTGTTGGGCCGACATTTCTACCAGGGAAAGACGGTTCCAGATGAGGCATCTGGCGTTTGAGCTCACATGAGCATGTGTGTTTACTAGGTCCAGATAAGTCAACACTTTCATTGAGCACCTACCCTGTGCCCAGAACTGGACTGAGTCAACTCTGAGTGAATGGCAGTGGTAGTGCACATATTTGCGTTTAGCCTCATGACAGTTGAACAACAGAAGGGAAGAGAACACAGTCGTGTTGCAAAGAGTGAGTTTGGAAGATTTCTTCCTGCATGTACACTTTTCCAGCTCATTGGAAAAGTCGGTTCCTTCACTGTATTTTTTTTTTATCACAAGTCTTTCTTCTGCCCCCTCCATAGATCAGCCAGGTAGGGCTAATGGAACAATGCAAATGGGCAACATGGAAACCTGGGAAGGACAAGTCAAAAGTAGGCAACCCCTGGATATACGGCTGGCAGAGATTTACTTATTTATTTTTAATCATCAACACACATCGTGCATATCATTTCCTAGTCCCTGTTGAATGTTAAATATATACTCATGTTTGTCACAACAGCCCTATGAAGTAGTATTATTATTAGCCTCATTTGATGGATAAAGAAATGGAACCACAGAGAGGTTAAATAAACTACCCAAGGTTCTACCGGCGTGGATTTTATTCAGCTAACAACATGGGCCAAATTCATGTGCCAACATTTACCAATTTGGAGATATGCACAAAAATCCATATTTGTGGTGTCTCTTTAAAATATGGAAGATCTGATGACACTGGGCCCTGTGGTAAGCAAGACTAAGCTGTAAAATGTAAACATTGATTAGTGAGCCTGCATAAAGATGCATACCTGTAAATTCTGCGAAGTTCCCACTCTTTTCTCTGAGGCACTCGAAGACAAAAGTGACACAGTATTCTAATAGTAGATTCAACTCCCCCTTCTGATGAGCTTAGGCAAGATTATAACTCAATAAATTATGAAGTGAAGAATCAAACAGAGATGCAGATGGAAGGTATTACTCCTAAGATGTTGGGCTACTGGGCTTGTAAGATTCTCAAATCCCATTCATGCAAGGACGGAGGAGCATGCATAAAATTTACTCATTACTTCTATAAGAAATTATTTCTAAGAAGCCTTATGATCAGGGTAGCTATATAATTTACTGTCTAAACTAGGACTCTTGCAAGTGTGAAAGTGATCGTTACATTTCTCAGTTAATTGAAACTTGTCCTCAAATCCATCCTTCCCTGCCTGCTCTGCTAGAATACAGGTGAACCTTGTAAATATTTCTCCTTAGCCTTCGGCAGTGGGGTGACCCACTGTCAGTACCGAATGCCGGGGGAGGAAGGTGTGCTCCTCTCCAGGATTTTGCACGTGGAGTTTCTCCAGAAGCTGGGGCGGTGGCAAATGGTAGCCTGCAATGCCCAGTGGCCAGCAATTTCCCCCAGCAGAACCTTGAGCAGCTGTGTAGCTGAGGGCTACTGGGGCGTCACCTCTCTGTGCGTGGCTGCCCTAAAGAATCCCCTCCCCACTTGTAGCAAAGTTCTGAGGCACAACACCTCCTCGTGGACAGTTTCCCCCGGCACGTGCAGAATTCTAGAAAGTTCCACTGACAGGGCACCACAGTGATTGCTTGATCAGACATCCAGTGAATCACAGGCACATCCTCTCCTTCAGGGAGACCTGGAACTCAAGCCTGGGAGGTGAGGGGCTATGTCTCTTTCCTGGGTGCTAGGTCTCAGCCTTAGGGTCAGGCTAATTGCACCTAATACCTGCAATTCTGGAGTTCTTCGGAGTTTTCCTTAACTCTCACCAATTTCCCATTGTTCTCTCTCCTGTGACTAATCCTTTATATTCAACTTTTCCTGTACAAATTATTGTGTGTTTTCTGTTCTGATGGGACCCTGATGGATAAACACTGGGAAATTAGAGTAGTCTCAGGAGATAGGGTTGCAAGGATGGGATTTGGGAATGGGTTTGGTGGTGCCCTTTGATTTGAACATGATGCTGAGTGCATTAGTAATGGGAGATGTGATGTAGGTAAGCCAGGGTACAGTGCCATCACAATTAGCCAAGCTATTGCCTGTGTTGGATTATGATGATGTGCCCATTAAGTATGTGCCTTGGGAGCCCAAGTGGCAGCTACACTGGCCCTTATGATAGCAGAGATTACTGTAAGGTCTGTAGTGGGATGGATCCCTCCGTGTGCACTTGAGCATGTAAGGAAAGAAAACGACAAATTCAGGGCCTTCAACTCTCAGCTCAAGTCATAGTCTGGGAAACAGGAGCTTCTATGAGAGCCCTAAAAGAATCTATTTTTTCTTTGCCAGAGTGCTCACGTTGCTTAACATTAAGCACAAAATTTAATTGCATTGGTTGCTGACTTACAACTGTTAGATTCACAGTCTCACCAAGTTTCTCATGGGAAAGCCAGAGCATTGAATGAGGGAAGAATATGGTCTTGAAAATGAGAATGTGAACCTCTGGTTCCCTCTGGAAGGGTCGGCACATGAAAGTGACATCTGAGTCTTACAAGTTGAAGTGACTCGCCCTCCAGTGTCGAGGGACACTGGACTTGTTTGCTTAAAAATCCTGTGATAACCTCACCACAGTGGAGCAGATGTCCTGAAAGGTCATGCCTATTCTCCATATTCACATGGTACCACTAGGCCCATAACTAAGCTCTGTCTCAGCACCCTGCAGGGGTGTAGGCACACAGTATGGCCCAGGGAGAAAGAGGTTCTATGCCAAAAGGATTGCAATATGTATATGCATGAAAACCTGGGGAACAAATGTGGGAGTGCATTCCAAGGGCAATAGGCTAGGCAGGGAGGAATATAACAATAGACAGAAACAAATCCATTGCTATTGTCACATTTACTGGGTTTTGGATTTCGTGTGTTGGTTCCTGCCTTTGGAGGTGGCTGTAACAATGGATTTCTTTGGTTCACGGAAACTGGGACTCAACAGTGGCCTACACTGAATGAAGCTGAGATACCAGGGTATCCCTGGCATAAGGTAGAAGAGGGAATCCAAGGACTTCGGGAGATAGGACTTTGGAATTGGACTTATCGCCTGTGAGCTGCACATCAGCCCACACCCACAGCTACCACAGGAAGGTCGGGAAGACACTCCCTTCACCATGGCATTGAGAAGTATGAAGGGAGTGCCTGCATCTGCGGAAAGCTCTAGAGTGTCTCTCATTTGCAGGCCTGGTATGACTTTAGGAGATACGGTCATACAAACGGGGTCCCTGATGTCAGTGGTGTTGATGGGATCCTGGAGTTGCAGGGGCCAAGATGGGAACATGCCCCGTGTACAAGTGTGCCTGAACATCAGCTGTAAACCAGCGACACCAGTGACACCAGGAGGCAGAGTCACCTTTGTTAGGATGATTGCGTGCAGACTCAGATAGCAGTACTTGAAGTGTTTGTGTCTGGAACGTAGACCTCTGATTAGGGTCTTTCAGATGGTAACTAACCAGCCCTGGAGTATAGATTTCTAATTTGAAGGGCACTTCAAATGTTAACTAACTGCACCTAAGGCATAGATTGAAATTAAGTTGTATACACATATGTATCACTCGGAATGTGCTCAAGTGTTTCATAGTAAATTATAGGCAATATAATCAACACTCTTTCTCACCCGATAATAATCAGCCGCAGCAGAGTGCCCGCCGCTCCGGTAGGTGGGACATGCAGGCGTCACTTCACCACAGTCCCTACTACTCCCTAGAATCTCCTTGCAATGGTTTCATTTGCCATTTGTCGTCATGTTTCCACTGTCATTGTTTCTCCTAGATGTGTTAAAAGAAAATGGAATATTCATTGTACTATATCTTTCTATCACAAGAAGAGAAATGAAAAAGTAAACATGGAGGTTGCGTATTTCAAGAAAAGTTAGGAGAGAGTACAGTTATCATTTGCACAAAATACGTCGATGCAGTACGTCGATGCAATTGATGTGCAAAGTGAAGTGAATTCACTCAGAAAGAATACAATTTAAGACACAGCGGGGGATTGTTTTTCTAAAGATGGCCTTTGTGGCATTGTTTCCCCAAAGGCTTTTCTGTAACATGACCACTCAACTCTTGACAACAGTTGGGGTTTACAGATGAGCAAACCCATGTGCAATGTCGGAGGCCACCCTGATGATCTATGGCCCAGTCTGGTCCCAGACTCAGTTTTTCTGATCCCAGCACAATGCTCACAGAAAAGTAAAAGCAAGCTGAGGAACAGGGGGTCCTGGAAGCTGGTTGTCTTCATAGAGTGGTGCCTGGCTGGTGAATGCAAGCTTGGAGAGAGAGAGAGAGAGACAGAGAGAGAGAGAGAGAGAAGGAGAGAGAGAGAGAGAGATTGGACATCAAGACAAGAAGTTCAGAGGCAAGAATGCAGAGAGTAAGAAACAAAGAGAGTGTCCTTGAATCTGAGCTGAACTTAGTGATTTGCTTGACCAGTAAAATGAGGAAGAAACGTTCTGGGATTTTGAGTCAAGTCAACCCGTGGAAATAGGAGCGATAATAATAAACCACCGCTTTAAGCTTTTAAGCCCTGGGTGTGGTTTGTTATGTAGCAATTGATAACCAAAATAGACTCCTTATGACATAAGCCTGTTTTCTACTTATTATTATTTCTGCCCAGGACCAGGTAGGCATGGGAGTTTGAGACCTTCCACTTTAGTGTTCTGTCATCATCGGAGACTGATTTCCTGTACCTATCTCAGCTAGCATTTATCCATCATGAATATTCATGGAGCATAAACACATATTCAGCTGGCTTCTGTTGAGCAAATGTTTTTTTCCTAGGGGAAGAAGAATAATCCCCTAATCATTCTCCACCTCACAGATCGGCTCCCGGGCCCTTCAGGTGCCCCTTCAGACAGGTATGCAATTTATATAGGAATAGTAGGTAATTTGTTTTTTACTCTAACAACTGGATTTGCTTCACGTCTCCAACAGTCTTTTACATAGAGGTTAAATGATGCCGTTTCATGATGGGCCACAGTGGCCTTACTGTGGCCACACGTGGTGGGATAGAATCTACGCCTGTCACTCAGGTGATAACCTCAGGTGACCCACTATGAACCCCGCTCATTGCCAGCCCCCTCCTCCCAGCTCTGTGCCCTCTCTGACCCTTCATGACTTTGTTCCCTACCCTCACACTCTTCCATTTGATCTCTTTGTTTCACCTCCAATGAACCCTTTCCAATTTGACCACCAATTCAGTCTCCCCCACCACACCCCCTTTCAACAAGCTCGCCCACACCAGCGAGGCACAACACTGGGAACAGAACCAGCATCCAAGAGCCCTTGTTCCTCGACTTTTCCATGAACATGGTACTGTGAGTCACAACTGGGCCTGGGACCTGGTTGTACCTGGGTAAGCTTGGTGGCCTCGGAGCCAGACCTCTCATCTCTGTTTCCTCATTTGGAAAAATGACGGACTGCTCTCACTCCTGGACTCCTTCTAGAGCTATGTTCTTACTCCCACATTTGTCTTCCTGTTCAGATTTTTGGCCTGGCTCACAGGCAATGTGCTCTGCTCGCATATACCTGTGGGCTGCTGGGGCCCTTCCTATGCGAGCTTTTTTTTGTGGATCTAGAGAGATGAGGCTCAGCCACAAATATATTCTATCCCTCTCTTCTTAATATATTATCTTGCACTTTGACCTTAACTGTTTCAGAAATCCCAGCAAATGCCTGCAAAGATTAAATCCGAGCTGGTTGTAATTTTGGTGTTTCAGAAAAGCAATTGCTTCATCTATCACTTAGCTCAGTTCCACACTAATCAGATCAGGATCACATAATAACCTTTCTCATAACGCGACAAAATAGTTGAGTTCAAATAATGCCTTTACCAAGACTCTAATCTATTGTTCCAAACAATTAAACAGCATTCCTATCAGAGAAGGCCATCTTTTTCCTGCCCGGGGCCAGCAGGCCCTACTTTGGGAGAGATACGCAGAGACAGGAAGCCACTCCTCTTCCTCTTCCTCCACCTGGCCCTAGTGCCAGGACCTGGCTCTGAAAAAGGCCTTGGTGGTCGCAGCTGCCCTGGCCCCTTGCTCAGCAGACCTCGGGGCAGCCTGGAGCTGCGGTGTCGCCCGAGGTCTCGCCTCTGCACAGAATCCGGTCACTGAGTGGGGGTGCGGGGGAGGGCGCCCTCCCCCTCCAGCGTTGATCTCATTCTTTTCCTGAGACCCAGCCCTGCCAACACAGCTCACAAATGCTATCAGCATTCTGCTTCTTCCCCTACAGATAGGCTTGGGAACAACTTCTGCATATAAAGACTTTAAACAATGAACAGCATTTGAGATAGAATTAGGGCTAAGTCCTGAGCAAACAGCTGTATGAAATATGTCTTTATCTGTGACTGTCTCTAATTTAAACAACCCATAAGATGTTTGTTCTAAACGCGGGCCATGTCTGGCTGTGCCTGTCTTTCTGAATCCCTCCCCCTACCCCACACACATACCCCAGCTGCTGGGAGAAAATGACATCTTTTCCTGAAACTCCGTGACTTTTCCCTGCTGTCCGGAAGCACTCCCACCAGAGTCGGCGGCTGGGTCACTTTTCTGGAGGCTGTTGCTGGGTCCTGATGGAGGGTGGCCTGGTGGCAACTACTGGGCCCCACTAACATCCAAAGGCCAGTATTTCCGGGTGGCACAGCGTGGGGTACGCTGCTTCATCCCCCCCTCCTCCCCTCACCCATGACAAGAATTTGCTGTTTAGCTGCTTGTCTGCCCAGGCCTTTCCCATCTCAGTTCAGCTTTGACTCCTTTGCAGTGTTTGCCATGGAACAAATCACATGGAGAAAGTGGTCAGTGTGATATTTACATGACATTAATGAGATGGATGTGGGAGCCCAGGTGCAATGCCCTAGAAGGGGAAGCAGACAGGAAGGCCGCCTGATGCAAGACAAAGGCTGGGAGCACAACCCAGGGCAGGTGCAAACTTGACCCTCTGGTTTCCTTGGAGTGAGCTGGACAGCCCCTGTGGAGGAGGACAGAGTTCCTGCTGGTCTGTCCCCTCCCCTGTTAGTCCCCCTTCCTCTCTCAACACCCTGAGATTCTCAGCGCTCTCCCACTGACCTTAATGCTTCCTTGCATCTCCTCATAAAGGGAGAAGGTGTGCTTGAATTTGTGTGCCTGTGTGTGATTACCTGTCACCTTCACAGCCTTGCCACAGACACCTAGATCAACGCATCACTGGAAAGGTGTTCTCACAGCCCACCTGCGTCTCCCTGGCTTCAGTGGAAGCCACACCCAACACCTGCCCAAAAACACCATAACAGGGACAACATGAGAACGTGTCGATGCGTCCTGCACAGCCAGGGACAAGGCCAGCCCACTAGGGACACCATAATGGCCTCACAGGCCTCCTTTTGACCCTAGTGGACTTGTTTCCAAATGCCATCTTTCTTAGGACTGGTATGTGAAGAGTCCTGACAGGTAGGCTCCCCGTGGCGAGGTGTCTGAGGCTTGCAAACTTCTCTGGGGGTTGCTTCCCAGAGAGATAAAAGGATCCAGCTTTACTCCAACTTCTTCCCCCCCTCCCCCCAAGATGCAGAAATATTTCAGGGAAATGGAGTTTGACTGGTGACACAGAAGAACAAGTGCATAAATATAAGGGACATAAGATGTCAGTGTTGTAAATACACCAAGTGCCCTTTCACGCCAATGACTTATGGGCTTTCCTGCCTGCCTGTCATGGTAATGTAGCTAAACTCAAAGAGCCAGCCGTACAGGGCAGCTATTTTATAGGAAGAGGTGCTTGGCTCTATACAAACTGCTGTAATTATCAAGCGCCCGATCACAATATGGTGGTGCTGCACGAATACTCAAGTTCCGTTCAGAGAGCACCCTGAAAATCATCACATTGCTAATTATAAATGTGGCTGCCAAGACCCCAGCTTCCTTCTATTCTTCTTACATCCTGCAGATGGCCAAACTTAGGAACTAATCACCAGATTCCCCTGGAATGGCAGCTGGTGGCTTGATAAGGCAGCGTTTGGGGTTTGGGCTGTGGCAGAGTCTGTGAGAGACAGAATCCATACCACAGCATGGATTCTATCTCTAAATGGTCAGGACACCGCAAAAATACATCCCTGTGCCTCAGCATGGAGCACCACACTGGAGCACTCCAGTGAATGGACACGCCACCCCTCTTGATTCCTGGCCATCCCTAGCTCTATGGTTTTGTCCCAAAGGACCTGCCCTCCTTTGAATGTGCCTCCCCAGACTTGGGAGGGTGGCGGGGAAAGTGCGTCATTTCATCAGCCCAGATGCAAGATCATTGTAAGTGTGTAGACTTGATCTAGTACAGTCTGTTTTGAAAGCAGAGCTTGAGATCACCTTTCAAGAAATATGGTGATTGGCTCCATTCAACACACACACACGGGGACAACTCAACCTCTCCCCTCCTCGTTGGGTGTGCAGCCTTGTCATTGTGCCTTCCAGCCCTGGAGCTCATAGGAGTTAGAGGTTCTGGATTTTTCCTTCATTATTATTTTTAATATGGGCTGTAAATCTGGCTGTTTGTGTCCAACAGAGGATCAAAATGAGAAAATATGTTATATTACTGGTCCAGGTGTCTAGGAGCAGTGAAAGGGAGCAAGGGAATTGGAATCAAATATGTGCATTAGAAGCTGTTCAGCCCCTCCTGTGCTGTGTGACCTTGGGCAGGTCACTTCATCATTCTGGGCTGCAGCTCTTTCTTCCTACAAAATGAAGACTGTACTAGGAGCTTTTTCAGTCATTGATATTTAATATTAAATCCTTTAAGAGCTATAGGCTGTCCCCTTGGGTCAGGCAATGAGCTGGTTGTTGAAGACAAAACAAAACTGAAGTCACTGACCTCAGTCTCTCCCTGCACGTCGGGGTACAGACCACTCCACGAGTAAACAACACCATCCTGCAGTGTGGCAGATGGGGGAGATTGCCACCAGGTCCCCGCTCTGGGAAGAATTTGCTTCCCAGTGGCAGACAGCCCTACATCCAAGGTCATGCCCTTCCCGTGACTCAGAGAGCCTGGGGGGATAAAGGTCCAATGCAAGACGACTCACATTGTTTGCTGCAGAGCCGGCTGGCCGGAGCCAGGCTTTGTAGGGGCCGAATTACACTGGACTTCTCCTTATTCTCGGTCCTGCTCTGCCCTTTCACAGATGCCCATCCACAGTCCACATCTTGTCCTCCACACTCCATCTTAGTATTTACGTCCAGGGGACCTGACCATAGTGTAGCTGCTGCGGTCGCTTGGGGTCCTGGAGACGACTGTGCAGGGAGCAGTTTGGACCCTGTTCTTGTTATTTCTTCACTGTGTTTGTGGTCATGCAATGGCTGCATCTTTAGCACCTCCAGGCTTAGTTGGGGTGCAGGGAGTTTGTTGGGTGATGTAAGGAGCAGGAGTAAGAAGTGGGGAGAATTGGGGCACCTGGATGACTCAGTTGGTTAAGCGTCCGACTTCGGGTCAGGTCATGATCTCATGGTTTGTGAGTTCGAGCCCCACATTGGGCTCTGTGCTGATGGCTCAGAGCCTGGAGCCTGCTTCAGATTCTGTGTCTCCCCCTCGCTCTGCCCCTCCCCTGCTAATGCTCTGTTTCTGTCTCTCAATAATAATAAAAAAAAATGTTTAAAAAAATAAAATAAAAGAAGAAAAAAACAAAGAAGTGGGGAGAATAAGGTGGGGACAAATGAAAGCTGCACGATCGGTGACCACTGTCGAGCTGCCTAACCCTGCGAGTAATGGCTTGGTCTCCCAGGGATCCACTAAGGAACATACAGAACGTGCTACAGAATCTTCCTTCTCTTTCCTTCTTTCTGATCACTGATCCCCTACCTTGTTGGGTAAAGGCTGCCTCTCCCTTCCACCACCTGCCCCCTACTTTCTGGGCTGCCTTGTTCTTTGGAGAAAAACCTGAGAATGGAGGAGGGGAACGATGCAGTGGGCACTTGAATGGCCCCACAGCAGCAGCTGAAACGAGAGAGGGCTGAGTGTGGTGGTGTGTGTGGCTCAGTAGCACCACAGTCTGTTAGCTCCTGCCCCTTTCTTGGGTAGCTGCCATTCCTACTTGGGGGCTAACCTAATCTCCCCATGGGATCCACAGATGAAAGACTGAGTCCGAGCTGGGCCATGGAAAGCCTGCTCCAGCACGGCCCAGGGAGGGTAATAGTGCCTTGCTCTGGCCTGACCACCTGGCACCTGGGCCCCACAGCCGGGGTTGTGGCTCTGTGTTTAGGCTCAGGTGCCCTCTTTGCCACTTAGGAGCTGACATACCATTTTCTCTCTGTGGGACGCAGACAATCAAAGTGCCCACCCTCAAGGGTGGCGGTGGGGTCTCGTGACATCACGCTGGAAAGCACTCTGCAGCAAACCTAGCAGGGAAACCGAGGTCAGTACTTGTTAGCGGTTAGCATGATGGATCTTGAACTGAGTGTCTCTCTTGTCCCGGAAGTCTGAACACTGCTTGCTCAACCGCAGCACAGCTGTGGGGTGTTGCTCTATTGTCCTTATAATCACCCCCAGCGCAGCAGGCAGGGGAATGCAGACGTAAGGAATAGCGCTAGACGTGTTTCCTTCTCTTCCAGTGCGGAAAAGGGCAAAAGGAGCATTGTTGTAAAGAATAGACTGTGCCCTCCACACCTCCAGTTTCTTGGGCAAAGTCCGTGGCTAACTTGAGCCTCTCGGAGGTCACTTACATCTCTCATCATTTCAGGATAATAGTTTTCATGCTTGCCCCCAAGTCACCCTTTATGCCCCATGAAACAAACGGCTTTACAGTCATCTTTCAGCAGCTCTGTTTTGTGTTTACTAAATTACTGATTCTGCAATAAACCCGATGAGAGGCATGCTTCATTATTCTTGAATGCTACCCTCGCAGAAGTCGAATAATCGCGGATTCAAGCACTTCTGGGTGGTTTCTACATCTCATTCCTGCTTTCCTTTCTGCCTCCCCGTCACATCTTGTGATACCCTCGACACAGACCCCGCCTGTCCAGCCGCCCACCCTGCTGCACTCGGGTCAGTTTGTAGGAGGAAACCCTCCCCAGTTTTGGTGGCTTTCATCAACTCTCTTGATATCTCTCAAGATACAAAATCGGGACAACAGAATAGCAAATAGTGGCACAGGGCAGTTACAACTGACTCTGGACTCAGACTACAGATCAAGGACTGATTGTGTCACTTGGGAAGGAATTTCATTGGCGTTAATAACAGCCAGCCCATCGTGTGAAGCACAGACGTCACGACGTCTGACGCACACTGACCTAAAGGCAAGTCCTGTCTCAACTGTAACGTGGTGTATTGGAACTCACAGACATTTTGTATTTGGACACATACGGGTGAAATCCCCAGTGGAGCATATCTCACATGTCTTAGGTCTGAACTTCAAAACCCGAATTAAAGCTCTTAAACTTTCCTTTGTAACAAGTGTGTTCTACCCAGGGCTATTTAAGGGTAAATCTGCAACCGATCAAAGGCCTTTTAAAATAACGTTTAATGCTATTGGAGCGCCTGGGTGGCTCAGTCAGTTAAGCATCTGACTTCAGCTCAGGTCATGATCTCACAGTTCATGGGTTTGAGCCCCTCACTGGGCTCTGTGCTGACAGCTCAGAGCCTGGAGCCTGCTTCTGATTCTGTGTCTCCCTCTCTCTCTTCCCCTCCCCCACTCTCTCTCTAAAAATAAATAAACATTAAAAAATAATAACACATAAATAAAATAAAATATTGTTTAATACTATTATAACTATCCATTACTGTGTCCAGGCACACAAAAGGGGAGAGAAAGAGAAATGTGTGTATTGAATGGGAGTTAGGGGAGCAAGTAGCAGAGAGGGAAGGGCCTGCAGTTTCTCTGCTGGCCATGGCTCAGTCTAGATCAAGGAAAGAACCCCCCACAGGAAAAAGAACACTCTGGACAGTCCTCTGAGCACAGACCAGATGAATACAGGTGCTCCTCAAAGCCCAAGCAAGCCCTCGGGCTACGATTGAAGGATGGTTCAATCATGGAATCTGCCTGCCTACCTTCTCACACTCAAGGCCCAGTGTCTTGACACGGTTCTTACATGGAGCATGATTTAGGGTAGGTGAGGTTATATTATGTGGGTCAGGTGATTGTCAAGGACAGTACCTTCTAGTTTCTCCTTAAACAATAATCCATGGATTGGGCTCCTTTCATTGCATACTGAGCTCCATCATTACTGAGTCCTTTTCTCTGAGACTCACGAATGGGAAAGAGAGAAGAAAGCAAGACAGATCACTCATGGGATGTTCTCTGACTAGCCTGGAAGGCAAGGACACCGTTCTGCCCACATTCTGTCAGCCAGAACTGAGTCACACGCTCCCAACCCCACCGCAAGGCATGCTAGGAAATGTTTCTTTGAGTGCCAGGACAAGTCTATGGTACTGATGAACGTCCAGCCAGTCTCTGCCACCCCTGACATGATTTCAGACCATCATTCTCCCTAAGAGTTAGCTAATTCTCTGCTCTGCAATGATCTTAAGTAGTTTGTAAACGTACGTTTATATGCAGAGGAGGTAAGTGAAGGGTTCAAGTCCACAGAACTAATTTAAAAGATAGAACTTCCTAGTGTTTCAACACTCAGGATACATAGGTAATGTTACAGCAACAGCCTCCAAGTCTTAGTGGCTTGAGACGCAAAGGTTTATTTCTCACTCCAGATCCCATCATGATCCGGAAAACGATCCAAGGCACCACCCTTCCTTCATTGGCCTCTCATTTCAGCCCATTTTGATCTTTTAATTCCTTCTTCTAACCATAAGAATACCTTCCTGATTGTGGCTGCACAGGAAGAAAATGTGGGAAATTGCCCACTGAATCTGGAGTACTTCCACTCGTGAGCGACCCACACCATTTCTTCCATTTCATTGCTCAACCAAGTGGCCATAGCTCATTCAAGGAGGCAGGAAGTGGGATCTTCCCAGACATCCAGGAGAGGAGAAAAACAGAAAATCTCACTGAGCACTAAGAACATCATCCATCCTGATAGGTACTGAGAAAAGGGGCTCAGGAAAGCTCATCGGGCCTGATTTCCGATGGTCACTTTTGCTGCCTTTTATAGCTATCATTATTTTTTCAGAGTGTAGAACCTGAGTGCCTTGGACCCTAAGATATCTGGTGCTTTTCACCCACCCAGTACCTTCTTTTTATTCTAGACCCTCTTTCTCTCAACCCCTAATGGCTCTGGTGGGATTGTCTGTCATGAGCGCTTGAGTTTGTTTTAATTTAATGAGGGCTGGTTTCAGTTTCTTTAGGATTATGAACTGAAAGGAACAGGCTTGAGCTGACAAGAACTACTTTCTCAATACCTGTCTGTGGCAGGGAAGAGTGGGGATAACAGGTGATGGGGAGCGAAGCTAAGTTAGACAGACACACGTACACAGACGCACACACAGAGGGTGTGGAGAGCATGCTCTAAGGACATAGTTGGGACCCTGGATTCCACCACATCTGATATCACCTACCCTTGGCCTTCAGAGTTATAGGACCCAGTAAAGCCCCAGCCCATACTGGTTTCCCCTGGGCTGGTTTAAGTTGAATTTACTTCACTTATACACAAACCCACGAATCCTATTAATGTTCTCAGATACATAAAATTTCTCAAACAGTCTTATGGAGAACTGCATCTCTGGACCCTAACTGGAGGAACAAGCAGGTGCGCTGTTGTAAATATGAGAGAGAAGCTGGGCATTGATCCGGTAAGGAGCAACATGGAGCAAATGAACACATGTCCGGATCATTGGTTAAGAGCTGGGACAGGGTTAGGAGCCGGAGGACCAGACGCCGTGCTTCTCCAGACAGCCTGAAGACATTTAGGGAGAGGAGGCTGACAGGGTGTACCCCGAAGTCCCAAGTCTGAGCAGTTGTAAATGACTTCGGAAGCTTGGCATCAGAATGATGATTTCCTATGTTGTCTCTATCATGAGACATAATATAGGACTGAGTCTCAACAGTGCATTATCCTTCCTTCCTATAGTTTTTGTTATAATTTTTCTAGTTAAAATTTAAGAAACAAGAGAAGCCCTTTCTGAAGGGAGGTGTTAGGAGGCAAGCATATTTAGCTCCCAGCCCCTCTGGATACTTGGGAGGAGAGGGAGTCAGGTCTTATCTGTATGTGAACAGAGCTCCGAAGAGAACAAGCCCAGGAGAAAGGAAACGAGAAAATGAACAGATCTTTACTGTTTATTCTGCTCTAGGTGCCTGCTCTCTGCATATGTAATATGTTTAATCCTGTAAGATCCTGAAAGGAAGTTTACTTTTTAAATGAGGAGAGGTAGTCTGAGAAAGGGTAAGTAACTTGCTACTGTCTTAGAGTGAGCATGCTACAAGGTGGGATGGGAAACGGCTTTCTCCGATTGCAACACCCTCACACTTTTCAGGGAACAATGATACACCACCAAAGACCCCCCCTCCACCGCTCTACCCGCCCCCACTCTTGTATGCAGAAGACTGAAGTTCTGTGATGGAAACTAAAACATGAAACAAAGCCTTTCATTCGTGATAAGAAGCAAAACCCCTTTAAATTTTAAATGAAAGAGTCCAAAACTCAGGAAGGCTTGTGCCCCTTGACACACTTGAGACATTTCCTAACTTTGTGTCTGATGGCAGCAAGTCATGAGGTCAAGGGCCAGATGCCAGAGTTGCTGGAGTCAGAGTAAAGTAGTAACCAGCCTGGGAACTCTGCAGCCCTGCTGGTAGGCAAACACTCAGCTGTATACAAATGAGGAAACAGTGATAAGATTCTGGGCTTCCAGAAAAAACAGTTTCCATTTCATCTCTACCTCCGAGATAGAGAACGAGGAGGAGGTAATAGCAGGTAAAGCAAAAGGGTAAAATAATCGCAACGAGGGGCACCTGGGTGGCTCAGTCGGTTAAGTGTCCAACTTCAGCTCAGGTCATGATCTCGCCATTTGTGAGTTGGAACCCCGCGTTGGGCTCTGTGCTGACAGTTGGGAGCCTGGAGCCTGCTTCAGATTCTGTGTCTCCCCCTCTCTCCTGCCCCTCCCCCACTCATGCTCTGCCTCTCTGTCTCTGTCTCTCTGTCTCTCTCTCTCTCAAAAATAAATAAACATTAAAATATTTTAAAATATATTTTTAAAAATCGCAACAAAACCCATAGGCTCCGAACAAAATTTTGAAAGGTTAACATTGGAGAAGGTGTTTCCTCTCTTGAAATGATCTGGAATCATGAGGGTGGACATGAATGGGGGACACCGAACGTCTCCTGGCTTTATAAAGGAAAGTTAATGTGGGAGCTAAGTTTCTAGGACAGCAAGTTGAGTGGGAAGCCATAATGGAATCCTATGCAGCAGTGACAGTCATGAACTGGAGCTACAAGTAGCCGTGTGGATAAATCTCAACAACATAATGTTGAGTATAAACGTTACATATTCTATTATATTGTTTACATATACTTCAAAAAAATAAGCAAACCAGTTAGTCTTATATATTGTTTAAAGGTATGTGCACATGTAAAGAAAGTAGAGTCAAGTATGGGATCCATAGATACCCAATCCAGGCTTGCTGTTACTACCGGGTAGGGAGGGGATGGGATATTTGGGATGAAGGACAATACAAGGAGTTCCCACTGCATTTGTGATATTTGTCGGTGAAGCTGAACAGGGACAAATTGATATTTGCTGAATTTGTCTCTGTGTGCATTTGATGTGTGAAATATTCCCTAACAAGTAAGACCGAAGATGGATGACAAAGACTAATTTAGCATAGGAACGTAAAGAGCAAGGGGTCCATGGGACTGGGGAAGGATTCTAAGATTCCCTTAGAATGGTTTGTTCAAAGTGTGGGGTCCTGCTGTCTTACGTATTTGGCTAACAGTTAAAGACAGCGTAAATATGACATTTGGAAATTGTTTTTGCTGATGAATCAAACACTTCGCATGTCCTAACCTCTCACTTGATGCAAATGTAATGCCAGCCACACAGCAGAAAAATCCCTTGTGGGTGATTCCATTGTGGCAACCTGATCTGTTTTCTTTTCTAGTCTTTTTATCTTGGTCAAATTATAAAAATTTTAAATATCAAAGAGGAGGAAGAACAATGCCATGTGCAGTCCTTTGGGGGAGATAGCTCATTCAACAATGGAAGGCCACATTCAGGAGGAAGAAAGTATTACATTCAGTTGTAGCCAGTTTCCATCCTTGCAAACTGACAAAAGTAGAAGCTTGTGTTATTATAAAGTAAGAAAATAAACCCCTTTATTTATATCTATAATTTGATTTACACTTATATCATATCTGTGATATGATTGTATCTATTGATTAAAATATCATAATAACCTTTACCATACGAAGAGCTTTTATAAATCCAAAAGAAGACAAACACGTTTTTTTTTCAAGTTTAATTTATTTGTTTTGAAAGAGAGAGAGAGAGAGAGAGAGCGCGAGGGCGCGCGTGAGAGAGATAAAGAGAGCACAAGTAGGGGAGGGGCAGAGAGAGTGGGAGAGAGAGAATGTCAGGAAGGCTCCACACCCAACATGGAGCTCCAACACAGGGTTCCATCTCACAACCATGAAATCATGAGATTTCACGAGCCAAAACCAAGAGTCAAATGCTTAACTGACTGAGCCCCACAGGCACCCCTGAAGACAAATGCCTTTAGAAAAATAGACAAGGAATGTGAGATGAGAATTTATAAAATGAAACATAGATGACCAAAGACATATTAAAATTTAATTCCATTAAAGATGTGCAAGGTAAAAGCATTGAAGCTTCATTTCCATTTTTCACCTATCAAATTGCAAAACATAAAAATTGAAAAGGCTACTTTTTTATCACAAGGTTCAGTGGCATGCCAGAATAATTGTTTTCCTTAGGACAAGCACTAGATCCACATGCATAGGGAAATGTGTCTGAATTTTCTTTGCAGTATGGCTTGAAGTATACTGAAAAATCCTCCAAAATTTCTTCAAAGTAGCCCAACATAGACAATTAAATTTCTTCTCCTTATCAATCTTTCTTTTTTTTTAATTTTTAAAAAATGTTTATTTATTTTTGAGACAGAGAGAGACAAAGCATGAGCGGGGGAGGGGCAGAGAGAGAGGGAGACACAGAATCCGAAGCAGGCTCCAGGCTCCAAGCTGTCAGCACAGAGCCCGATGCAGGGCTCCAACCCATGAACCATGAGATCATGACCTGAGCTGAAGTCGGAAGCTTAACCGAATGAGCCACCCAGGTGCCCCCCTTATCAATCTTTCCATAAGATGTTGGAGGGTTTTTATTAAAATGCAGGTGATTATCTGGGTGTGGCAAGTTCTTAGCCATTAAGAACTGTTTGATCCATCACTAAAAGTAGTTTATCAGATTAGCAGTTAATGAGCCACTGGCAAATTCTTTTTCTTCTAAATGTCTATAGTTTTGAGCAGAAAATACAACGGCAATATCAGAACACCCCACATATATATGACAAACTATGGCAAACATGTATGTATATATATATATATATGTATTTATACATTTATATTATGCATATGTAGTGCAACATTGTAGAAATCATTAACTTTAGGTCCCTCTCCATAATAAATAACTCCTTTAATTTTAGGAATGAAATGAAACTTATGATAAAATTAAGTTGGCATATTCAGTGAGATCCATGGTTATTTTTGTGCTATGCAGTAGTTAGGCACAATTGGTGGGAAGCCTATAAAAAAAATCCAATGAATCAAAAATTTAAGCTTCTTTCTTACCTTGTTAGTTTCAAATACCTATAATTAGCATCAAGTAAACATTTTTAATGCAATCAATCAAAGAATATTTGATCTTTGACCTTCATCCACATAATGTCATTCATTCTTACTAAGATACAAAGGTTTTCAATGAGGCTTCCTCACCCTGCCAGTTCTCTGTCCTTTGACAAGGCCTGGAAGCAGGGATTCATCATTACCAGTTGTCTTGGTGTGGTGGAACTTGATGCAAAGTAATCTTGGCTTACAAAGTTATAGATTGCAGATTCAAGGGTGGGAGGAAAGATCTAATTAATTAAGGGTTGGTGGCATGGAGGAAGAGAAGGACCACAGGGAGAAGAAAGGCTGAATCCTCCAAAATGATGTGTTTTGATCAACATGAAGGAATAGAAGGGACAAGCCAAGAAAGGGAAGAAGAAGATGGATCCACAGGCATATCTTCCCATTAATACTGACCCAGCACTGGAAGTCATTCTAAAAAGCCTACAACACATTTACACTCAAACCTGACCCTAGAAGTCTCTTGGCATCAGGACAAGCCAAAGTCTGACCTGTTGCCTCGACACTGCTCCTGGTCCCATCTTTTCCCCATGGACCAGCTTTCCTTCAGTTTCAGATAGATCCAAATGATGAGGAATAAATTGAAATAAATGGAAAAATAAACACTCTATGAGAATGATGCAGAATTGAACTCCAATTCATTTATTGGAACGGCCTGTTAGCGGGGAGGACAGGACCTGAATCAGTGGGGGAGGTGGTCAAGAAAACAGAACAAGTTGCTGCAGAAACCCACATTCCACTTCAAACCCAAAGCTATAAGAAATAAAATAACTTTGAGGCATCTGGCTGGCTCAGTCAGTTAAGTGTCCAACTTCAGCTCAGGTCATGATCTCACAGTTCATGAGTTCGAGCCCCATGTCAGGCTCTGTGCTGACAGCTCAGAGTCTGGAGCCTGCTTCGGATTCTGTGTCTCCCTCTCTCTCTGCCCCTTCCCCATGCACACGCTGTCTCTCAAAAATGAATAAACATTAAAAAATTAAAAATAAAAGAAATAAAGTAAATTTAAGTGCACATTTGCTTACTTTTGTAAAGGATCAACTAACAATAACAACAACCACCTCAGTACTCAAAAAACAGTGTAATCCTCTACATAAACCAGGAATAAAGTGGGAACACAGAACCATTAGCAGGCATCAAGTCTCAGGCCTGCTGGAAACCAGGAGCAGAATAGGCAGAGGTGGCCAGGAGTTCTCCCCCCAAAGAAAGAAAGGGGTTCCCCACTCACAAACAGGTAAGGAGGCTCCAGGGCTCCCTGCCGAAGAACGTAGGCTGAAATGAGTTCCAGCTAAGAGCTGTGGTGGAAACTAGCTTTTTGCTTAGGTAGAAGAAAAGAAACAGCAACAGCTCGACAATATACAACTATGTATTGGCAAAGGGATTAGGTTTGCATATAAGGGCTCAAGTTGTCAGCATAAGACTTGATTATACCTAGGGATTGGGCAGTGCTGGGAAGTGGCAACCTCAAGATTAGACATGAGGAGGGGATGCACGAGAAGTACTCATACTCAACGTTTCAAAACAGACGAGGAAAATTAAAGTTATAAAAGGAAGACCCAAATCTCAACAACTGGAGAATACCTTCCTGAAGAAATGAGAATAATAGAGAAATCTGAAAGAATTTTTTTTTAACGTTTATTTTATTTATTTTGAGAGTGAGAGATAAAGCATGAGCTGGGGAGAGGCAGAGAGAGAGGGAGATAAAGAAGCCCAAACAGGTTCTGTGCTGCCAGCGCACAGCCCGACATTGGGCTTGAGCTCACAAACCGTGAGATCATGACCTGAGCCCCAAACAAGAGCCAGATGCTCAATTTGACTGAGTCACTCAGGCGCCCCAGAAATCTGAAAGAATTTAAAGTAAGTATGGTAGTATCTTCAAAGAGAATATAAAAAGGAGAAACTTTATTTTAAAAAATACAAACCTGGCAGATATTAATCACTAGTAAGTACATATGAAAAAGTACCAATTAGGAGCCAGGAAGTGAAACACACAGTTATTCAAATGGAAAAGAAAAATTCAACAAGTACCATCAAGTCTACATGAGACACAGCCGAAGAGAAGGTGTAATACAATGAATTAAGTATTGAGGAATTCACCCAGAATACAACACAAGGAGATTAAGAGATGAAAGAAAAAGGAAAAATGTTGGGACATGGGAGAGAGAGGCACCACCACTTATCGATTAGTAATTCCAGAAGTCAGGGAGAGAGGAGTGGTGGAGGGGCAGTATTCAAAGACCTAATGCCTGAGAATGTTCAGAATAAACAACCATACTCTGCTTGACACAAAAAAGAACACAGAGTACTGTATAAGGTAACCGATAATAGAAATATAACTGCAGAACTTCAAGAAAAAGAGGAATTATTAGAAGATACCAGAGAGACGGAAAAAAAAAAAAAACACACCTAAGCCCACAAAGGGATAACAGCTAGGTTGAGAGCATACTTTTGCCATTAGATATAGTAGGGACTGGAAGACAATGGAGTAATGTCATCCATATGCTGAAGGAAGACACTGTCAACCTAAAATTCCATACAGAACTAAATCATCACTCAAGAACGAGGGCAAAATGATTTCTAAACTACAAAGACAAAGGATGTGCATCTTCAAAAAGTGAAATAAATCTAGAAGGAAGCACACAGCAATGGTCACTATAAATAATGCAACAAAGACCAAAGCCTTATGTTGACAATGCCAGTATCCCAGGAAAATGCCCAACATGTGACATGGCCCACAGGGATGAAATTAAACATTAGAGATGTGGTCATTGAAAGTAGAAACCACCTTCCAATTAAGCAAACTTCATTACTGTGTAAGGAAGGAAGGGAGGCAGGAAAGGGTGGAGGGAAGGGAAAAGGGGGGCAAGGAGGGAGGAGTCCATCCTGCTCTCCCTAGATTTCTCAGAAAACAGAGAACGGAGGTGCTCCTGAAGAGATGTGATTGCCAATGTGGGCACAAGGGAACTGAGTTCTGTTGCTGTTACCTTCATCCCTGGGGTGGGTGGGGTGTGGGGGTCATGGGACCCATGAAGAGTTTCTGACCATGTGGGAATCCATGCTGTCTGCGGCCCGAGAGATTTAGCCTAAGAAACATTGCCGTGCTGTGAAATTAATTACTTTCAGGAAAGAAAGCCTCCGGTGATTTCACTCTCTCAACAGGGAGAGAAGGTCAGCAAGAGTGGGGCTCCATAGGAAGGGCAGTGCAGGGCCTGGGTGGACCCGCACCTCCAGGGGACCCAGGCTGGGAGCCCAGCAGAGATTTCCCAAAGCAAGGGGAAGGAGCTGAAGGTGGAGGCTCCTGCTCTGAACCAAGTCAACCTGCATTTGAGGGCACCTCTCAGGCTAGATTAGAAGTGTAAATGCAGCTTGTTGCCCCCACCCCACCTCTGGCAGGAGCTTGAGAACAACTGCTGTGCTTTACAGTGGGGCTACTGTGGGGATAAATGGCGAAGAGGACTTATAACAACTTTGCTCAAATTTTATGAATGAAGTCCCTTCTAGGTCCTCTTTAAAAACGTATTAAGATGTTAAAATTGCTTTTAATTGCTTCTTTTGCTATGTGACCAGTGTTCCTTTGGAATGCAACGCTGTACTGAGAACTTGAAGGTTCCACTTTATTTGGGTTGTATGCATGGAATGTAACTCCTCCTTCTGGTGGAGACACAAAGCAACTCATCTGTCTGCCTCTTGGTTGTGGCCTGCCTGTCCACCTAGGCTACAAACCACCAACCTAAGACCCTTGGGCTTGGAAGACCACATGCTGGACCAATGCTGACCAGAGAGCTTTCACAGAGGCTCACAATTTCCTAGAGTCTAGACGTTCTCCTCAGCAGACCTGCCTTGGGTGTTTCCTCTGGGGACCACATTCATCAGTGGCCAAGAGCGTAGCATGCTGGCGAGTTAGGTCAGAGGCCTGTCTTTAGCTGAGGTAGAGCACTGAATGTCAGCCTCCCCCAGAGGAAGGCTCGTGGCCACATTGGAAGGCTACATTTCCAATGCGTAGAATCATGCCCAAATATTTGTTAAGTGAAACTACACGGATGGGGGATATGCCTCGACATCTTAGCTTTTGCATTGGCTCTGTCATAAATACCTTTCAGAACATTCCTCTATTACCTTGTAATAGAGACGAAACAAACGTTGGGGTTGACAAACCTAAATACTGCGGAGGGTTCAAACTAGCCAGGAAAAAATAGGTTTTGAGAAGTAGACAGGTTCCTGAGTGCATTTTAAGTGGAGGAGAAAAGGAATCCATGCTGTCTGCTGTCTGAGAGATTTAGTCGAAGAAATATTGCTGTGCTGTGAAATTAATCCCTATCAGAAAAGAAAGCCTCCAGTGATTTAAAATTATATTGCATATATCTATGTAGTATATTACATACAGTACATTAAGAACGTTAAAGTAAATTAAAAGCCCTAAAACAATCCACATATTTTTTCAAGATCCCAGTGGCATATTAATTATGCCTTCTGCTCTATTCATTATGTCTCTTTTGTAAATATAGGCAGTTTCAGAATTAAAACTGCTTGGCTAATACGAGGCCTTTGCATAGAAAGAGCCATTAATTCTCTGTCCCCTGACATTGTCACATGGCTGTGACCACCAAAGGTCCCGGCTACTTCTCACCCTACTAACCCCCCAGAGCTATTGCTTAAGGAGCCCCCAGGGCTGCCTGCCAATCTCCACTTCTCCTCTTTATACTCAAAGGCCCCCAGAACTCAGGTCTTCGGAACACCCTGAGTAGTATTCCAACTGTGTCCATTCCAACTGTGATAAATTAGGCTATTGGGGCTAGTCTGAGAATCTGCCCACCAGTGAGAACAGTGGGATCAATGGTGAGTCTGTACAGCGTTATTATTAAGAATGTGGTTCTGACCATGGGGGAGGAGAAGGGAAAAAAATAGTTATGGAGAGGGAGGGAGGCAAAGCATAAGCGACTCTTAAATACTGAGAACAAACTGAGGGTGGATGGGGGGTGGGAGAGAGGGGAAAATGGGTGATGGGTATGGAGGAGGGCACTTGTTGGGATGAGCACTGGGTGTTATATGGATACTAACTTGACAATAAACTATATTTAAAAAAAAAAGAATCATGAACAAACTTCCAAAAAAAAAAGATCAGATGAACTTGTGAAAAAAAAAAAAAAAAGAATGTGGTTCTGGTGGAGTCAGACCACCTGTGTTAATTTCCTGTCTCTGACATTTGTTAAGGGTGTAAACTTGAACAATTCAACTGCTCTTTTCCTCAGTTTTCTCATCAGTAAAATGAGAACAATAATTGTAACAGACCTCATAGGAATTATTATGGGCTGAGTTGTGTCTGTTCAAAATTCATATGTTGAAGTCATAACCCATAGGACCTCAGAATGTGACTGTATTTGGAGAGAGGGCCTTTAATGGGGTCATTGAGTAAAACGAGTTCCTATGGGTGGGTCCTGATGCCATATGACTGGTGTCTTTATAAGAAGAGGAAATCAGGACAGAGACACACATGGAGGGAAGTCTATGTGAAGACACAGGGACCTGATTGCCATCTGCCAGACAAGGAGAGAGGCCTCAGAAGAAATGGACTCTGCCGACACTTTGATCGTGGACTTCTAGCCTCCAGAATGGTGCAAAAATAAATGTCTATTGTTTAGGCCACCCAGCATGTGGTACTTTGTTACGGCAGCCCTCGAAAATGAATACAGGTGCTTTGGAAGATTCTGTGAGATAATGCATGAGTCAAACGCTTAGAAAGGTGCCTACCATAGTAGGCATGTGGTCAATGTTAGCTCTCATTATGATGCACGCAAATAGGTCACTAATTCTAAATACATTTTTTTTTTTTTGAGGGCAAAAGTATGAGCAGGGGAGGAGTAGGGGCAGAGGGAGAGAGAGAATCCCAAGCAGGCTCTATGCTCAGCATGGAACCTGACACAGGGCTTGATCTCACAACCAAGAGAAAATGAGAGTCGGACACTCAACCAACTGAGCCACTCAGAAACCCCTAAATAACTTTCTGAAGAATTAAGATATAGATCACAACCTGTTCATACCATGGGTACTATTATACTCGAATTACCTTGAAACTTGTCTTCTTCACAGTAAACATTCATTTCTTCATCTGTTCATAAAGTAAACATTTATTCACTGCCGACTTTGAGCCAGGAACTACGCTTTAGGCTAGGAGTACAAGATGGGTAGGACACAGCTCGTAACCCTCCCTTGAAGAACTTGTGGTACCTGGCAATGATCCAGCATGGCAGTTGGCATCATTAGAATGACAGAGTGGTGGCTGGAGGCCAGGAGGGTTGAAGCTACTTTTGCCCTCAAAAAAAAAAAAAAAAAAAAAAGGTATTTAGAATTAGTAACCCATTTGCGTACATCTTTATCTTCTCAAACCACCTTATTCAGATGTAATTCATATACAATAAAATACACATATTTAAAGTGTAATATTTGATGTTTTGACATATGTATCTGTCAGTGAAACATGTGCCATGATAAAGATAGTAAACGTATCCCTCAGCCCCCAAAGTCTCCTTTGGACCTCAGTGAGCCACGATTGCCTGCATTCAACCACTTTCTTTCACTATAAATTAGATGGCAGTTCCATAATTTTATGTAAGCAGATTCAAACAATATGCACTTTTTCATGTTTTTTTTATTCAACATAATTACTTTGAGATTTGCCCATATTGTTGGCATATTAATAGTTCCTTCCTTTTTTGTCACTGAGTAGTATTCCATTGTAGGAATATGCCACTGTTTTGTTTATCCATTCACCAGTTGATGGACACATGGGATCATTTACTGGTTTGGGTTTTTGCATATAAAGCTACAATGAACAAGGGTGCCTGGGTGGCTCAGTTAGTTAAGTGTCTGATTTTGGCTCAGGTCATGAATCGTGCGGTTCCTGAGTTCGAGCCCCTTTATTAGGCTCTGTGCTGACAGCTCAGAGCCTGGAGCCTGCTTCAGATTCTGTGTCTCCCTCTCTCTCTCTGCTCCTTCGCTGCTCACACTCTGTCTCTCTCTGTCTCTCAAAAATAAAAACCTTAAAAAATTAAATTTTTTTTAAATAAATAAAACTACAGATAAACATTTGTGTATAATTCTATGGATGGATATATGCTTTCTTTCTCTTGGGTAAATACCTAGGTGTGGAATGGCTGTATCCTACGCCAGTTGTGTGGTACCTTTTTAAAAAACCAAAACTGTTTTCCAAAGTGCTTTTACATTCTTACAAGCAGTGAATGAGATTTCTAGTTTCTCCATATCTTCCTCAATTTGTTCAATATCTTCTCATTTTTGTCATTCAGTGGTTGTGTAGTGGTGTATCACTGAAGTTCTAATCTGCATTTCTCCAATGACTAATGATAAAATGTTCCCTTAGATCTTTTGTTGAATTTTTTTATAGGTTGTTGGTTTTCTTATCATTGCTTGGAGGGCTTCTTATATTTTCTGGATGCAAGTCCTTTGTCAGACATATGCTTTGCAAATATTTTCTCTTCATCTGTGGCTTCGTTTTTTATTCTCTAAACTGTGTCATTTGAAGAGCAGACTTCAATTGTAATAAAAGCTAATTAATCAATTTGTTCTTTCATGGCTCATGCTTTAGATGTAATATCTGTTAAATATTTGTCTTATTCGAGTCTAGTTTTTTCCACTCTTCTAGAATTTCTATAGCTTTATATTTTATGTTTAGATATACATCAAGTTGGTTCATGATTGTATTCAAGTCTTTTATTTCCTTACTGATTTTTTATTTAATTGTTCTATCAATTACTGAAAGAGGGATACTGAAATCTTTGATTGTAATTGTGGATTTGTTTTTCCCTCCTTGTACTTTTAACAGTTGTTGCTTCGTGTACTTTGAAGCTCTATTATAAGGTACATATTGAAGATTGTGTGTCTTATTAATGTTTGACCCCTTTATTTTTATGAAATGACTTTTTTTTATCCCTGGTAATATTCTTTGTTCTGAAATCTACTTAGTCTTTAATTAATATAGGTACTACAACTTTCTTTTGATTAATGTTAGCATGGGAAATATTTTTTCTTTCATTTATTTTTAATCTATATCTTTATATTTAAATTGTGTTCTTTGTAACCAGCATATAGTTGTGTCTCACTTCTTTTTTTTTTATCCAATCTGGCAATTCTAGCCTTTAAACTGAGGCATTTAGACTGTTAATGTTTACTGTGAATATGGATGTCTTTAGGAGTATATCCATCACCTTGCTATTTATTTTCTATTTCTATTTTCCTTTTCTTCCTTTTTTCCCTTTTTCTTTTTCTTATGCCTTCTTTTGGCTTAAAATATATAAAAATAAAAATATTCTTATTATTCCATTTTATCTCCTTTGTTGACTCATTAACCCTAGCTCCTTGTTTTGTTATTTGGGTGGCTGCTCTAGGGCTTAGAATATACATCATTAGCCTATCCTCCTTGACCTTCAGGTGACATTATAGTACTTCACATTTTGTCATAGACCATTTGGGCTTCAATAATAGAATTCCTTATAGACTAGGTGGGCTGAAGCAGCAAACACTTATTTCTCACAGCTCTGGAGCCTGGGAAGTCCAAGATCAAGATGTTGGTGTAGCCAGTGTCTAGTAAGAACACTCTTCTTGATTTGCAAATGACCTTCTTGTTGTGCTCCCACGTGGTGGAAAGGAAGCAGAGAGACAAACTTACCAGTCTCTTCTTATAAGGACATTAATCTCATTCATGAGGACAGACCCACAAGAGCTAATTATTTCCAAAAGGCCCTGTCTCCTAATATCATCACACTGGGGCTTGAGGTCTCAACATATGAATTTCAGGGGGACACAAACATTCAGTCCATAATACATATATTATAAGAGCCATGAATTGTATTCCATTAATCTCTGCCTGCCTTTGTGCTCTTGCTGTCGCATATTTTACCTTTATATGCTATAAAACCCACAATACATTGTTATGATATTTGCTTGAAAATCAATTATCTTTTAAACATATTTAAATAATAAGAAAAAAGATCACATATTTAATCATTACCATTTCTGGTGCTCCTCATTTCATTGGGTAGACCCAGATTTCCATCTGGCATTATTTTCTTTCTGTCTGAAGAACTTCCTTAATTCTTATAGTTTGGGTCTCCCAGAGTGATGATTTTTTTCAGCTTTTGTGTGTCTAAAAATTTCTTTATTTTGCCTTCATTTTTGAAAGATATTTTCTCTAGGTATAGAATTTAGGTTGACTTTTCCTTCGTGACTGATGTTCAGTGTCCTGAAAGCTGGTGCATCATATATTTCATTCACAAAAAGTATGATGTCTTAACACCTTGTTCCAGAACTTACACTTCATCATTTCCACAGTACCCTGCTGGTCTGAGAAGATTGCCCTCCCAACATGTGTGTGCTGGGAAAGGGGGCCAAGGATAGGCCACAGGGCATGAGTATCTGAAGCCAAGGATCACCATACCCAGGAAGTGAGTGAATCCACCAACTTGGGGAGTGGGAAAATTCAGTTGGATGGGCAGGGTAAAGCCAGATGACAGCATATCAGGAAGAGTTTTGATGGAAGTAATTTCTACTTTGTATTCTATAAAAACCTCTGTCTCAACTGGTTTTTCATCACACTTTCACTATTATTTGTCAGTCTCTCCTACTAAACTGAAAATTTGTGTCAGGCAGAGACTATGTCTTCTTCATAGCGGGTCCCCCATGCTCCTTGTATCATCCCTGGGTTGTAGAAGGAGCTCAGGCATGGTCTCTTGAGTGGAATCAAACGGAATGGGCTGGAACAACAAATCTACCAGTTTCTATTACATGGCCCTAAAATGTTAGGCAGGCTAAGCTAGAAAGTGGGATATTGAAAATCGTGCTTTAGGAAAGCTGATTAGAACCAAGGGGTTAGGGACAGCAGTCAAGAAGTTCTATTCAAAGTCTAATGTGGCAGTTCAGATGTAAAATGGCAAGACATGGAATCGATGGAAGTAAGAAGTAGCAATAAAGTAGAAGACTTGACTCATAGGCCCATATGGAGAAAATAACTGATAGGACTTATTGACAATTGGGTTTAAAGGGAAGAAAGAGGAAGATGAGTCTAGGGTTTCAAGACACGGACAACCAAAAATTGTGGTGTCACCAACAAATTGAGACAGCCCTCGGACTAGATATATCACTTCTCTTCCAAAATTCTTCTTCTTTCTTTATTTCCTATCTGAGAGAACTAAGCTAGAAGTCTTGGGATTGTTCTCGACATTTTTCTCTTCCTTATCTATGAATCAAGTCACAGTGTGGGTTCCCCAGAAAGAAGACTCAGATGGAGTTTAGGGTGTTGGCTGGGCACCTGGGATCAGCCCCCTGGAAGGAAGGAAAATGAAGCAGGAGTAGACACAGGGAGAAATCAAGCTGCACACTGCCTTGGATCATTCCACAGGGAGCACTAGACCTAGAACAGCCCTGAGAGTGGCCCCAAACTGGACCAAGCTGGCCAAGCCTTTATGCCCTTGCTTTACTCAGTCATTGGAAACACCTGGATGGGAAGTGGTCTCAAGTGAGGAGCTCTGGGCAACCTCCACCATCTCTGAAGCATTGGCAGCTGGAGACCATCTTCTCGCAGCATTCCCAGTAACCAGGGCAGCAAGTTCTTCACTGACAGAACATTTGGGTGGCACATCACAGTATCCATCCACATGCTTAACACTCCCTAGTCTCGATCCTAAGCCTCAGAAATTAGTGATTTGAGGTTCTCATTACTTTTTTTCCTGAATTGCTTCAGCTGGGTCCTAGTTTATCTCTCTTCTCATTATCTTCACCTCTCTCCAATCCAGTTCCACACTATGGTTGCAATGATCTTTCTAAACACAGACATAAACCATGCCACTCTTCATCGTAAGACCATTCAAGGGCTTCTCATCCCCTGTGGGAGCCAGTCTGAACATCCACGCAAGCTGTACTTTGGTCCTGAAAAACTCCTCAGAGTGGGTGCTGGGATTTCACACATCTTCACGTTCTTTCTCTGTCAAATACCTTCCCCCTCTGACCTGATTTTTGGTTTCATTAACTGCTCCTACCTTGTCCTTCCAAACTCATCCCCTCTATAAAAACCCCATGACTCTGCTAGCCTGGTTTAAGTGACATTTTGATATGTTAGCACAGTCCCCACTATTTGCCACTTTGTAGTATTTATTGCGTGATGCTCTAAATGTCTGTTGTCAGAGACTCATCTCACTGAGAGCATAAACAGTTCTCTCTTTTTAACCCAGCACTTAGCATATGACCCACTCCCATGAGTGGGGGCTTTCAAATGTTCAGACAGTTAAATGAATTAATAAAATAAAAAAGTTTAGAAAATACTCTTACTCAGTTTTATTGTCCTGATTACCCAAGCATCCTTCTTTGGGCAACTGGAACAGAGTTTTTCAAAAGCAGGAATCAGTCAATGAAATTAGACTTATTTATGGATCGATCAGCTCTGAATTTCCAATAAAAAACTATTGCCGTCTATGAAGTTTAGTCAAGGAGCTACTTTGGCTCATCACTGAAGACCTTCCCCGTGGCTGCTGTTGGAGGTCCTTCATGGAGGGGACTCTAAGCCCCCTCTTTGACTTTCCCTGTGACCTCTCCCTCTCATTCCCATGGAGAAAACCCAGGAGCAGAAGTAGGAGAGGGATGCATGTCCCTCCCCAGGAAGCTGCAGAGCTACACGGATGCCTTATGCCATTGTTTCTGGGTTCCAAGCTTCTAAATTGGATGAGAAGACCTGGTGTCACATGAAGAAACTCTTCTGTCCCCACCGCCAGCCCAGTGTTATCCAGACTCCACTCTCTCACTTGTCTTCTTCCCTGATGTGAGAGAGAATCCAGATTTCTCCAGGCCATTCTTGTCGTTAACAGACATTTAGTGCACACCTCAGGTACACGGCACTGGGCTCTAGGTGGGACTTACAACATCTAATAGAGGTAATCGTGCTCTCATGGAGCCTTCTGGTTTTTCCTGAGATACTTATATGCAGGGGCTTAGAGGCAGTTGTATGGACGACAATGAGCTTTCGATAAATTCTCACACCTTGTTGATTACTTCTAAAAGGACCCTTGAATAGGATCCTATTTTGCTTCAGACACCATTGGCTATTTGGAAGTCATGAAAACATTTGGGAAACTTTAATGATTTTTACAAGGCCATCTCCTGTCCTGGGAGGTTTTCATGTTGAATTCTATTAACCGGTTTTGTCTTTTGTTAAAATGCATATATTAACAATTAAAAGCCATTTTAAATAATTGATTCAATTCACTAAAGCCAACAAATTAATTAACTGATGCATAATTAATCAGAGCAGCAAGGCATTACTTCTTAAGGGACCAGATAGGAAAGCCGTGATTTGTGTGTTCATGAACAGAGTAGATACAGTCAGCGGTGCTCTTGAACCACATACTGATACAATCAGGGTCATAATTTAAGAGCTGAAGGCTGTTCAGCCACAGAAGGAGAACACGTCCTCCACTGTTCTGCTCAACGTGAAGAGAGAGTCTATATTTGGGCTGAGTCTTAAGATAGACACAATACAACTGGATGTCAGATTGTGGCAGGGTAGGGAGTGGTTCTTGGAAAGCATCATGGTCCATTGCTCAACACTTACTGATATACTCAAGTGCAGTGTGAGGAAGGGACCTGTCAGTAATTTGTTTCTGATCCATAAGGAGGCGAGTCCAGAAATTGAGAGTAAGCATTCAGAAATATTTGTAGCAATCTGACAGTTATTTTATTTCTGTTCAATAGAATATTTTAAATTTGGGGCTTATGTTTTTATGTTCTTTTTCATTTAATTTTTCTAAAAAGTCATTTTATTGTATTTAAAATAAGTATCAGTATGTAATAGATAATAAATTATTTAAAAAACTGATATATAAACACAAGTATTTCTAGAAGCACTTCCTTGGATCATTCTACAAATTCTCAAGCTGAAATCTTGTAAACTACTGTCTGGCCTGAACATATTCTCGGGGAGATAACATGAGCTCTAACATCCCTTTGCAACTGAGTTGGAAAACAGGATTTGCATGCCTCGCATTCGTCTCTGGAGGTAGTCCTATACTCAGCAGAATCAATGCTATCTAGAGAACAAGATGAACAAAGACATATCAAAGCCATGTAAGCTGTAAATAATATAGCTGCACCGATATTTATTTTGAGCATATGCCTACTGAGAGGGTCATGAGTTAACTGTGAAAAGTAATATTACTTTACAATCACTAGCCATAGCTGTGCATTAGAGTATGCCACAGTGAATTAATGGCTCCAACCCCCATAACAAAAGTGGCAGGGACTGCGGACTTATATCTCCATATGACTGTAAGAGTCTTCCTCTGGGATAGTGTGATATCGATGAACAGGTCAGAAGAAAGGTAGTTAAATAGCTTTATGCAAACTTTGCTAATAAAAATAAAGATAGTACCGCCACTTACTTGAAATGGAATGGGCCTGACTCAGTTGTCCTTGGGTTATAGTAATCAGAACACTTTCTAAAGCCTTTTTTGTGCTAAAGTGGCTATAATAGCTTTTGTAGCTTCTTGGATGGGCTTCAAGGTGGCCCTGTCTTTGCGATTTGGAGGTTGTTCTCTGTGCACATATAGACCACCCAGGATGATTCCCCTCAAATGCATCACTTTCCATTCCTTGAACCCCCACCATGTGCAAGTGCTCTGACTTGGGAATGGACAGGGCTTGTGATTCAGTTTTTTGCATGAATGGTCTTGGAAATATGATCTCAAGATTTTGAAAAGTGAAATTACTATTCTGAAAATACAAGGTTTTTTTAATTGCAAAACAGCTACCATATTGCCTTATCAGAATAGAAGAGAAAATTCCTCACCTGAGATTGTGCATGAGATCCAACCAATGACCCACTCAACAGAACATACCAAACAGCCATGGTCAATATCAGTAGTAGAGAAAATCAGATATTTATGGGTTCAAATCCTAAGTTCTCCACTTTCTAGCTGTATAACCTTGGACACTTTACTTGACTTCTCTGCCCTGGGTTCCAAACCTGTAAAATGGAGATATCAACACCTACCCAGAAAGGCTAATACTTATAGAACACTTTTTTTTTAAACATTTTATTTATTTATTTATTTTGAGAGATAGAGACAGAACATGAGACAGGGAGGGGAGAGAGAGAGGGAGACACAGAATCCGAAGCAGGCTCCAGGCTCTGAGCTGTCAGCACAACTGAGTCCCCAACGTGGGACTCGAGCCCACAAACCGTGAGATCATGATGAGCCAAAGTCAGATGCTTAACTGACTGAGCCACCCAGGGGCCTCTAGAACACTTCTTATAATACTAGTCCCTGAGCTAACTATTTACACATATTTTTTCACTTACTCTCATAGCAAATATTTAAGTTATATAATAACTGATCCCCAAGTACAAACACTCAACCATTACAGCTTTGGAGATAGCGTACATAACAGACTGAGGATAGTGCCCAGCACATAGTAGGTACTTAATAAATGGAATCACTAGTCTATGATTATTGCACCCTAGTCTATGATTATTGCATGAACACCCATGCTGTTCATGGAGACAAATGCAAAATGGGAAGTGAAGATGGACACTTGCTTTTGCTTTGCATTCTCCCTGTGCTGGAAGGATCCATGGCTGCCCTGCTTTAGTGGTGCCGAGAGGCGGTCCAGTCTCTGGTCTCCCAGGCCCCACCCGTAGCCCCCAGGTGTGCCAGTAAAGAAAGTGGGTTTACCTTCAGGGCAAGCCTTAGGCAGAGGATAATTTTAAGGATAACTAGAGGGCTCCATGACCGCCCAAATATCTCCCCTAAGGCCTGAATGTTGCCAAGAACTCATTTGAGGGGAGTTACATCAGTCATTCTCCTGGGATAGCAAGAAAGCTCAAATACGAAAAATCCCCAGGAGAGGCTACAGGAAAGTGTGAATAAATTTCAGGCAAGCAGTATAAAGTGATATCAGAGCTTAATAGCTGCAACAGCAAAGAGTTTAAAATGTGGAAAAACAATGGTCACCTGGTATAGGTTAGAAGAAGCTGTTATTGAGAGAAGAGTAAGGCTGGAAACAATTTGAGGAGTGTCTCAGTTTTACAACTGGCTGCTCCTGCTTATCTTTGGGTATGTGCAGAAATGACATACTATGAACAAAAGGAAGAAGTGTGCCTACACCTCGATGCACCTCAGAGAGCAGAGTGTACTTGCCTTTAGGCCTAGCCAGGCTCTTCTCTTGGGCCGTGGGCCTGGGTCTGCATGGTCGGCAATTTTCTCTCCAGATTCTCAGTGCAGACAAATACTGGCTATTAAAATTAGGTTGCCTGAGTTCAAATCCCAAATTCCCTCTTCCCAGCTACCTGACTTTGGGCAAGTACTTCATCTCTTCCAACAGGGAACTTGTGAGTTGTGTGAGGATAAAGCGCCCTGCTCTGTGTCCAGCCTGGGGTAAGCAATCCCCTCACTCCTGTTGGTGACCCATGGGAAGTGACCAGCCAGCCAGTCTGGCAGGTTCCAGGGGGCTCCTGTTTTCTCAGACCAATCATGCCAATCACAGCTGTGCTTGAGGACCAGTTATTCATGTACAGAGATTATACAGTTTCCAAATGTTTTCTTTCTGCTTCCCATTGATCTCTTTTACGTGAATGTTGGTCTTTAAAGATACAAACCATCTAGGGCAGGAGCTAGGGGTTCCCATTGTCACACATTTTCTGTAACCCTGGGGGAGTCCCCTCACCTCTTGGTGCCATTGAGCTTTCCTCTGAGGTAAAAGGAAGGGGGCAGACAAGAAAACCTTTCAGTTTCAGCAATAGCTCCCTGGATGTGGCCAGCACTATTGTGCAAATCCATATTATACTTCCCGAGCCTCGGTTTGCCTATCTGCCAAACAGAACAGTCACTATCTCAGGATAATTTACTTAAATATGTATCAGTGAGATTGTCTTTCCAGTTTTCTTGAAGCATCTCACAGGCCATGCTCCCTTACCCCCACCCCCACCCCCTAAGATAAAAAAAGGGACGACACCTTTAACTTCCTTTTCTGGGAACTGTGGTCTGTGGGAGCCACCTGATGACAAAACCACTAAGGAAATTCAGGAAGTATACTTTTACATGCAGACAATACAAAATATTCAAAAAGGCCTGTGGAAGTATCCCACAGTCCGCAATTATCTGATGGGCATCTATCAGGCAGCAAGTTGCTTGGATAAATGGAATTCGCCTCCTTGTTCTAAAGGAATTTACAGCCTATTATGGGGAGATAAGTGCATGAATCTAGATAATCATAATTTGTAATTCAAGTTTGGAGGAGCTAGGTGCCACAAAAGAGATATAAATTAAGTATCCTATGAGCTTCAAGAAGAGAAAGTTACCTGTAGCTAGGAAATCAGACCCCTTTATGTGCTAAACGCTTATAGGAGGGCTTTGTGAAGGAGTTGGGGGAGATGAGTTCTGAGGGTGGATAAGGTATGGATTCAGGAAGGGGAGGAGAGGAACATTCCGGAGCAAAGGCATGGAGGGGGAAGGGGAAGTTCAGGATGCAACTATGCCACTTGATTGGCCTGGTTCTAAGCAATGAGGTCATAAGTGTTGGCTGAGATCTCAGAAAGCCTTGAACTCTAAGCTAAATAATTTATGCCCTATTCTTCTATTTATTTTTTTTAATGTTTATTTATATTTGAGAGAGAGAGAGAGAAAGCACACATGAGCAGGGGAGGGGAAAAGAGAGACAGAGACAGAATCTGAAGCAGGCTTCAGGCTCTGAGCTGTCAGCACAGAGCACGACGTGGGGCTCGAACTCATGAGCTGTGAGATAATGACCTTAGCCAAAGTCAGATGCTTAACTGACTGAGCCACCCAATGCCCTATTCTTTAAGACATTAGAAAACATTGAAAGTTTTGAAAGGGAAAGATACATAGGATAAAATGGAAGGGGAGAGGTAGGGGAAAGGGAGCTCTGTGAGGAGAAGAGTGTACTAATCCAAATTAGAGGGAGTGGTGGTCTGGATTAAGGCCCAACTGTTGGGGAGAAAAGAGGTTTAAAGACAAAAGACCCACATACCCCTCCAGTTTCCCAGGAACAGTTGTGGCTTCAGCCTGTCATTCTGATATAATATTGAATAACACTCTCTTTACAAGTGTACCGGTTGAGACAATAAATGGTGTGATCACCTTAGTTAAAGGTTATGTTGAGTTGAGTGCCTGGAAGGGTGGACAGAGAAAAACAAAAAGGTTTTGTAAGAGGTAGGCACTATTATTATCCTCATTTTATCTGATGAAACTGGGCAGAGGGAGTCCTATGCCCAGTAAACAGCTGAAAATTCAGGCCTCAACCTCAAGAGAGAATTCGGAATGCAGACGATCATCTGGGAATTATCTACAAGGAAGAGGTAGCGGAGGCCAAGAGGTTCCGGTGGGTTGCCAAGATAGAGAGTGAAGGAAAGGATGAGGAACAGGACCAAGAGTGGAAATAGGAAGAGGAAGAGGAAGAGGTCAGGCAAACCAAAAGGGAGCATTCAGTTAGAGACCAAAGTGACAGCATTGTGAGAACCAGGTCAAGAATGACCAGCTCACGAGTGCAGAGAGCTGTAAGGGGGAATCGAAAAGAATGGTAGATTGGTGACCTCTGACCCAACAGTTTGCATGTCAATTTCTCCACTGTCAACAAGGTGTCAATTGTCCCAGATTGTTTTGCAACGACATTAGAAGAGATACCATGCTCCTCCCCATGCTCTGCGTGGTGGGGAGATTGCTCCCTAGCCTCATGATCTTGAGGGTGGGAAGTCCATTTGGAGGTCGCTGCAGGTTCGGGGAAAGCCAGATGGGAAAGGCCATATATGTGCAGGAGTCATTTCTTTCTGCCTGGAGCTACAATGAAACCAGGCTTTTGAGAAGAAAAGTAACCAATCAGTTCCCTCGGAATCTGAGCAGTGTGTAGAAGTAAACGAGGAAGAGTCATAATGTTGATCTCACCTTTGACTATTGGAAAGAACTCCCTAACCTCCAAGAATAGAATTTCACTAATCTGTAAGCCTAACAAGGTCTGACTCTTGCCGAACTTAACATTGTGAATGCCAGGGGGTATGAAACGAATTCTTAGTGTGCCTGTTGTATTGTGTGCCTGTTGGTAGCTTGAGTATTTGTTTTGTGTACTATTGAAAGTAGGATGCAATTAGCTATGACCTTCTTGTTTCTCTTGGTTAGACATAAGAAGTTACCATATAGAAACCCACAGTACACCAAAATCTGGAGTAGCCTAGAATTTATTTCTCTCTCTTTCTGACTTTATATCCTTTGTCCATCTGCACTACCTTTGTCCCTGAGGAATTCAGTCACTTTATGACAAGCCTATCTTTTGATTCAGTAGAGAAATTAAGAGCTTCAAAGCCTCAGCCCTACTGACATTTGGGGACAGATCATTCTTTGTGGTAGAGATCTTGCCTGTGCACTGAATCATGTTAACAGCCTCCCTGATCTCTTCCCATGAGATACCAGTAGGAACCAACCCCTGTCCCCAAGCTGTGACAATAAAAAATGTCTCCAGGCATTGCCAGATGTCCACGGGAGCAAAGTTTCCCATGTGTGAGAACCACTGTGACAAGCTGATTCATACTAAGATGTTAGAGACTTAATCTGTTCTTTCTTCAAAGAATATTTCCACTTTGCAAGGGGAATGAAAGAGAGGCGAAGCAGGCAAGCAGAAGTGTTGATTTCGCTCCTTTTCTGTAACCTGATTAATTTTGTAATGAAGAAACTTGGTCGTCCTGAGGCTTGGATGCAGTTAGTTCAATTCAGGATTGCTCACTCAGTCTAGGGGCATTTGTACAGGACTGTGATGTCCATTAGGAGGGAGCCGCAGTAGATGCTGGGACTTTGCTTGTGTTGTGCTGGTTGTCAGTCACTGTATCATGCAGTATCCTCTCTGGTACTCTGCCCTACAGGCATCCTCGGGAGTTCTTTCAATCCCTCTAACAGACTGTCTCCACTCTGCCTCTTTCTTGTCCTGACCATAGGTCCCTGTAAGGACACAGGAACTTTGTGAAAGCTCTCCCTGGCTTTTCTGAGCCCGAGATGGACTCTTCTGGTCTGAGCCCATCTTGCCACGTTCCTGATCTATGGCAGCCAATGCTTGCTGGTGTGATTTCCTTTTGTCCCTGGGTCCTTGTTTCCAATGTGGGCTAGAGGAGGAAGCAGCCAGTGTTCGCCTCTCTCGCTTTCCCTCTTCCCAAGCTTGAAGGAGGGACACGGAACGAGGAGTCTCTTGAACTTAAAATACAAGAATTTACTGCCTTTGTTTGATTCTGCAAGGCAACTTCCTTTGAAGACAGTGATGAATTATTGCTAGCTGCCTGGGCTGGAGGAAGGCCCTTGGGACTTAATAGAGAAATTGACTGGAAAGAGAACACATGGTTTAATATCCTCCTTACCCTCCTTTCTTGGCACTCCTCCGTCTACATGTACCACAGCTCTGAAGGTACACACAGGGTGGCTTTTTCCAGTCGTTTCCTTCATAAACCAAATGACATTGCATAGGGCAACTTAATTTATCTAATTCCACCAGGCTCTTTGATGGGTAACATTGGGCCAGAGGTATGGAACCTTAGAAAACCCATTTCTCATCATCTGTCATCAGAATTACATTAAAGTACACATTATAAAGCAATGTCTCTCAACATCTCTATAGACCTGAAGAGTGCAATGGGAAATCTGGAAAGGTGTCAATAGGAAGACAAATATTGCTGAATGTGTGCATATGACCTATAGAGAATAATAATACCCTTTATGCTGGGGACATGAAAGACACAGTGAAAAATAACAATGCCTTCTCACATCTACAGTTAAGAATAAATAGCATCAAATATTTGCCCAGCATGAAAAAATATCATGCAGTCTTACAATTACCAAGATAACTTATCTCATATATTCTCTATTTAACAATCACCCACCACCATATCCGTACTCTCAGTGATGCACTTGCTTCTGATTTCTCTGAGGAGATAGAAGAGAGAGAACAGAACTCGCATGCCCTCCATTCCCCTGCACCTGTGCCCATGTTCTCTGTCTCCCTCCTGGAGCTCTGGACGAGGACAGCTACTCCGCCTCTCTCCACATCCCATCCCCTCCCTTTCTAAGAATTCCCTCCTGCAATTAATTAACATCCTCCAGACTCTTTCCAGTCTTGTCAAAACCTGTCTTTCTACTTCTTTTACCTCATCAGGAAAGTAAACATACCTTTCCCCCTTCAATATCAAAGAAAAAAAAATTAAAAGCCCTCCCTGGACTATGCTTTTCCTCCACCACCTCCTGGCTTCTCTCCTTCCCATTACAACAAACTCCACAGACTTGTCCTCCTTCACCTCCCCCATTCTTCCACCCACTCACTCCAGTCACCCGACCCACCTGCAGAAACTGCTCTTATCAAAGGCATCCATAACCCATAGTTGTGAACTTCTAAGTCAGTACTCACTGCTCGAGGTTATGGCCCACTTTCCCTTCTTGGCCCACCTGGAATCCACAGCCCTTCTCTCTCTCCCATTCCTTCTCAGACCCCTTTGTAATTATTTCCTCTTCTCTCCTACCTCTGTATGTTGCAGCGTCTTTGGATGCCTCCCTTTGTCTATCCATATGATAGACATAGATCCATGACTATCCCTGAAAGCACTTAGCCAGTTGTGTGACTTTAAATGCATTATATGCTGGTGACATCCCAAATTTATATCTTCAGGCTGGATCCCTCTCTGGAACCTGAGACTTACATGTACATCCACCTACTTGAAATCTCTGGCACCTGGATGGCTCAGTCAGTTAAGCGTTTGACTCTTGGTTTGGGCTCAGGTCATGATCTCATGGCTTGTGGGTTCAAGCCCCACATTGGGCTCAGCCCTGGTCGCACGGAGCCTGCTTGGGATTCTCTCTCTCTCTCTCTCTGCTCCTCCCTTGCTCACTCACTCTCTTTCAAAATAAATAAACAAAATTAAAAAAAAAGAAATCTCTATCTACATACATCTAAAACTAATCATGTCCAACATGGAGCTCCTGATCCCCCCCAACTCCTCCCCAATCTACCCCCTGAAGCCTGCTTCCCTCAGTTTTCTTCACTGCAGTGAATGACAATTCTATCCTTCTGGTTGATCAGATCAAAACCAAGAAGCACTTCTTGACTCTCTCTTTCAAATCTGCATAAGGTCCATCAGCAATTTGTCAGTTTCACCTTCGAAATATATCCAGAATCTAAACACTTCTTCGTTTCTCCACCCCCACCATCCTAGTCAACCCACTATACTATTATTGATACTGCCCCACCAATCTCCACTCAACACACGGTATCCTGTTAAACCTGTGTTAGACCAGTGATTGTCATATGTTTGGTCTCAAAACACCTTATGTATTTAAAAGTAACTGAGGACCCCAAAAAGCTTTTGCTATGTGTGCTATATCTATTGATATTTACTGTTCTATAAACTAAAAGCTGAAAACTTAAAATAATTAATTCATTTAAAAATAATAATACACCTGTTGCATGTTATCATAAGTAAAGTAATTTTATGAAAAGTAACTCTTTCCTAAAAGAAAGTGAGAAAAGTAACAGTATACATTTTGAAAAGTATATTTTGCAAATCTCATTAATGTCTATCTTAGTAGAATATAAATGTAAATGGATTCTCCTATCTGCTCCTACTTTCACTCAGTTCTGTCATGTAGCCTCTAGAAAAGTCCACTGTATGCTCATGAGATGAGAATGAAAAGGACAAATTATCTCTTGCATTGCTATGAAAATGTTTTGAATTCAAGAGGGTCCCTGGAAAGGTCTCAGGAACTTCCAGGAGTCCTTATACCAAACTTGGAAAAATGCTAAGTTAGACCATCTCATGCCTTAGCTTAGAACCAGGCAATGCCTTCCAGATACAGGGCAAGTAATAGGCAAAGTCCTTACAAAGGTCTTAAAGGACCCACATCAACCCATTACTTGTCTGGATTTAGCCCCCTCACTCTGTTGCTGTCATGCTGGTTTCCTTTTCATTCCTAAAACATTCTGGGCATAGCCTTGCCTTTGTATTTTCTGTTTGCTCACACCTGACTACTCTTTCTCCTGATGTCTTGATGGCTTGCTCCCTCATCTCCTCAGGGATTTTGCTCAAATGTCACCTTTTTGGTGAGGCCTTACCTGGCTACCTGTCTAAAATTGCAACACTGTCCCTTCTCTCCCATTCTCTCACTGCTCTTTTGCTCCCCTATCTCTTCTCTCCCACTTTATTTTTTCCTTAGCATGTATCTATAATTGTAATATATTGCTTATTTTACAATTGATTTTTGTTTACTTCTCTACCCCCAAACACATTTATAATTGTTTATAATTTTTAAAACATCTGATTGAATGATAAGTTATAGAAAAGACATGGGGCGCCTGGGTGGCTCAGTTGGTTAGCGTCTGACTCTTGATTTCAACTCATGTCATGATCTCATGGTTTGCAAGACTGAGCCATGCATTGGGTTCCATGTTGACAGCATAGAACCTGCCTGCTTGGGATTCTCTCTCCCTCTTCCTTAGCCCCTCCCCTGCTCTCTGTCTCTCTCTCTCTCAAAGTAAATAAATAATTTTTAATTAAAAAAATAAAATAAAAGATGTGACATCTGATCTTGGCATCCCCACAAGAACAGGGACTTTGGTTCTTCTGTTCACTACTGTCCTTTCAGCAACTAGGACAGTTGCATTTAGTTCATTCAATGAATTAACTGAATACACAAATAAATAAGTGAAGAACCTTGAGATGCAGGCACTATTGTGTCTATATTCCAGTTGAGGAAACAGAAGCTTAGTGAGAGAAAGACTTTCTCTGAGTCATGGAGTTTTTGAATAATGAGACTTAAACATAGGTTGGCTGACTAAAACCTATGCTTTCAACTGCACAACCCAAAATACCTAAACAGGTGTGAATACTCCATTGTATAACCAAGGCATTTTCAGGTTCTAGATGTGTTTTCCTCACTGGACCACCCTCAAGGATGGCAGAATCCAGTGCCCTCATTCCACAGGTGAGAATACTGGGTCCAGAGATGTGACACGACTTACCAAGAGTCACAGGCTGCAGAGCAGGAATTAAAATCTGTGTGGTGCTCAACCAAGGAAATGCAAATCATGGGTGACTCAATTTAACCAACTATAGTTTGGTCAGATGATCTGTCTTCAGAGTAATTATTTGAAGTAATAGTTAACTTCCCCATTTGGCATGGATTGATGATGTCACAGTCTCAGTGATGGTCTGGCAAGGCTTGCTATACAGACACGCAATATTTTCATGGCTTGGTGACAAGTGAGGACACATGCTGATGCCACAGAGCCACCATCTTCATGTCAGGCTTAGGTGCCCAGAGCCTCTGCTTGACCTGCTTTCCTAAGGGAAATTTCCTAAGGGATTAACACTGATTGCACACTTTCTTGTTCATGCCAGTCACCTCACTTGGTTTTTACCCACATTTATGATCACATTCACTTCCCAATACAATTTTGTGAGCTAGTTATTATAATTCCAATCCTTGGGCTCAGAGGTTTAAGGAACTTGATTAAATTCAAAACGCCAGTGAGTGAGGAAACCAAGAGCAGAACATATATCTTTCTGGTTCCACAGTTTGTGTCTGTGCACAATACACCTGCTGCTTTAACTTTATAGGAAAAGCAAGGAGACACACTCAGCTTCCCCCCACCCAGCACCCTTCAAAGAGGTGGACAAGACAGAGGAAAGGAAGGAAAGCAGTCTTATCTGGTGGTCTTTTTTTATACATCTCTTCAAAAGAATTTAGGAAGTGTTAGATTTGTTTAATGTACTCCAGGAAAAAAACAGGTGTGTGTGTGTGTGTGTGTGTGTGTTGGTAGAGGGAAGATAAATGAAACAAGATTGACAAAGCATTGATAATTTTGAAACTTGGAAATGTATATGTGAAGTTTCATTATACAATTATCCTTATTTTTTGTATGTTTGACATTTCCCATAACAAAAAGGAATAAAAGATTCAGCTGAGAGAATGTTCATCCTATTATTATTTATGATTGCAAAATATAGAAAACATTCTAATATCAAACAGTAAAGGATGTGTTAAATAAATGATTCTATATATGATCTATGCATCTATTTGTTGATGTGGAAAATATCCACAGTGTGCTAAATAAAAAAGTAAAAATCAATTTCCAGAAAAAGATGTATATTTCAATTTCATTTTGACTTTTGAAGTGTGTATTTATATTTTCATGCTTGTGTTTATATCTACATTGCAAATAGTCTGGAAATACTCTTTGAAGGCTTAACTTCATATATTTAGGTAATATATGAACTTTTAAAATAAAGATGTAGCACTATTGCAATTAAAATTTATACATTTTTGGGGGTGCCTCAGTGGCTCAGTCAGTTAAGTGTCTGACTTCGGGTCAGGTCATAATCTCAGCTCATGGGTTCGAGCCTTGCGTTGGGCTCTGTGCTGACAGCTCAGAGCCTGGAGCCTGCTTCAGATTCTGTGTCTCCCTCTCTCTCTGCCCCTCCCCTTCTCATGTGCTCTATCTCTCTCTCAAAAATAAACATTAAATTTTTTTTTAAATTACGTTTTTAAAAAGAAGATTATAAAACAGCATGGATCATATTTTTATTTTAAAAAAAGAAAGGAAAAAGGAAGAACTCAGAACTAGAGACTGGATGTAGGATGCAGATTATATCTCAAACTTACAGGACTAGAGCTAATCAGCTGGAGGGAAGGTTTGGGAGGAAAACCTTGGAGCAGACACATTGCTGGTCACACGGACCATGATTCTCAAGACTGAGAAGGGGTCATTAGTGCCCAAAGCAATGCGGGGCTCAGCTAATACTTACTCAATTTAAAAAGCTCCTCTCTGCTCTGCTCTGGGAAAGTGCATTCCCTGAACAGAGGGGGAGTATTGAGCACATTATTTCTCAGATTGAAAAGTTTTGATGAAAGAAAGTCTTCTTTAAAGAGAGAAAAACAGCAATGAGCAAAACAGCAGAGGAAGTCACTCCCAAGAGGACCATAGGCATCTGTCCCGTGACAGCTCTGCTGAGTGTCAAGAAACGAGATGCAGCACCTTCCAGGGGTGAGGAAGTGGGTGCTTTTACTTGAAGGGAAAGCCAGAGGCTAAAACAAACAAGTGCATTAGAATGCTGGGGGCACTCAAGGGGGTTGTAATTGTAGACATAATCGTGGCAGCAGATTCTTGTTGTCCGGCTAAATGGAAAATCTGTAATTCAGACCATGAAGTAGGCAGCTGGGCTTGTTGCTTTAGATAACATAAATCTAAGGTCAGAAATCTTACCCTGGATGTGCTACAGTGCAAGGCTCTCATCCGTATCCTCTCGCCATCGAGTACAAAGATAAGCTAATATGTCAATGCAATACTAATGGGACTCTGTGGATTCTATTACTCAAGTTCTCCAATCAGTTAGGGGTTTTAACTTAGTCATCCCAACATAAATATCCTTTAATACCAATTAAGACCACTGTTCATCATCATGATGGCTTTATCGTGGTGTGTGAGGTTTTTTGCTGCTGAAATTTTAACAGGGAGAGAAACAAGGCACTGGGGACTGAGTAGAAGATTCCCCAGGCCCTTGACCCACACTGGTATCCGGGAATACAGATCACATTCAAACAGTAGGTCCTTCATATTCAAGGCTCCTTGAGCTCAGGGGAGGGGAGGCATTCATTGGGACAAGTATTTTAAGATAACCCATTTTGAGTGAGAAACCTTGCCAGGCCCTGGAGTTCATTTGCTACGCTGAATAAATAAATGAATTGAAAGCATGTCATCTTCAGCCACGGTTCTCAAAGTCAGATAATTTCAGTAAGTGTCTAAATGCTAAAGAAATGCTGATTGGTGTTAAGCATTAGAACCTGTGATTTAGGGTTGAATTTGCATTTATTGCAAAGAGAAAAACCAATTCCCCAATCATCTTAATGTTGTCCCTACTTCTCCCTCATATAAAAATCTCCACTTCAGGGGGGTGCTTTTCTGTTCCAATTGTCCTGCAATGGCATAATCTTGCTACCTGAATGGTCATCATAATCAATAAATACTACCTGAAGAATAATAAAGAAGAATAAAAGGACTTTAAGCACTTTTAATTACATTAGCTGATTAAAAACTTCCCTAAAAATGTCCCCCAATATTTATTTAACCAGTGGTTTTTAACCTTTTAGGGGTGTGTTCTGTGCCATTTCAAAGCGTTCTGAGAATCCCTGGCACTCATGCAGGGACCCCTGTTAGGTCCATCCTCACCTCCTCACCCATCTGTTCACCTACAAAATTCATGTTTACCCCTCCTAGGAAGAGGAAATTGCCCTGAGACTGGGAAGAACCTTTGGCAAATCACAGTGACATCATACATGTATTTAGATGCTTATTAATACTCGTTTAGAAGTTATACAATTCAGATGCTGAATATATTCAGATCCACGCTTCCCAAACATTTGTATTATACCCATTTCCATAATAAATGCTAAGTGTCCTCAATAGATACACATATATTCTATATTATTTACATGTCCCAACATGGTAAAAGATTAGGAATATTATAAAATATACATGTTTAACAGCTGACATTAAGTTAAATATAAAATCCCGATCCTTTCTTCTCTCACCCAGTGATCATGTTATATGTCTTAGGTGTACCCATTCTACTGTAGAGGCATTGGCTTAGAGGTAAATGTGTATTCCCTGCTCGCATCAGTGGTAAATACCATATTCCATCCTTGAGCAGATATAAGAAACAAACATGGCGGCTCTATTTTCTCATGGAATCATTTTGAGGAAATGATACTTCCCTTGTCCTTTCATAGGAGCCAACAGTGTTTCTCTGAGATGAATGGGCATGTTCAACCTTTCTGTGTCCATAAGCTTTGTTTTACAGTGCCACAAGCGTCACAGTCAATAGGACAGTGTCCCTGTACTTATGGGGCCCAGCGGCTACTCAGGAGACAGACACACAATGGCATTGCTAGTGCGGTGTGCTGAGTGCTGTGTACCCTGAGGGCATAGGCCTGCCACCTCCGTCCTTCCCTGGGATCACTGGTCAAGATCCAAAGCCACAACCTTGATACGCAGTCAATGTGCCTCTGTGAACTGTGGTTTCTTTGTAAACTTCATTGAATCCCAAATTAAACTTTAACACCAGAACTCTGATGTCACATTCTTTGGCCATTTTGAGAAATGAACACATGCACAGGGCTTGACATAGCCACTGAGCTACATTCCTACAATTCTTCTATCCAGTCACTTGTTTTCACCATTGTGATCCACAGCACACCTCTTTCTACAGTGGAGAGCAGAGCTCTATACCACTGTGTCAATAAAAAATGAGAAACAGAGACCACCAGTGACTTTTAATAAAGCAGAGCAGCGGGGAAGAGCTTTGTTATCTTTAGGGAGAAAAGGATACTGTGCCTCAGTAGCACAGTGCAGGGCACAAATTGGAAATTCTGCAAACATTGAATGAGGGCATATAGACATCAGTAGGTCTCCAGGATGCAAATTAGGACAGAAGTGAAAAATTAGATCGGGGACATTTAGAAATAGTGATATAGCTTGGAATACTATACAGCTGAATGAAGATCTGGAAACTATGACAAGTTTTTGAAGTAAAAGTGGGAAATAATAAAAACGGCTTTTGAGAAAAATGGTAATATTATCACTACCTCTACTGGGTGTTAACCATGACCCAAGCACCTAATTGCTTCGTCTTGATTAGTTCCATCAATCTTCATAGCAACCTTGTAACTTTCATTACTTCATAGATGGGGAAACTAAGGCACAAAAAGTTGAGGGACTCAGACACTTAATAAAGGGCACTGTGCTCTTCCGTACCAGCCCCCAGACCCTGCCACTCACGTCAATCTTCCTATCTGGGGTGGATGAAGTCAAGTAGGAGTTAAGGTTGGGGAAAAGCCAAGCAAACAGTTGAGGGAGAGCTGTGGTTTTCTAAGCCACCATGATGGTGGGGAACAGAGAATGCTTGGCAGGGGGTGCTAAGAAAACTACAAAAGACACAAAGAATTCCCCCTTGTGCCAGAATCCATTTCTGCTGTGAGCTTAAGCAGCCTTTGCACAGATTTTCCTAGGTTTTCCGCGCATTGCAGGGAAGTCAGGATGGCATAAACACCCAGTAGATTTCCCTTCGCTCAGCATGAACGCCTAGTAAACCCACAAATCCAAACCTGGGCCCACTGCATTTCCCCAGAATGCTTCAGCCTCGGGACAACAAGCAGAGCTTCTCCTGGAAGGTCTTTTGAACATGAATTGATCTGACTGCATCCAAATATATTTTATCCAATCTGACCTTAGCAACGCTCAGTAGTAGACATATTTACAGATGTTTAATGATATAGCAAACAGTCTATACAGAGAGCAAGCAAATCATCCCTTCTTTTGGGAGATTTTATTTTCTTCAGTTTTTCTGGAGTGCCAACATGAGTTTTGCAGCTGCTGATGAATGGATTTAGAACCACCTTTGTATGCCATTTTAGAGAAAATGAAAATAATCTAAATGTTTTTGTTGCCTTTTCAAGGGCTCTTTGGTCTAAAACCCAGCTTTTTTTTTCTGTTTCACTTCTTCACTTTGTGTTCCCAGGGTATGATACAGATGGGGCCACGGCAGACAGCTGAGCCCCATTTTCCTTCCTCCGTTGAAGAGTCCTCGGCATATAGAGAAATGATCAAGAGAGGCCAGCATCGTGCTTCACTGCCTTTCAAGCCCATAGAAGCCCCAACACACACCGCCTAGAGAAAGCTTTGCAGGAAATTTTAAGGAGCCCAGTGTATCTTACCTCCTGTAAGCCATGTCATCTGAGATCCAGATTGGCAGATTCTTCTTTTCTATCATAGATCCCTACCCACCCACCCCCACTCCCTATGCTTCTGTTCATTTTATCCACCACTTTTCCAGGATGGTATGATTTTCCTACAGAGCAGACATGATTTTCTGGAACAGAGGGAGGGGCTGAAAGCTGTCCCCAGGGGAGTCACAGGGCCATGGTGTTGAGAGCAGGGGCTGTGAGCAAACACCAGGTCCCAGGCCAGCTCTGACCCCCATCAGAGTGGGGCCTCGGGCAAATACTTTGTCTCTCTGAGCTTGAGAGTCTTCATCTGCTAAATGGACAAAATAACAACAGCTCCACGTACTAGCTGTGTTCCCTTCTTCTGCTCAAGTTTGCTTAAGCAGAAGTGAGGTCATTGGCTCACTTGCTATAAGGCAGAGATAGAGCTGAGGACACGCACCAGGGCTTGAATCTCTGGCCTTCCTGCTCCCTCTTCATGTCTCCTCGTTCTTTCCTACTGGGCCTCACACACTGGCAGGGCCATGCCACAGAGAGCTCACACCCCTACCAGCTCTGGGCTTGAGAGGCAGAAGAGAGGGGTCCTGCCAGCACCAGCCACAAGTGTCCAGAGGAAGGCTGTCATCAGGCTGGCCCCAAGCCCACCCCTGAACCAAGCATGGGTCAGAGCTGTGGCATAATTTGATGGTCCCAAACTCTGCCAGGTGCTCCATTCAGAGTTAGGGGGCTGCAGAAAGAAGGTGTTCTTGGTTGGCAGAGATGACAGCCACCATATTACCTTACCAGTGAGCTAGAATGACATATACAGAAAGTCCCTGCACATATTATCTGCAACAGAGTAATCAGCCAGGTTCGGTCATGGTTGTTAAAGGAGCAGATACAGGTCTCAAGGCACCACCACTGGGGAGCCATGGGAGGCAGAGGAGAGGGTTTCCAGTTGGTGGGAGTAGGCCCGGAGGGTGTGGTCCCTCAAAGCTTGCGCAGGCTATGGGGGTGTTGGGGCTTTAGAGGACTGCCTGGAAATCCTACCAACCCAGTGCCGTGGGAGTGTGTGGACACACCCACACCCTCACACGTACACACTCGCACATGCTGGCTCACAGATGTTTGCACACACTTGTACACCCATGTCCACCCACCGTCTCACACACTCACAGGGGTACACATTTACGCCCAGCCCTTCCTAGCATGCACTGCACTGTACTAGGTTGCCAGGACAGGGAAATTGTCGCCTGGGAGTTGACAGCGTCCTCCTGTACTTTGTACTTGTCAGCATGTTGCCAGGAAAGAGGCATCACACTTAAAATGGGGACTCAGGGGACTTTCCTGAGCAGATGATTTACAGTATAGAGCCCAATTGTGGGAAACCAGGAAGAGGTGCTGAGGCATCCAGGGGCCAGCAACAGCAGAGGGGAGGCCACCCTCAGGCCTGACGGGTCAGAGGAGGGAGGGGCCCCAGCCTGCAGAGAGACTGGTGGCTACAGGAGTGGGCTGACCAGCAGGAACTGGGCCTTTGGTAAAAGAACCAAGGAAAGAAAGCCCCCTTGGCTCACTTTCCTCCCACCCTCCAAGCTCCTGCCTCTCCCACTCACTGGCCCAAAGGCAGCCCCCAGAAGGCAGGCCCACGCACGTCACCCCAGAGCTCCCAGCAGGCGGGAAAGTGGAGAAGGGAGAAATAGCCAGAACCAAACCACAGGAAAGGGAGCCTCTCCTGATGGTCCCCAAGAGCAGATGGACATTCCGATGCCACTACAAGCTAATTTTCGGGGCCTCAGATATGCAGCTAGCTCAGGACACTGCTCACCCCCCATCGCCCTAGAGCCGGCATCAAGGCTCAGGGCTTGTCCTAGCGCCACCCACCCAGGAGGCGGTGGGGGGTGGGGGGCGGCCACGGTCAAGGGTTAGAGGCTCGAGGTCAGCTGTGCTGGAATCCTCCTCTGCTGTGTGACTTCGGGTAAGCGAACTAACTTTAGGAGCCTCATTTTCTTGCCCACGAAATGGGGGACATGCTACCTGCTGAGATGAGAGGGGATTAGATGACAAGTACAGCTGCCAGCACAGCACCATGTCACTGCATCATTAGGTTTACAGGGACGAGTTGCTTGCCCAGTAGAAATGTAACCGGGGCACAAGGTCCAAAGGCACCTGGGCCCTGGGGTCCCAAGGGGACCAGGTTTGGCCACTGGCGGCTAGTAAATCCAGAGGCCGAGAGATGAGTGGTGGTGGAACAAGAATTTATTTCAGTGACGCTCGCACAAGGAAGACAGCAGACTAGGGTCGTGAAGCCTGTCTCCAAAGTGCTAAAAAGACATCCAGGTTTGTATCGGGAAAATGCGGGACACAGGTCAGTGGGTCTGTGCAACTGGACAGTAGAGGTCAAGTCGGTCGTTGTCTTGGGGTCAATCACACAGGGTCCTGCTGACATCAGGACAATCCTTATTGCCTGAGGGGTAATGTCTGTCCCCTTCCCAGGATGTTTTGCGGCCGGATCTTTTGCCTGAGTTGAAAAATAGGCTGGAAAGACGAACGTCATCAGTTAGAAAGTACAGAGTGAGATCAAAATGGAAGTAGCTAAGGCAAAAACTGGGTCCTCCTTCAAATACACGTCGAACATTTTTATGATGTCGAGGATGCAGGGACACCTTCCTCTGGGGCATAATGCCCGTGAGTTTCCACTTCACACTTTGACTGTAGAGCTAGGGCCTTATCAGGAGTGCCTGAAACTGTAACCAAACTAATGTGAGTCCTCTCCTTGGTGAGTTCCAGGCAGACACGAGTGGGAGTTGTCGCACCAAGGGAACGACTTTATCTGCAGCAAAGATCACAAGGAATAATTTTCAAAGCCATGACTCCCTGCGCAGGAGTTAGCGGGTTCCTGTTATTTAGGGTTAGGCTGAATTTTCAGAAGGGGAGTTCTGTCATCCCAGGTAAAGGCTGGCAGAAGGCTGTGCAGGCAGCCTTAGAAAATGTGCCTTTCCTACATGCCTCCCGTGTTATGGGAATGATGCTTGTGTTCTTTCCTGGGTGGAGATTATAACACTTATTATGAGGCCGAGGTAACTGTCAAGCAACGGGCTCTGTGCATGCTCTGGGAACTGATATAAAGTGAATGGTCTCTTGGGCCCCATCAATCCCTGGCAAGGAATTCAGGGCTTTGCTGGAACCACGTCAGTTATCCTTGAACCCCGGGCTTCTGAAGAGCCAACTAGTGGGTTTGTTAGTGGGGTCCAAAAAGACATAACAGCTGATGAGGGGGAAACGGTCCTCTGAAAAACAAGCTTTCAACTTTCTGCTAGTTTTAACCCCATTAGCCCTTTGGGGCACAGTTTTAAACTATCCCACTGACTTTATTCGCACCTATTTCCACCGGACGTACACAATTCTTTGGTGCTTTTGTGTTCTAACATGGAGCACTAACTGGTAGTCCAGTGTGCACAGAGTAATGTAAATAGTTCTACTTCCATAGAGAATCCCATAACCATAGTAAGTGAGAGCTAAAAAGCACGCAAAGCCGAAACAGGCTAATAGGGGTTTAAGTTGAATGTAGACAGTGCAGTTCGGTACCTGTTCTCTCTAGCCCTCCAACCTCACAGCCTCCCCTGCTATTCTTGACCATAGCGCCTCTAGAATGCTCCCTGGTGGTGCAGGGGCTCCCACTTCTAACCGACCATCAGAATCACCTGGGAACCTTGTTAAAGAGCCCCGAGCTTACCTGTGAAGATTCAGGTTCTCCACATCTGGGGTCTAGCCTGGGAAGCTGCATTTTGGACAATTTTCCAGGTGTTTTTGATCTTCAACCAGGTGCCTAAACCACCATATGATGCCTATTTTGGACATGGAAGGACTGTGTCCACATAGGATAATGGAATGAATACTCAGATCCTCATTGATTCAGAGAAGAAAGACTGGCTGGCATCTCAGATGGCTGTGATGTTCTAGCATCTTTTCCTGGTCCGAACTGAGGGCATTCGGTACATGGTTCATGTGCTTAACATCACCTTCCAAAATTCTTTGGTTTGACTATCAGCCTTTTTAAAAAAAAAATTTTTTTTTATTGTTGAGAGAGAGACAGAGTGTGAACGGGGGAGAGGCAGAGAGAGAGGGAGACACAGAAGCGAAGCAGGCTCCAGGCTCTGAACTGTCAGCACAGAGCCCGATGCAGGGCTCGAACTTACAAGCTGTGAGATCATGACCCAAGCCGAAGTTGGATGCTTAACTGACTGAGCCACCCAGGTGCCCCAACTATCAGCCTTTTCGATGTGGATGTCCTGGGCCAGTTGTCTACCAAGAACAATTGTGGCTTCACGACTTTGGCATAAACTTGAGGTTGTTACTCTTCATTATGGCTTTAGGTTGTCGTTACAGGTTTACCTAGTTTAGGAGATGATGCGGTCATTCTTTAACTCAGTAATTCTGCCCTCTATGGAGAAGTTGGAAGATTTTTTCCTTTTCCAGCTTGTGTTAAACCCACCATTTTCCCTTGCACCTACCAGGGAAATAGCAAGCAGCACATCTGACCCTGGCCCCTACCTCCTCTTCCACTCCAGGCTGTTTTATGAGTGTTGAGTATCTTTTTTTTTTTTAATGCAAATCAGATTCTATCACCCCCCTGCATAAACCCTGAGGTAGCTTCCCCTACAAATTCCTAAATGATCTGCCCTCTAAATTCACCTTCCCTCCCTGCCCCCTCAGCTCACTGGGCTTCTTTAAACTTGAACTTGCCAAGTGTTCTTTTGCCTAGAGCAGAGACTGCCTCAATTCTCCAACATCAGTTCTCCAGGGGATTGTTCCAGACCATTCTTGGTAATTGTATTCCCCTTGTCAGGGATTGGATCAGATCAGACAAGCCTAAACCAAATTGGATTAATGAGAAGGGAGGGGAATTCAGCAGAGGGGCATCTGGGAAGAAGGTCTTCCCTTCTAAGAGAGCCAAGGGAAGAGGTAGGTGTGGATAAGGCTGCTGGCAGCTGTTTTTACAGTCCTGTGGGATGGCCGGCTGGGGATGAAATCCATGCTGAACATGGCCAAGTAGAGAGAGACAGGATCTCATCATATTGTTAAACTGCTGAATCAACCATCCCCAATGTTGGGCATGTCTCTAGACTTGCTGTTATGTGAGAGATTTCCTTATTACTGAAGGCATTTTTTTACGAGTAGAGATTATTATTATTATTTTTTTTTTTTGAGAGAGAGGGCATGTGTGTGGCAGAGAGAGGGAGAGAGAGAGAAGCCTAAGCAGGATCCACACTCAGCGTGGAACGAGACGCAGGGCTTGATCTCACCACCACGAGATCATGAACTGAGCTGAAATCAATAGACAACCAACTGAGCCACCCAGGCATGGGTGAGAAGAGATTTTTGCTTATAACCAAACTCATCCTAAATGTTCCATGATGTTCTCTCTGCCTTGGATCTTCCCATTGCCAATCTATTACCATGATTGTAGTTCTCTTTTTCAGACAGGCTGTCTCTATCTGTCTTATTGGAAAACAACAGCTCCTACCTCATATAGGAATTGCTCTGTGACTTCTCTTTATGCCCTTCATAGGGGACACCTATTACCATCTTAAATTACATTATTTATTGTTTGCTTAGCATCTGTCTTCTCCACTACATCTAATATCGGCAAGGGTCGACCCTGTGTCCTGTTCACCATCAGACCGTGCTCATAGTAGGTGCTCAATAAAAATTTGGTAGGTCTTTTCCAAACCAACACTCTTCTGTGAGCAGAGCCTTCTGCCCAGTGCTCCATGGAGGCCAGGACAAGAAAGAATACAGCAAGCATGGGAAGTATTTCCTTCCTATTCTGGAGACTATTCAGAAGGCTGATTGGATGTTTAATAGATACCTGTTGAAAAAAAATCCGAAGCAGCAGGCTATAAAATGTTGCCATTGTATATATTCATTAGTGTTTCTCAAAATTTAAAGCCATGTTTCCTTTAATTAACATAGAAATCTCCCAGCAGTACCCTCTCTGAGATGCATCACACACACACACACACACACACACACACACCACAACACACACACATTGGAGATGGGGGGGGTCCTTCTTAGGAGCCCCCCAACCTCAGGAAGAATCAGGTGAGGTTCACTTCTGCTTGTTTGTATTATAAATCTAAGAGATCTCCTTCTCTCTTTCCTTTCCCTGCTGTAGATACATAACGTGGTTGAGAATCTGGTTTTCCAGCTGGCCAGGGTTTGGGTGCATGCTAGGAACAAATGTTTTTCCAGTTTGCTGCAGGAGCCAGACTGTCCTAGCTTTGCAGAGAAGTTGGTCATTAAGTGCCGGGATGACAGTGACTGTTTATGGATCGCTTATGGCATGCTGGGCACGGTGCTTGGCTCTTTAGCTGCTTGATCTGATTTCATCCTCATACAAATCCAATGAGGTAGATAACAATATTCTAGATGCGGATGTCAGGCTTAGACAGATGCTAACTAATTCAACCAAAGCCAGGCCTGCACCAGTCCTGAACCTGCGCTGTGAGCCACTTCTCTGTTGCTTAAGTGTCATATCAGAGACCATGTGGCCTTGGCGTCCCCCAGGGTAGAGCACAAGCATTCTCTGGAAGGGAAGGAGTGCCTGGGTGTCTGTTCTGCATCTCGCCCTTGATGCATGGCCCATCTGGGAAGGTGGCTGCAGCTAGCCTCACAACCTTGCAGAGGGAGGTCTCTGGGGAGCCATGCAGCAGGCCCACTTGGAGAGTGACAGCAAGTGTCGTTGAGATAAGAAATAATGCAATTCTCCTGGCAGAACTGCGGTCTTCCAGCCCATATAAATGATTCCTTTAGTAATTTTGCCAAGGATTATGTGTTATGTGTGCTTGGGGAACCAACACAGCCTGAGAATCCGTCAATACTTCTAGAGAAGGGTGTGTGCAATCAGTCAAGCATTCCAAAAAGAAAAAAATGTAGTCAATGATTTTAACAGCAAGTGGTTTTGAGTATGAAAAGAATCAACTCTAGGTTTCACTCTAACCACCCCCCCTCCCAAGATTCACCTTGAGCAATTTCTTAGAGAATTAAAATGAAATGTTTTCTGAGGTAACAAATCTTCCAGTCTTATGGCTTAGAGCTTTATCACTTTCCAGCTAATGAGTCTGAAGAGAGATTTTGGAAGATTCTCGAGACTGCCGTAGAGACCCTGCAGAAAGAAACACAGGGAGCTGCTGTCAGAACCTAAATGTTTGGGTTGCAAGTTAGCCTCTTCGTAATGCCCTGGGAATGGCAAAGAACAGGCTGATGGTGAGGAGGGCATGCAGAGAAGGGGCAGTTCAGTCCAAGTGGGGCTCGAGGGCTGAGGTCTCCAGGGCAGAGCTCAGTAAGGAGGGGCTGGCATTCACTAACCAGGGCTGGTAACTCACTACTCTCTCCCTCGATTATGCATCAAGATATGGCTTGGTTTATGTAATGGCTGTCTTAGCATGGGGCCATTCATCATTTTGTGAAGACCCAAGAGTGGCTATGTCTCCTGGAAGTGGCATTTTCTTTGGAAAACAGGGGATGATGATTTATTACCAGGTTACTGTATTTTGGAGCCTGTAGTTTTGTGTTTGCAGTCCTACAGGAAACATTACTGACAGAGCCTTACCAGTTTCTGGAAAGTGTCCATTAACACCTTTGCTACCAGAATTATCTTTCAAGGGGAAAAGAAAAGAAGCATAATGGAAGGCTGAGAACAGAGCCAAATGATGTCCTCAGGGATGAAGATGAGGTTATTACAAACCCAGCAAGTTTTGAAAGGAGGAACAAGATGGCTTTGATCTTGATTGAATGTCTCAGGAATCCCTGAGAAGGTCACCCATTGTGAGCTCTGCCAGGAGTGGGTTCCGGCTTCCACAGCTCCTCAGTGACCTGTGTCTCTTCTCCATTTGTCCTGGGTCTTGTCATACCTGTCACAACTCACATCTGAAATCAACACTCAGATCCAAATTCTTATCCTCCCATGGGGCCCCAGCCTTCTCGTACTACACCTGTGGAGCCCTGTGTGCCATTGGCCATTTTCCTCCCTATTCCTTCCTTCTCCAGCCTCGACCCCACGGCTGATTATATAACCACTCTTACATCAAGTCCACCATCTGCTTTCCCGATCCTACCAGCTGAGATTGCCTTTAGTCGTATGTAATAGAATCTGACATCCGTGGCTTAATTAAATAGAGGTTTCACTTTTTCCTCCATAAAAGAAATCTACAGGACTGATATGCACATAAACAGTGCTCCAGGCAGGCTCTTTCTGCCTTCTCATTTAGTCATTGTTCACACGGGGCTTTTGCCCTCCTGCTTGTTGCCTCTTGGTCACAACGTGGCTGCTCTGTGTCTAGCACTGTGTCTGCATCCCAGGCAGGAAAAGGGGAAGGATACAGGGCAAAGGGCACGTGCAAGTTGGGTGTGCTTACAAACAAATTTGTAAAAAGCCCTTTCTTAAAAGGACCACCTCTTAAAATGAGCTTAAATCTCAGTGGCCAATCACAGGCCATGCCTCGGTATGAGAGAGGCTGATATACACAAGTGCTTTCACTAAGCAGAGCAGGGCTCTATTAGTAAGGAGAGTGAGGAATGGATCTGGACTAGACAACCCACTGGTTCTGCTCTCCTGCACCCCCAGGCTGCTCCAGAGGGGGGCCACTGCAAACACATGGTCTCCTGCTCAGCATCTCCCTCTCTGTCCTCAGAGGCGGTCCCATATCTCAGCACTCTCTGCAAGCCCTCCGCCCAACCCCCTTCCTTGTTGTCCTTCTTTTGACAGGGACCTGCCAGCCATAGGCAAGTCCTCACTTGTGTAAACACATAGACATCTTTCTTTTATTAAGTCTCTGCAGACAAGTTCTCCTTTGCCACTCTATCTGCTGCTATAGTCCACTTCCTTGTCCACTTGGCCTCACTAAGCTCTCAACTTCTTCCTCTCTCCTGGCTGTCTTCCCACAGCCTCTTAACGTGATAGTACAAACTATCATATGGTGAGACCCACCTGCGCTAACATGTGTGAAGCGCTTAGAGTAGTGACTGACCTGTAGAAATAGCTCTACAAGGCTTAGCTGTTATGATGATTATTCTAAAAAAAGAAAGAAAGAAAGAAAGAAAGAAAGAAAGAAAGAAAGAAAGAAAGAAAAGAAAGAGAGAGAGAGAGAGAGAGAGAGAAAGAAAGAAAGAGAAAGAAAAGATGGGGTGCCTGAGTGGCTCAGTCGGTTAAGCTTCCTACTTCAGCTTAGGTTATGATTTCACAGTTTGTGAGTTCGAGCCCCATGTCAGGCTCTGTGCTGACAGCTCAGAGCCTGGAACCTGCTTTGAACTCTGTGTCTCCCTCTCTCTCTGCCCCTCCCCTGCTTGTGCTCTGTCTCTCTCTCTCTCAAAAAGAAATAAACTTTAAAAATTATTTTTAATTTAAAAAAAGAAAAGAAGAAAAACAATACAAATATCCTTTGTTCTCTCTATATACCTATACCTATACCTACATCTATGTCTATATCTGTGTATCTGCTTGTAGAACCCAGGCACTTGAATATTCTAGAAATGCCAGCTTCAGAATCTCCTAAACCAAGATCACCTTTCTCCTCAGGCTTGTTCACTGTCTCAGTAAATGGGACCAACACCCAATTAGTCAATCCAGAGCCCAGGGGCCATCATCCTTAGTTCCCTTCTCCCACTTTGCCCCACACCCAGAAATCATGAAGTCAGTCAAGTAAACCTCCTAAACGTTTTGAAGTTTGCTCCTTCCACTCCATGCTGTGTTCACAGCCCAGGTGAATCCAGCAGCTTCCTGGTTGATCTGCCTTGGCTTGGGGCACAGTCCCCTCGAAGCTCTCCCCCACGCCCCACCTGCGCACCACACAGAATGCAGACCTGCTCACGGCACTCTGCAGAGCATTGCCGACCGCTCGCAGGGGCAGGGTTAATGAGCATGCCTCCTAGAAAGCTTCCTGGATGGTTAAGCAAAATTTAAGTAGGAGTTTTCTTTTTAAGTATGGGCTATTTTCTAATGGAAAAATTAAAAGGAGACTGCATTTCTCCCATGTGGTTCTAAAGGGCTGAATCTAGTTCTAGAATACAAACTTGGTCTGTTTGGCATAATGATGGAGCCGGAGCAGCAGTGCTGGGGCCCCTTCCCCCATCTCTGTCCTGTCCTACCACCTGCTCAGCTGGCCCCCTCCCCCATCTGGGCTGAAGTCATAATAATAGGGCATTCCTTCCCCTCTGGAAGGTCAGGACACAGCCACAGAGTCCAGAGCTGGAACTCATGATATTTATAAATCTTTGTTAAGCCAGAAATCATCCTTGCAGGGATGAGGAGAGAGCCTTGTCTTTAAGTGGGAACATTTTGTCAAAGAGCTTAAAGTTCTTTGATCCCAAGTCATTTTTTTAAAGTCTGCATTAGGTCAGAAAGGGGCTGGGATCATCATTGGTATCTGACAGGAGAGGGAGCTGTAATACCAGATGGGAAGGGTAGTAGTAACTTGCTCACGGTGGTGGATCAGACGGATTTGAGCCAGATTTGATCCCCACACAACGTTCTCTTCACAGCTTACATGTTTCAGGTGAAATGCAGCTTGTCAAAAATCTGCTCATCTGGACTGTGGCTTGGTGCTGGAGGGTAAAGGCCAGACAGTGGGGTGGTTATACTATCAAATTAAGAAGAATTTTTAGGACTAATGGGAAGAAAATAAAAGGAAGGGGAAAATTATAATATAGAAGTCAGTTTCTTCCAGCTCTCATACACTGATGACCCCTTATTTTTCTGTTTGTAATCTTATTCTTCCAACAGTGTACCTAATACCACATCTTTATGTTTTCCCAGAGAAAGCACAGTCTGGTTTAAGGCAGAAATGGCATTCTGAGGCAAGCGGTAAGGATCAAACTCCTCCCTGGGGTCAGCCCAAGGCTGTGGGGCCCAGGTCTACATAGTGCTCGCTTGTTCCTGGGTAGGAGAAAATAGGCACGTGTCAGGTTATAATGTACAGAGCCCAAGGACTGAGGAAGAGTCGGGCAACTGGAGATATATAGCTAACAAAGGAATAAGTATTCTGAAACTGCAGCTTTTCCCTATTATGATCTAAAATCCTAAATTTTAAAAACCAGAGGTAAATAATCTGGATAGAAAGCCACTTGTATTTCGGGCACTGCCTGAATCCTCATTCTCATCTTCCCAAAGTTTTCCTAAGGAAACCTTCTGTTTCCAACCATACCAAACAACTCTTCATGGACCATACTCTCTTATGTTGCTAGCCCTACTTCCTGGAACACTCTTCATTGCCTTTTCTACATGCTTGACTTCTACTTACATTACAAGATTCAGTTTTTCAGGGCAGTAGAATAAGGACTCCTATATACCACTCCTCCGAAAAAGCAATGAGAAGACTTGAAATAACTGTCAAACTCAACTTTATCAGAATTCTGGAGGGGCGCCTGGATGGCTCAGTCAGTTGGATGTCCAGCATCCAGCTCTTCATTTTGGCTCAGGTCATGATCTCATGGTTCATGAGTTCAAGCATCACAATGAGCTCTGTGCTGGCAGTGCAGAGCCTGCTTGGGATTCTCTTTCTTCCCTCTCTCTCTCCCTCTGCTCCTACCCAACTCATGCTCTCCCTCCCCCCCACTCTCTTTCAAACAAATAAACTTAAAAACTTTTTAAAAGGGGTCCCTGAGTGGCTCAGTCACGTAAGCCTCTGACATTGTTTCAGGTCATGATCTCACAGTTCCATTTGTGAGTTCAAGCCTCGTATCAGGCTCTGTGCTGACAGCGTGGAGTCAGCTTCGGATCCTCAGTCTCTGTCTCTCTCTGCCCCTTGCATGCTCTCTCTCTCTCTCTCTCAAAAATAAATAAAAACATTAAAAAAAATAATTCTGGAAATTAACTAGAGGCTTACAACAGCCCGAATAGAGTTTATTCAAGAAAGCTAACTCTAAGTGAGAACACAGACATTTGTAGCATTTTTACTTGCCTTCATCCTATCCCCCTCTCACTAGCATCATGATAATCTTGAAGATGAACAGCCTCACAAGTATGATAGCTGCAAAATCAGCACCCTCGCAGCTACTGGAGGAGGCAGATCAGATCTGGAGTTCCCTCAAAGTACCATCCTTAGAGAGTTATTACTATTTGACTTGTTTGGCCAGTCACTGAAAAACCCTTCTCACTGCCTGACTTTATTTCACCTGACTCAGAATTCCATATGTATGAACAGCAATATCTTCAGGTAAATTGCTGAAAACAATTAAAAGCAACTGTTTAACATTATAGCTTCTTGTAGCATTGTTAGAAGTTTGGGTTACCAAGAAGCTGACAAACAAAAGTTAAAATGAAGAACTGAGTATGGAAGGTCTGTGGTGGGTTTTAAAAAGTTCCAGCAAATTTTTTGGAATCTAAAAGATGATAAACATATGAGGGCTATGTTTCTGCCCATAAAAAGTAGACGGTTTTAAACTCTCACATCTGGCTCACCTTGAGGCTCTGGACAATCATGAAGTAAAGGCTAAGGAACAATTGTAAACACTGGATCTTTGAAGCCATGCCTCAACATGTACATAGAGTCCCTCAGCAAGAGATGAGGAAACATATTGGTTCATGATGTTCAATAAAATCTCTAACCAATCATTAGCTTAAAAAATAAGTTAACCAAGAAAAGAATCCAGTGGCTACACACAACATAGAATACAAACTTTATAGAATTAATCCAGGAAAGTCACTAGGCAAACAAACAGCAACAACAGCAGCAACAACAACACCCCCTGGAAAAGAGAGAGGGATCTGATTTCTAGAGTTGCCACATTATACTATTTTAAATGTCAAATTTTCAGCAATACCAATTGCAACATAAATGAAACAGGTAGATAAATAAAAAAGTATGGCCCTTAGAGAGGTGAAAAAAGCAGCCAATACAAATTTTACTTGGGAAAGTCCAGACAACTGACTTACTACAAAAATACTTTAAATTATTTATTATAACTAGGTTTAAAAAGCTAAAGGAAACCATGTTTAAAGAATTAATGGAATTTATGAGATTGATGTTTCATCAAATATAGAATATCATTAAAGAGAAAAAATTATAAAAAGAATTAAATAGAAATTTTGGGATTAAAAAGCTAAATAATTGAACAAAAAATCCATGATTGCATTCAATAGTAGATTTGAACTGACAAGAGAAAGAATCAATGAACTTGAAGACATTCAGATTATTCAGGCTGAGAAAACAGAAAGAAAAAAAGAATGAAGATAAATGAACAGCCTTAGAGACCTGGCAGACACCATCAAGTATACCAACATATGCATAATGGAAGCCCCAGAAGTATAGGAGAGAAAAGGGGCAGAAAGAATATTTGAAGAAATAATGAGTGAAAACTTCCCAAACGCGATAAAAAACAACAGTCTACACATTCAAGAATTTTAATGAATTTCAGGGCACCTGGGTGGCTCAGTCGGTTAAGCGTCCGACTTCAGCTCAGGTCTCACAGTTTGTGGGTTCGAGCCCCGTGTCGGGCTCTGTGCTGACAGCTAGCTCAGAGCCTGGAGTCTGTCTTCGAATTCTGTGTCTTCCTCCCTTTCTAACCCTCCCCTGCTCATGCTGTCTCTCTCTCTCTCTTTCAAAAATAAATAAAAATCATTAAAAAAATTTAAAAAAAGAATTTTAATGAATTTCAAGTAGAATAAACACAGAGAGATCCACACCAGGTCACATCATAGTCAAACTATCAAAAGCCAAAGCATGATACCAATATTCATATCAACACTATGCACAGTAGCCAAAATGTGGAAACCATTCAAACGTCCATTGATGAATGAATGGATATACAAGATGTATATACAAACAATAGAAAATTTTTTAGCTTTAAAAGGAACGAAATTCCAACACATGCTATGGCATGGGATAAGCCTTGAGAACATTATGCAAAGTGAAATAAGTCAGACAAAAAATGACAAATGTTATGTAATTCCATTTATATGTGGTACCTACAATAGTCAACTTTATAGAGACAGAAAGTAGAATGGAGATTTCCATGGGCTGGGGAGATGGGAAGTTGGGAATTATTGTTTAATGGGTATAGAATATCAGTTTAGGAAGATGAAATGTTTTGGAGATGTATGATGGTGATATTTGCATAACAATGTGAATGTACTTAATGCCACTGAACTATACATTTAAAAATGGTTAAAATGATAAATTGTACATATGTATATTTTACCACAGTTGTAAAAAAAAAAAGACAAAGAGAGAATCTTGTGGGAGGGAAATGATTCATCACATACAAGGGATTTTTAGAAGTTTAAAAGCTGACTTCTCTTTAGAAACCATGGAGACCAAAAGTCAATGAGACAATATACTCAGGTACTGAAGGAAAAAAAACTGTTAACCAAGAATTCTAGGTCCAGGAAAACTATCATTTAAAAATAAATGAAAACTTAAGACGTTCTCAGAAAACAAAAACAGAACATTTGTCTCTAGTTGACCTGCTCTGCAAGAAATACTAAAGGAATTCGTCAAGCTGAAATAAAAGAACACTAGAGAGAAAATCAAGTATATGCAAAGAAATAAAAAACACTGGTAAACTTAAAAATATAGTTAAATATAAAAGACAGTATAAATGTAATTTTGTTTATAACTCTTTTTTCTCCTATCTGATGTAAAAGAGAACTACTTAAGGCAATAATTGTAAAAATGCCTGAACTGGTTTATAAGGTATCAAGATTTAATTTGTTTGACAATAATAACAAGTGGGAGGGAAAGGGATGGAGCTATATGGGAGCATATTTTGTATACTATTGAAATTAAGTTGGTATTAGTCTGAACTATGCTGTGCAACCACTGATAAAATAATTCAAAAATATATAGTAAAATAAACACCAAGGGAATCAAAATGATACCACTAGAAAATATCTATTTAACACAAAAGAAGGCAGCAATGAAGGATTAAAAAGACATAAACACACAGAAACCAAATATCAAAATGACAGACATAATCTTATTTTAGAGTAATCATATTAAATGTAAATGGTAGAAACACTTCAATCAAATAGCAAAGATTGGCAAAATGGAAATAAAAAACTTTATCCAACTATATATGCTATCTACCAGAGACACACTTTAAATTAAAAATCCCAAATGCTTAATTTGGGAAGTGAAAGGCTAGAAAAATATACCATAAAACAGTACCAAAAAGAGAGCTGAAGTGCAGCTACTATCTGGCAAAGAAGACTTTAAGACAGAAACTACGATGTAGAGAAAAAGGAAGACATTTTACAATAATAAAAATGTCAATTCATCAGGAAGGTAGAACAATTATAAACACATATCCAGCTAACAACAAAGTCCCAAAATACATGAAACAAAACTAGCAGAACTGAAGAGATAAACAAACAATTCAACAATAATAGTTTAAGATTTCAATACCCCATTTTCAACAATGGAAAGAACAACTTGGAAGAAGACCAGCAAAGAAACAGGAGACTTGAAAAACACTCTAAACCAACTCGGCTAACAAATATATCATGTACTTCACCCAACAAAAGCAGAATTCCACATTGTTGTCATGTGCACACAAAACATTCCATAGGATAGACCATATTATAGACTAAAAAAGAGGCCCCCCAAAATTAAAAACTATTGGAATCATAAATTGTGTTCTCTGACAATGGAATGAAATTAGAAATCATTCATAGAAGGAAATTTGGAGAATTCATGAATATGTGGAAATTAAATAACATAATCCTTAATAATGGATGAGTCAAAGAAGAAATCACAGCAGAAATTAGAATATACTTTAAGTTGAATGAAAATTAAAACACAATTATCAACATTTGTTGAATTCAGTGAAGTGCTAAGAGGGAAATCTATAGCTGTAAATATCTATATTAAAAAAGAAGAATCCCCAGATCATTAACCTAACCTTAACACTTTAATAAACTAGAAAAATAAAAGTCACCTAAATCCAAATGAAGCAGATAGGAGGAAATAAAGATTAGACTAAAAATAAATTAAAAGAAGAATAGAAAATCAATAGAATGAATCATTGAAACCAAAAGTTAGTTCTTTGAAAAAAAAAATCAACAAAATTGGCACACCTTTAATTAGAATGACAAAAAAGGAGAGAAGACTCAAAATGTTAAAATCAGAAATGAAAAATGAAACATCACTATCAACCTTATAGAAATAAAAACAGTTTTAAGGGAATCCTATGAGCAATAGTGATCAATAAATTAGGTATCCTACATTAAATTTAAAAATTCCTAGAGGGGCACCTGGTGGCTCAGTCTGTTAAGAGTCTGACTCTTGATCTCAGCTCGTGTTGATCTCACAGTTGCTAGTTCAAGCCCCACATTGGGCTCTGCGTTGGGTATGAAGCCTACTTAATATTAATTAATTAATTAATTGATTGATTAAAATAAAAATAAATAAATAAGTAAATATTCCTAGAAAGACACAAATTACCAAAAGAGATTTAAGAAGAAACAGATGTGAATAGGCCTATAACAAATAAAAAGACTGAATGAGTAATCAAAAATTTTTCCATAAAGAAAATACCATACTAGATGGCTTTACTGTTGAACTCTACCAAACATTAAAAAAAAAAAACAAAAAACAGACACCAATCATTCACAAACTCTTCCAAAAAATAGAAGAGGAGGGGTATTTCTTAATACACACCTTAAGACCAGTATAACTCAAACCAGACACAATCACAAGAAAAAAAATAACTATAAACCAGTATACCTTATGCTATAGATGCAAAATCCCCAACAAAATACTAGCAAATATTATTTAGCAACATATAAAAAAGGATTATGCACTATGACCAAGTGAAATTTATCCTAGGAATACAAGTTTGTTCACCATACAAAAATCAATCGGTGTAATGCATCATATTAATAGAATAAAGGACAATAAAGTACACTGTTATCTCAATAGATTCAGAGGAAACATTTTTACAAAATCCAATATCCTTTCACATTAAAAACATCAACGAATTAAGAACATAAGAGAACCTCTTCAACTTGATAAAACCCACAGCTAACATAATTTTGAAATCATAGCCATAGTGATTATACTAAATGCTTCCTCCCTAAGATTAGGAACATGATATGAATGTCCACTCTCACCCCTTCTATTCAATGTTGTATTTGAGGTTCTATACAGGGAAAATAGGTAAGAACAAGAAATAAACATCAAGATTGGAAAGAAAGAAGTAAAACTATCTCTCTTCACTGATGACATGATCTTGTATATAGAAAATCCTAAAGAATCCACAAAAAAATCTATTAATACTAGTAAATGTGTTTAGCAAGATTGCAGGATATAAGACCAATACACAAAAATCAACTATTTCTAGACAATTCAAAAGTAAAATTCAAAAAAACAATTCAAAAGTAAAATTAAGAAAATCTCATTCACCATTGCATCAAAAAGAATACATCTTTAAAGAAGTGCAAGACTTAGACATAAATGGTTAAACTACATTATTCAGAGAAATTCAAGTATACCTAAATAAATGGAAAGATGCCCCATATTTATGAATCTGAAGACTTAATTTTGAGATGACAATACTCTTCAAAATGACCTACAGATACAAGCCATCCTAATCATAATTCCAACTGCCTTTCTGCAGAAATTGATAAGCTGGTCCTAAAATTCATATGGAAATGCAAGGAACCCAGAATTACCAAAACAATCTTGAAAAAGAAGAACGAAGTTGAGGACTCACATTGCTCAATTTCAAACTTACTACAAAGTTTCAGTAATGAAGACAGATGCTTGAATTTGGCACAATAGACAGACACAAAAGTAAATGAAGTAGAATTCAAGGTCTAGAAATAAACCTGCCTATCCATGGTCAATTGATTTTCAACAAGTTTTGACAAGAATGCAAAAGAATGAAGGGGACCCACTACTTTACACCGTATACAAAATTTAATTTAAAATGGATCATAGACTTGAGGCACCTGGGTGGCTCAGTTGGTTAAACATCGACTTCAGCTTAAGTCATGATCTCGCAGTCCATGAGTTCGAGCCCCAAATCAGGCTCTGTGCTGACAACTCAGAGCCCGGAGCCTGCTTCAGATTCTGTGTCTCCCTCTCTGCCCCGCCCCCCCACTCACACTCTGTCTCTCTCTCAAAAATAAATAAACATTAAAAAGAATTTAAAATGGATCATAGAGTTAATTTTAATACTTTTATAAAACTTGTGGAAGAAAATGTAGGCATAAATCACTGTATCCTTGCATTAGACAACAGTTATGTAGACATGACTCCAAAAGCACAAGCAACAAAAGAAAATATAGACAAATTGGACATCCTCAAAATTAAAAACTTTTGACTTCAAATCATATGGTCAAGAAAGTGAGAACACAATTCACAGGATGAGCAAAAACAATGGTACATCATGTATCTGGTAAGGGACTTGTAAGTATAAAAATACTCATAAACATAAAAAGATGATCCAATTTAAAAATGGGCAAAGGATTTGAAAAGACATTGCAAGAAGATATAAAATGGCCAATAAGCACATGAAAAATGCTAAACATCATTAGTCATCAGGGCAACAAATCAAAATCACAGTGCGATAGATACCATTGCATACCCGCTTAACATGGCTTCTTCCCCCTTCCCAGACAATACATCCAGCTGCTCTGGAAATCTCTCCACGTCCTGCCTCCTGCCCTCCACTCAAACCTTCTTGCTCCGGGATTGTCTCACTCCTCTTGGTCTTGGGTCCCCAGGCCACACAACCTGCTGCCTATCTGGGCATTCTCTTTGCCTAGCCTGTCACCTGGGGCTTCTGCTCTGGTTTCATGCCTGACTGTTGCTTGTGGTAGATCCTGTTTTTCTTGGAAGGAGTGACCCTTGCTCCCTCAGCCAGCCCAGACTCTCAAACTTCAACCCTGAGACTGGAATGGGAATCAATGGGTGGGGGGAAGGGGGTAATAAAAAGATGAAGAAAAAAGAATCATAATGACTCAGCTGGAGGAAGGAACTTCAAGGGGACAAGAATGTAAGAAAGCTTGCCATGTACCTGGCATGATGTTAGGCATGTTCCATGAATTCCACATTTAATTCTTATCACAACCCTATAAGATAGGTACAATTAATTATTATTACCATTTTTGAGATGAGAGAATCGAGGCTGAGAAAGGTTAAGTGACTAGTGACTCAGCTAGTAGGTACAGAGCTGGGAGATAGAGACCAAGGACCACTCATGAAGGAAAGTATCTTCTCAGAGGCTGGCATAGGGTCCCTCTCTTGACCGGAGAAGTGCTGGTGTATGCGAGATACATATATAAACAGTGACAACACCACACTTATTTCTGCATCTCCATTAGTTTGGATTTTGAGTTTCAGTCTTTCCATCCTCAAGTTCAGATTTGCTAAGGGTAGAGAGAAAGCGGGTTGGAGCGGGCGAGGCACGAAGACACAGTTCGTTTCACTGCAATTAAGACAGAAAATAATAGCCCAGAAGTCGTCTGTTTTGAAAACTCAAAGTTTTTGCCCGTCCACAAAGACTGAGCTTTGCAATTCAAACCAACACGTTCAGTTAAATGTCTTAGAACCAAAATGGAGAAAACTAATCGGCTTATAATACAATATATACCAAAACACATGCAATCTAAAAAGGAAGGGAAAAAAAACCCACAAATAGAATGGATCCTACATTCTCTGTGATTCTGATAGATGTGTATTGTCTGAAATGAATTCTTGGGGGGTCTGTTTTGACTTTTTGCATTTTATGCCGAGAGAGAGAGAAAGAGAGAGAGAGAGAGAAACCATGGTCATATATGTGTCAAAGTTGCTTTGGGAGGAAGGGAAGCAGAGGCCCATTTTTCTTGTGTTTATCTCACCAAAGCCTACATGGGTGACAAAGCAGGGGCTGGGGGACATCTGTGATGCTGAAGTGCTTTCTTTATAACCTTTCCTAAAGTATGTATCGCTGTTCATGATCTCAAACTAAAAGCATGTAATCCATTCTACATTGTTGTTTATACTAAAGGCACAACAATTTGGGCACTAATGTGGACTGGATATATAACTCCATGATTAAATGATATGGATGTCACAGTGGAGAATTTATTTCCAGCTTCTAATTAGGACCAAAATGAGCTGTGTGGATTCTTGTTAACTCACATGGATATCTTGTACATTATAATATTAATAAAACTCAATTTTCAAGTCATTTCCAAAGGAGTCAGGGAGTCCAAGCTGGCCACCAAAGAGAATGGCTTTCTCCCAGGAGGCCCTGGGGCCTGAGGACAGATCTGTGTGTGTGATCACAGGTCAGGAACCTTCACCACAACCACCGGAGACGCCCAGGGGATCCTGGGACCAGGCCTCAGATGGGAGCTGGACAGGCAAGCTTAAACTCCCTTCCCGCTTTATGATGGTCTTGAAGACGTTGTTCTGTAACCCTCCTCAGGACAAATCCCTGCTCCACAGGGCAGAGGAGAGATAGGACTTGCTGTTCCTGCCTAGGGAGAGGATCTTTTCGTGGTGCTGAAAATACAGAATTGCGTGGCGATCATCAGAATTGCTATTTACTTAGGTAATCTTCAGCCCAGCCACAGAAATTTTCTGGCTTACTCTTCGTACACTTTTACTTAAGCTCTTAAGTTTCCCTGTGCCAACTCAAACTGGTGCCCCAGCTAACTGAGCGAGTAGATTTAACCAATTCACCTGAGTCATTGGTGCTAACCAGTCTCAGTGTCTCTTAGGTTCTAGCCGATGAGGCGGGGAGAGGCTTGTGAATCAGAAAGATGGGAGTGGGCTTCATCTACCTTACTCTGGGACTTTGAGCAAGACATAACTCTTCACTGCCCCCAGGGAAAAAAAGCAGAGAGAAGGGAAGTAGTACTTTTTTGTTTCACTGGGCCCTGTGCCTCTTCTATATATGTCTTCTCATTTAATTCTTCCCAAATCCCAAAAAGCTGGGCATTGCCGCCTCCACTCAATGGATGCAGAAACTGAGCCCAGAGAGGTGAAGCGATGGGCCCGTGATCGCACCGCTCTCATGCAGAGCTGATTTAGAGAACTGATGTCCTTCAGCAATGCAAGGTGGCTCCTATAGATATCAGCTTCTTCCATCTGGCCTGAGAAAAACAGCTCCCCAAATCCCGAAGAAGGGGCCACTCAACGCTGCACTGGAGAAAAGCTCCAGCCAAAAGCACCAGTCATGGACCTGCAGGAATGGGGACACTCGCAGGCCTATGATGTGGACCTTCCCTGTCCCCACCCCCTTTCCCACCGCCTTCTCTTTGTCCACTGCCTCTAGATGTAAATAAACAATTGAGAAAACCATTTTGTCTCCTGAAGTTTGCTCACTCTCCTGCCCCGGTGGACTGTGGGAACACATGCTTTGTTCTTCTCTGCTGAAGGCAGTTTTCATATAAATAAGGGATTCAGTGTGACTCCTTTCACCAATGTTAAAATTCCATTTAAAAGTAAATTGACTTCCTGAAATATATGTATTGGCAGCAGTGGCCACCACAGCTGGTATTACATTTTACATTTAACATAGTGCTGTTTGCCTTGACAGATTCCATATTTTTTCATACATAAATCAATAGAATGATGTTTGAAGAGCTCAAATCTATCTTTCATCGTTTCCACCCCCCCCCCAACCCTGCATTCTGAAACCCATAAAGAAGTAACTTTCTAGCAGGTGTCATTTAGTTGGAGACTCTTATTTATAGCACTTGACTGTAACAGCATCCACTGTAAACTCAAACAGAAATGCTACCGAGGAGAGCCAGGGATTTGCTTCTGAAAGGAAGCATCTCTAATGATTTTTTTTTAAATCATATGTTTGTGTGTATGTGTATGTTTGTGTGTGTGCATGTGCGTGTGCGTTGTAACACCATCATGTGTAGTTTTTTCAGGACCCTCTGACCTGACCCTGATGGACATGGGTAGGCAGCCAGCCAAAGCAAGAAGCTTCCGGCTGAAAAGGCTGGGAAAAGCAGGGGCTGAGCAATGGTGGGAAATGGACGGGTGGATGGAAGTCAGAGAACATGTGATGGGAAATAAGGACATAGGTAAAAGGTCAGACAAGGTACAAATCTGCCCTTCCCTTGTCCAGCGGCTTTGAGATTAGCACTTGGCTTTGGAAAAGAAGAAAACCACTTAGGCATCTAGCCCCCACTAAGCTCCTTCACTCAGCCCTTGAGGAGGGCAGTGCTGATCAGACATTCCCATCCTAGGCTGGAGATTTGGTGCATTTTCTAGTGGGCAGAGCTTGGAGCTATCCAGAAGCCTGTGCAGAAAAATGCAAGTCTTGCTGGCTCTGGGTATTTTTTTTTTTTTCAATGTAGCAGGAAAGTAAAATTTTGGCCAGAATCTTTTTTTTTAAAGACTAAGGATGCATAATTTGTTGTTACCATAGAGTGACATGATGGGCAGCCTTATTTTCTAGAATTGGTTGATCAATTTAAAACAAAGAGTAAGTCAGGAATTCTCTGGGACTTTTCACTATTTAACATTTTAGACAAAGCAGAGATGCTGACTCATAATAGTGGGGGATGAGAACTGTACATGAAAGGGAAAGCACAAAGGGTAGAGAGGAGGCAATTCCAGCTAGGGGCTGACCCAGTTGCCCATATCTGCATGGCTCAAAGGACAAAGCCAAGTACTAAGCTATTGCAGTAATTTCAGTATTTCAGGAGGTCTCCGCTCTTCCCCTCCCCAATTTGCTTCTGAAGAAAAGAGTTTTCCATTTTATTTTAACCTGAAACATTCTGATTGTTATATATATGAAAATTCACAGAACATTTTATCTCTTTCCCTGGTCTTCATAGTGCCTAGATTTTTAAATCATTTATTCTCTTCAATAAATGATACTCATTCAAAAGAGAATCCTATGTGATTTTAAGTTGTATTCCTTTGCCAGTCCATGTATTCTCACTTGGGTGTTAGAAGTGAGGGTCACTCCTGAGACTCTCTAGGAGAGGGGTCTCTGTGCTCTTGACTCCACTGTCAAGAAGGAAACCTGCTGGCCCAGTGGATGAAGCCACTTCTTTAGGTGGGTTGAGCTTGAAGATCGGAATGAGCTTACTTTTTTATCTGTCAGAAATGTATATATTTGCCCTCTGTTTTTGAAGCAGTAAAATCTGAAATTGAGTTTTAGCCTAGAGAGAAAACTGGCTACGTAGACCTCAGTCCTGGACAAATGAGTGTTTTCCAGGATCCAGCCCAGCCCTATTGGAGCTCTGCAGTGGGATTTGGCCACAGACATCGGCGACACGAATCATCCTCAGTCCTCGATTTGCTAATCATTGTCCTGATCCTCAGAGACTTAGGAGGGAGCTGTAATAAAGTGTGGGGTTTTAATAGTCCTGGCCCCTTGAGCAAATGCTCTCAAAGTACCATCTGGTAGCTTCCAATCTGACCATATAACAGCTCTACCAGTGGGTTCCATGATATCGATGATTGAAGAATAAAGAGAATTTAGTCAGCCAGGGTGCATGGCTAAGAACTGAATCAGAAGAGCCCCATTGAGATTCCTCAGCGAGAAGATGGCAGAGAGAAGCTCGGTGTCGGCAGAGAAAACTAAATCAGATTAGTCCTTTGTTCACCTACTTGCATTCCCTGATGGAGGTGGAGAGGAGCAGGTAAGCAGCCCACTGACTCCAGGGGGATCTCTGATGAGTTTCTGTATCAGAGCGTCGCGCTCTTCCCTTGCTAGTCAAGCACAGAACACCCACCACCATTCTCCAGATCCTGCCCTTACCACAAGGCCGAGTTCAAGCCCAAAGACTCTGCTGCGGTGTCAGGCACTCCATATTGGAATACAATATGACTACTTGTTCTGATTCTTAAGTTTTTATTGTTACTCTGTGGATTTCTTTTCTCAGCTAAGTCACAAACAGCTAAGTTTACAAGCAGCTAAGTTTACAAGGGCTTTTACCATGTTTTATATTTCTCTGTACCCTCCACAGACCTAGCACAGGGACTTCTATACAGCATGTGCTCAGATGCTATTAAGGGATTTTTGAATGGATACTCTAAAAGGCCCAGGAACAGGAAGACCAGATTGGACTTTTGATAAAAAAAAAAAAAAAAAAAAAAAGGAAAACTAACTCCTCAAATCTTCATCTGCAAGGCTACTCCTGAATTGCAACAAGAACTTCCTTTGACGGCTTCTTGGCATGCTATGACTCCTACCTACTTATTTCAAAGGGCAGTTAGTTACGAAATAACCTAATTTTGGAAAAGATGTGCATATTGTATTCCATCAATTCTAAAATGCACTTTTTCCGGGCTCCTGGTGGCTCAGTCGGTTAAGCGTCCAGCTTTGGCTCAGGTCACAATCTCCAGGTCTGTGAATTCAAGCCCTGCGTCGGGCTTTGTGCTGACAGCTTGGAGCTTGGGGCCTGCTTCAGATTCTGTGTCTCCCTCTCTCTCTGCCCCTCCCCCACTCACACTCTGTCTCTTTCAAAAATAAATAACATTAAAAAAAATAAAAATAAAATGCACTTCTTTTTCCTTTTTAACACTGATTGCTCTTGGGATTGGCAGTATTTTCCCCCTTTTTTGGTGTTATATGAAATAATAGTGCTTCTTATAATGGATGATGACTTAAAGCTAATGGAGTACAGAGTATATTGGACCTATCATTCATCATGTGTCTATCCAGTAATTCATCTATAACTCCACGCAGTGGCCTTTACTTGATGAATGAACACGGACAGAGTCCATAACTTACATCAAGTGTGACACACCCTTACCCTGCTGCCACTGTCATGCAGGTTCTTAAGTGTCTCCTAAGAGCTTTTAAGGTGTGAGTGGACCCAGAATTGGGGGAAGTGAATGTCGCATAAATAGAAGACACAATAAGGCAAGTGTATGCAGAGGAAGACACCCAGGCCTGCTGGTCTGCTTGTCATCTCTACTTCCAGTTTATCTTCCCTTTATTATTTCCTTCTGTTACAGGGCCTGAAATTTCACCAATCTGTGATTAACTGGGGCAGAGGGTTGAAATAATCATGTACTCTAAAAACACAAATATCTGAGTTATTGTCTAATCAGTTTCAGCGTGGCTCCTTCTTGCTAATCAACTGGGAAGAGTAACACCAGTGTAGGGGGTCATGGGAGAGAGGAATGCATGGTGTGAAGAACTCAGGGAAACTGGATGGCTTATTCTGCACTAGTCCTCAAAACACGGGTTTCTATGAGGCCTCAGTGAAAGCCTGGATGTGCTGAAGAACGGGACACAGGGAGGAGGAAGTTAGAGGTTTAGAAGCTAGTCCTTCTAAAGAAAATGGAGAGAAGACATAGCATTATCTTGCTTGTTTCTCCAGAACTTGTGTGATAAATAGGAGTGCTGTGCTCATCTGTCCAGCCTCCATCCTCCCTTCATTTTCCTTTTTTATTGAGTTAGCAGCCCTTTCCCCTTTCAGTCTGGTAGGTCCAGGGAGACCTTACTCCACCTGCTCCCCTGAGCAGCTGAAGTCAATGAGCACATCCCATTCCAGAGAAAGTGTTTAAAAGTGGACACATGACCAAGGGCGCCTGGGTGGCTCAGTCGGTTAAGCATCCTACTTCTGCTCAGGCCATGATCTCATAGTTTGTGAGTTCAAGCCCCCCATCAGGTTCTATGCTGACAGCTCAGAGCCTGGAGCCTACTTCAGATGCTGTGTCTCTTTCTCTCTACCCTTCTTCACTTGTACTGTGTCTCTCTGTCTCTCAAAAATGAATAAAGTTTAAAAAAATATTAAAAGTGGACACATGACCTAACTGGGAGCAATAAGATATGTGTGTCTGAGAAAAAAGCTTCCAGTTGCTTTGGAAAAGACGATGTAAAGCTGTGATATCCTATCCCTTCTAGGGCTATACAGATTTCTTCAGGTTGACCCGGAAACCTAACCAATATGTATATCATTCTTATAATAAGAATTCTTTCATCTTGGGAAAAACAGCTGACTCAAACAAAGCTTTCGGAAACCAACCTGTTCATCAATTCTAGAGTAATACTGGCAATTTTTAAATAATAAGTCATTGATATGTACCAAAGAAGTGAAGAACCTTTTCTATAATATTTCAAAAATTTGAGAGTGACATTGTGTCCTGCAGTGATATATTAGATTAAAAGGGAATATGACACACTGATATATAAAAATGCAAGACACTGAAGTAATTTATGAAGTGCTAGCAGCTAGCTTCATGTTAAATCTCACCGTATGGGCATTAAATTACTTTGGATGCCGTGGTGAGACATTTCAGTACGTTGTGTTATGAAAGCATCAGGTTCAAGGTCCAATAGTTAAAAGTGGCCTCCAGCCCAGTTCCAGGTCTGCTCAGAATATGTGGAGAGTGAGTCTATTTCAGAGCAGTCTGGTCCAAGGAGGGAGATCCCAGGACATCAAAAGGTTGAGATCCATTTGGATCCAGGATGGTTCTAAAGAATCTGTGGGTAGTCTACACATTCACATAATAAATATGTAAAATAATAACAACCGATGATTTTAGAGAATTCTCCAGTTTGCAAGATGACTGTAAATGTGAATCTAGTTGTACTCAGGAGAGGTAGCATTCCTGTTCTAGAGAGAGGCAAACAGGTAAGGGAGAGCCCAGAGCCTCCCAGCAGAGCTGGTACTCCAACAGCTTATATCTGACTCTCGAGTTTATTCACTGATCCACTTGTTTCCAGTACATTTTGCCTTGAGCTTTACTAAAGAAAGTTAGACCACTAGTTGTGAGTTTCCTTGTTGCCTATCCTCTACATTTGAATGGATCTCTGGAATCATCTGTGCTGTCTCCATTTTCTCTTGTTGTAACTAAAAGGAAAAGAACCCCTACAGTATCTAGAGCTAATTCTCTTTTGGTTGTGTTAATCTCTCTGCTATGCTTCCCTACATCATCTTTGGCTTCTTTTTCTCCCTTCTTCTCCCCCTTTGTCTCCAAATGTGCTGAATTGTGCTCTATACAAAAAACAAAGTTTTTATCTGTGGTCCCTCTCCTTATTCATTTTCTTCCTTTCCTTCCAGCCCTTATATTTTAGAAAAAGCAATCTCTACCAAGCATCCTTCTTCCTTCTGTACACACCCAACCTCTCATCCACAGTTGTTAGTTCTACTTTCCTCTTGGGTCTACATTTATTTCTCTTTCTCCGTGCCCAAGGAAGTCATCCCAAATCCAGCCCCTATTGTCTATGTTATGAGCTGAATTGGATACTCCCCCCACCAAATTCATATGGTGAAGTCAGTACTCCCATTCCTGAAGAATATGACTATATTGGAAGAAAGGCCTCTAAAGGGGTAATTAAGGTAAAATGAGGTCATTAGGATGACCCTAACCCAGTATGACTCTTCCTCATAAGAAGAGATTAGGACGCAGACACACAGAGGAAAGACCACATGGAGTCAGAAGGAGAAGATGACCATCTACAAGCCAAGAAGAAAGGCTTCAGAAGAAACCAACCCTGCTGACTCCATGACCTCAGATTTCCAGTCTCCAAAACTGAGAGAAAATAAATATCTGTTGTTTAAGCTCCCCAGGTCTGTGGTAATTTTTTATGGCAGTCCTAGCAAACTAATACAACCTCCAAGTTCTGATCAGTTTGCTAACCACTTCCCATGCCCCAGACTCTTCCTTCCATGACAATGTCCTTCTGTATGACCAAGAATAATTTTCCTCAATCACTACACTGATGACAGCACATCCCTTCCAATGGCCCCTTCTACCTGTAGAGTAAGTTTGAAAATCATCCTAACATTCAGACTCCTGCAGTTTTACCATCTCCTTTTCTAACTCTATCTTCCTTAACTCCCCATCTGAATTTTCCCCTTCTTTATACTCAGTTGTTTGTCATACCCCTCCGTGCTTTTTCCTGTGCATACCCTCCCCTGCTGCCCCTTCATATCTCCATTAATGGAATCCCCATTTCAAGGCCAAGGCCAATTGGCCCTTCCAAAGAAGTCATGCCTTAATTTCTTTCTCTTCTAAATTCCAAAGAAAAGTGGTATCTATTCATACGATGCAGAACACACCTCACCTAATTTATAGTTATGTGTATACTTGACAGAATCTTACTTCTCAACCAGACTCTACTCTCCTGGAGGACAGGGATTAATGTTTCATGCTTTTTATTTTTATTTTTTGTAGTCTTTATACTTCTTGCCAAAATGATGTTTTAACATAGCAAGTTATCAGTAAATATTAGTAATAAATTAGCAAGTCAAAGTACAGGTTAAAATGATCACCTATTGTGTCTCATTCCTTGGTAATAAAAATAATATTTTGAGGGGTAGAGAAATGTGGCATGTAGCTCAGTGTTCTACAGTGAACTTTAATTATTTTTAGGCACCTATTGTCTTGCTTTTGATTCCTCGATTTCTTCTGTCTTACCTGTGAAGTTTTTGTTTTTCTATCTGGCTCTGAAAAAACATTGGTAAAGAATGTTTCACGGGGGTTCTCACTTAATTACTTTTGTAATGTATTCGTTGCATTATTTGTGGTAAGCAGTTTCTGTATAACTTCCATGATCGAGTGTATTCATTTCACGAAGATTAAAAATGGATAGCAAACCATTTTTATTACTATATATGTGTTATTAAGGAAAGCATGCTAATGCGTTGGAACTTTTGATTCAGAGAGAACTGCCTTTTGTTTACTGTGTTATTGAATAAATCCCCAGCTACCCACCCTGACTCCTCTCCAGAATAGCTATGGCATTGGCAGTGCTTGCTGGCTAGACAAATATATCACTGCGATTGGGAAAATATCACAAGAGGGACAGTTCCAGGTTTGAAAATAGGGCAATTAGCTCTCAGCATGAAAAGGTGTGTCAGATGTTCCTGAAACTGAGTGACAGATAGCATTGGCTTCAATCAGGCATAATAGCAAGGGCTGAAATGGCCATGTCGGATGCCTCCCTGCGTGTTTCTGTCAAAGAGGAAGACTTCTGAACTGACTTCCACTACTCACCCCAGCAGAATTTGCCAGTAGGTAGCAGTGCAGAGGGCTGTATACATGTGGGATCAAATATTCATTCTCCTCATCATCTCCTTTATTAGTAGGAAGAATTCTGCTGCACCAATGTATTAACACTTCAGAAAAGTCACACTCAATTAAAAGCAGCCCCTTCCTTTGGAAAAGTGCTTTGCCTCCATACCTGTTCCTGGTGGGGCTACCAATCATGGTTCAGGATAGCCCGCCTGGAGAATCACAGCACTAGCCCCGCACCCAGTGATGGGTCACGGCAGTGAGTGTATCACCCATCCTAGGCCAGCGAGCGAGCTTCCCTGGGGATCATATACATGACCACATGAGGGAGACAAGGGGGAGGCTCCTTCCCCCCGGGGTTGCTACACTGACCTGATATAAGTCTTGCCACATACACATAATCTGTTTCGATCAGAAAAGAAAGAAGAAGACAACTTACCAAGAACAGTGAGGACAAGCTGGAGAAAGAGAGAGACGACAAAAGAGAGAATTATTTGCATCCCTGTATCCAGCCATTCCTCAGGCCATTTCTCCTACTGTCTCCCCAGTTCCAGGAGTGAACCATCCATCCCCTTTCATTCATGTATGTGCTAGGCTGAGGAGCGAGCCCCTGGAGAAGAGGGTGGCAGTGGTGGGTGTGGAAACAGGGGAGAGTGCCTCACAGGGAGATTGCCTCTCTGGCTTTCCTGTACAGGCATTGTCTTGGATATGCCAGGGAAACCTGGAAAGGGTCAGAAGTGGCCACCTCATGTCCTGAGTCAACCTTTTGGGAACTGGGATGCCAGGTAGGGTAGCCACCGCGGTTGCATGTGGCTCTCCAGCATATAGTGTCTGTCCAAGCCTACTTCAGCCTAGTCAAGGAGGTGAGACAAGACACTCCCATGAATAAGGCTGCATTAGCCCACCAACATTCGTGGTGTGCTCACTGTGCTGTAGGTCTGGACAGGAGCAGACAGGTGGGGTTTGTAGAGTCACTTTGGGTTCTTGAAAGCTATCATCCTTCATCAGGGGCTGGGAAGGCTGGGTAGAGATCATAGTTAAATAACTCTTTAAAGGACAGGGTAAATTTATTCTCTTCACTTTTTAGACTTTTAGAATAGCTGCAAGTATTTGACTCCTATTTTTCTTGAAGGTTTTAGGTTTTTTTATTTGTTTGTTTTTGTTTTATCTCTGACTCTGCTTGTCCCAGGGATGATCAGGGCCATGCCAAAAGTGCAGAGCAGACACTGACCTTCCCCAAACTGTTACACAGAACTCTCACAGCTATAGGGGAAAGTGTGTCTCTTTCCTATGTGGTCAAATGGGGGCATGCTACTAATCGTTCCAACTGCCTCATGATATTATCGCAGCCAACCAATAAGATAACCTGATGATAACACTTAAGAAGAGCAGAAAGGCACCTGGGTGGCTCAGCCGGTTAAGCACCAACTTCGGCTCAGGCCATGGTCTCATGGTTCATGGGTTCGAGACCCGCGTCAGACTCTGTGCTGACAACTCAGAGCCTGGAGCCTGCTTTGGATTCTGTCTCTCCTCTCTCTGTCCTAACCTCCCTCCCCACTCAAAAATAAATAAAAACATTAAAAAAAAAAAAAGAAAAGAAGAGCAGGCACTAAGTATTATCAGTCAGTATCTCTCAGCTCTGACATCAACTATATTACTCAAATGAATGGACCATAGCCTTGCAGATATGGTCTGCATGGTTCAGCAGCGTCCTTGCTTCAGAAATGTCACGACCAGATAGACAAGGTGGCCTCCATCCAGTCTGTTATTCTGGTGAATGATGCTCACAGACCCATTTACTCTTCAGTATTTACAAGGGAAGAACTTGTTCAACAAATTGTGAATGAGAAATGATAGTAAAACACTCATGCAGCCATCTGCAATTTATAAAATAATGTTATTCTGCTAAACTCATAAATGATGCGTATTTAAGACATATTAAAACCTTTTTTGAAAAACAGGATAAAGAGTGGGAAATAGAGAAAAGAAAAAGAAATATATTTGCAAAAAGTACTGTTCAAAACAATTTAAAGTTTCCGGAACTAAATTCTCTTCCTACAGATCAAGAACCCCTGGGAAGATGAAATTGATGTAACCATCTCAATCCATCCCATGTGAGTACTAACACCTCGAGTGAGATAGTGAACAGCTTTTAAAGAGATGAATCTTCATTCCAAGGGTGAATATTAAATTTCACATTTCATAAAGGACTTGAGTCAGATCTACTGCATAAAAAGTGACTCTCAGTTAATGTCATCTGCAGGCAAAAAGCACCCTCTCCTTGCTTCTGACGTGGATTGCCTGGCTCACACCCGCAGAAAAAAAGCCACTTATTTCTTTCTCCCAGTCACCTCAGCTGTCCCCTGGGTATTAAAGATACCAGAAGGATATTTTATTTCTGTACCAGGGCCAAGAGGTTTCTGAATCTATCAAATTTGTCTGATCCTAATTTTGGTTATCAAGAAATGTAGAGAATATAATCTCTTGAGCCTCTTGAAACTTGCCTCGCTGGTGAACATGGTGAAATAAGACTAACTTATTGGGAAAAATGACTGTGGTAGAATGTGCCTAGTGATGGGCCAGTACTCCCACCACACCTCTGAACCAGCATGTGTTTGCTCAGGAAGCAGAGACCACTCTAGGAGGTCAAGCAGGAAGGGATTGGATAGAGGGAAGTAGGTGCTTTAAAACCAATGCAATCCAAGAGAGAGAAAATCCAGGGACCACCACACCTATTGGATTTGCTGTCAGAGTTATTGCTGTCAGATGTTGCCCCAAGTCAAGAACCCACGGACAACAGCTGCAGGTCTCATAGAGGGTCCTCCATAGGTGGGAGGCCAAAAAGATGTCCGGGCTGAAGCTACTAATAACACATGTCTGGCAAGACCACAACCATGATTTCCAAAGGAAGACATGAAATGGCTCCTGTCACCCTTCGACTTTCCAAATATCACATGAGCTCATCTCACTGGTGGAACTTAAAATGTATGGAGAATACTTCTTGTAAGAGAGAAGGGGAAATGTAGTGTCCAAGTTTCTGGCCTGTGAAACTTGAGAAAAAACATAGGAGGAGACATATTGTAAAGAGATAATACCCAGCCCAGCCTCCACCTTAAGTATTTCTAGTTTGGTATCTTTCCTTCACCAACCACCCGCCTTCCTAACTTCCAGCCACCACACAGTTCTGATTGGTGCTTATCGTCCTAAATAAAAGCATTTCCTAGATGAACAGCAGCTGATCCTAGACGACAGCAAGTCATCTTCAAAAGTAATTCTCCACTCTTTTCTATTTTCTCTCCTTTGGACCCAAACCTCCCTAATCCCTTCCACCTCTACTTTTCCTTTTCCTTTTTTTCTCTTTACTTTTCTTGATTAAAAAAAATTGCATAAGTCAACATCTTAACAAAGAATGGGAGTGTCAATGCATGTCAAACTTATTAGATCTGACAACAGAGATGTTACCATCTTAATGCAAGCCCTTGAAAATGCAGTAGCTACGTCTAGTTTAAAAGTGCATTAATTCAATTCAACATTTCCATTTCCATTTAACAAAAGACCAGCGATGACATTTTGACACACTTTCCTACTCTTGTATCTGATTTCCATGAAAAGTGAAATCATGCTAAGAAACACAAGGATGTAATGTTGGGGGCAGGGTGGAGGTTAAGAGACAGAGTGAGGAAATTTTACTAGACTCTCCAAGCAAAGAAGAGTTCATAAGCGATGCTACTTTTTGTGAACTTTTATGTCACATTGGAGCAATAGAAACAAATGAGTCAACTGACCACATTCTCCCCGCTGGACTGGAGCCACAGGACAGAGAACCAATACCTCAGTCCATGGTACTTTCTTCCTGCTCACGTGTGGTGAGTCCATGGGGTGGGGGAATGAAGCTCTGCGTGTGTGCCAGCGGCGCAGCTGTCCTCTCTACACCCTGCCCAGTGGGGCAGATCCTGGAAATGCAAGTGTCCCTGCTCTCACCAGGCTCTGCCAGTGGGAGGCGCTAGAGGGAGCTGACAAAGAAGGACTAGAGGATCCGGTCTGCTCCAGCTTCCTCTGAGTGCTCCCCAGCTACACTTCCTCCCAGGAGGGCAATTCCTCTCTGTCGCAGTGGCTGAATCCAGTGTTTGGTTTTTATAACACTTGCAGAACCACTCTCCTCACATCAGCTCAGAGACCAGCAGAGCAGAACTTTCTCCCGAGAGACCTAGCCCAGCACGGGGGCCTCTGAGCCTTCGGGGGGATACCCCAGCCACAGGGCCGGCAGCCACCGCCTCTGATGTCTGCTTTTCTCCCTTTGTCTATTTAATTATCCCGTCAATGCCTTTATGCATAGTTTATAACTTTTTATATTACATTTTCTCTCTTAAAAGAACTGGTGTGGTTTCTATCTCCTGACTAGACCCTGGCTGATGCTATGACCAAATAGCACTTTTGGAATATAGGAGTTCTTGTATTTGCCGAATGAGTGAATGAATGAATGAATGAATGAACCAATACTCCTAAGTGCTGTTCAGTACCTGACCAAAGGCTATGCTCATGCATGCTTAGTGCGAGTGAATGAAAGTGCTTTCCTGGGAAGCCAAGGAGGTACCCCTGGGAAATGCTCCGAGGATGCTCTCTTGCCTGTCAATCACCGCAACCCCACACAGGTTTCTGGCAAAACTCTATTCCCAGCTCCCCCCTCTGGCTCCCTTGTCTCAGACAGGGACAAGCAACAATCTCTACCCCCAGGGTAAACATGCCCCTGGCCAAGGAGGTGTCAGCACGAAGCCACTTGGAGCTATTAGCAGGGACAACCAGCTTTCCATGTTGCATATGGCATTTCTGTTATCTGCCAGACCTGCACTTTCAACTCCCAAACTCTGGTAAATCTCAAACCTCATACTCTGCTCTAGGAAAGAATGTAGCCAGCGGAAATGTCAGGTTGACTATTACCCAATTGAAGTAACACAGTAGGAAGCAAATAAACCTGATTAAAGAAAATGGAGTACATTTCTGGCTTGGCAGACAAAAAAATATATAAATAAATTTTCAAACGCACCTGAAATTTTCCCTTGTTACTGCCTTGCTTGGGAGCTGGAATCCTAAATCGAGAGCGCCACCTGCTGTCCACTGTGAGACCTGAACGTCGAGGGTGTTTCAAAGCGGACGGATGCCCAAAGTAGTACAATTGTGGGCAAAACAATCTATGTTAACGTTGGGGGAGGGCATGTTTGCGTGACTGCCCAAGCCATAGTTTCCACAAGAGTTTTTGGCACCGCTCAGAGCAGGTGAATTTACCACGCGTCCAGAGGGATGCCACGGAGTGTATTCTCCAGCATCCGGGGCTTGGCAGATGAAGCTGAAACTGAAGACCTACTGTGTGGAAATAAGTAGTTTGGGCTGTGGATTAGATAGAATAAGATTACAGGAACCTGTTGCATAGAATCGGTGAACGGTAGGATGCTGGAAGAGGGAGAGAGCTCGGAATATTTTTTTACAGGAGAGTTCAAAGTAGGTGAAGTGGTGGACAGCTTATAGATGCCATTTAAGGCTATTTCATAGGTGGTGCCTATAAAAGACATTTGAACGTATTTAGTGGTGGTGGTGCTGGTGATAAATATTATTTGTTACCCCCTCCCAGGCTGAGGAAAAAAGACCCCTTTCCCAATTGGTTTCCAAAAACGTTTAACAAGAGACAGTAGCTCTTCTAAACAAAATGAAAGGTGAGGATTGAAATGCAAATACCCCAGAAAACAACAAAACACAGACTCACCTGCATCACTCCAAAGAGCAAAGGGTTTTGAATCAAGGTCTTTCCTGAAACACGTTTTGGAGGGTGCATGTGTGTGAGGGGATGCATCTGGCATGGGTGAACTAGACAATAAAAAACCAAAAAAGAGTTGGCAACAGCAATCAAGTCAAGGGGTCAGAAGGAAACACCAAAGACTGGGGCAGTGCCAGGCCAAGGTCATCTCACTGTCATGTGATCAGGATGGGTGATCTCAGACATCCACAATCGGAAGAGGCCATGCCTCTTCATTTTCCTGTCAGCTCAGCCCCTCTGCACCATGGCTTAGGAAAGTGTAAGGAGGGGATGGTGGTAGCCACAATCTTGCTTACAAAGCCAATGATGTGTACAACCCCAAGGATAACTTGATACCATGGTAAGAAACTGGGTCTTCTGTTTTCCCTTTTCAACTATTTACTGCTTCATTTTTATTTCATGGGGAACTAATTTTGCAACTTTGTGGTAGATGTGGGATTCATCCCCTGTCCTACCACAATAGAATTCCCCCTTATGGTCCACATGTGTTCATGTCCTCTCTGCTGTCTGCCATGTAATTCATCACGACACTCTACTCCCTGGCACATGACTGAAGTCGTGTTCACAGAGAAACACCACAAGGTGTTTCTGAATAGTCCATGAGTGGACTATGTTCAGTGAAACTTTAGGGTCAAGTATATTTTCCTATGATCCAGTTTCCTAACATCGAACACCAACATTGCTGCACGTGACATTGGCTGACTCACCATGAGCCAGAATTTCCCTTCCAAGTATGTTTTTACCTCATTTGCACTAGAAGCCAATAAAGTCAAATTAGTTTCTACGCTGATAAAACATTTTCATTACCATGATAACTGGAGGCTTTCTGGGTGAGAGAAATGTACCTTACGGTAAATCTCAAAAAATTATTATGGAATATCAAAGTGTGTCAGTCATAATAGATATTTTCATGACAGTGATAACAAGGACTTTGTGAAATTATTTGCAGAACTTAGAATGCCTCCCACTTTGTCCTCAGCATCATGGGAGAGAAAGAGCAGAAAAGATGCGGTCTCGTCTTCTCTGAATACTTTGTCAAAAATTGCCCCCTTCTGCAACCCTCCATGCCATGTTACTGTTTATACCATTAACTTGGCTGTATTTTTCTTCATAGCTGTTAACCCTATCTGAAATAATATATGATGGATATACAGCAAAATAACGTAATGAACATACCACTCTTAGGCATTTCTTTTCTTCTCGGTTCTGTCTCTGTCCCTGGAGAATGTGAGATCCGTGAGGGGAAAACTGGGTCTTATTCACTACTGAATCCTCAGTGACTGGGAACACTGCGTAAGTGTTCAATAATTATTTGTCAAGCCAGGAATAATGGTTGAATGGATCTATGTCAATATATATATATATATATATATATATATATATTTTAAATCCTGGCTTCTTTTTTCCATTTTAAGTAAACCCAGATGTTTCTGGCTTATACAAAATTATGCTTGTTAATTTAGTAGGTGCTGTAACAGCTTTGCATGATGTATTTATAAAAATGAAACATTTTAAGCCATACACACCTTCCTAACTCATTCACTTCCTGCCAAATTGCATGTCTCACATTATTGAACACATCCTTTGGACAAATGCCTTTTACCTTCTAGTAACTGCAGCCATTCACATTAAAATATATAAACTTCAGAAATTGACGAATTTGAAACAGCTCAAGTCCCCGACATCTATGTTTATCACGTGCTGTGCAAGCCATTTCTTGAGTGAATCGTGTGTGCCACAGGAGTGCCAGCACCTCGCACACGCTTCATCTTAATTACACAAACTCTATTAAAATAAATATTATCCTCATTATCCTAAACTCAGGCCACTTTCTTTTTTTTAATATTTATTTATTTTTGAGACAGAGTGTGAGTGGGGGAGGAGGAGAGAGAGAGGGAGACAGAATCTGAACCAGGTTCCAGGCTCTGAGCTGTCAGCACAAAGCCCGATGCAGGGCTCGACCCACGAACCATGACATCATGACCAGAGCCAAAGTCGGACACTTAACCAACTGAGCCACCCAGGTGCCCCAGGCCACTTTCATTATAAACCGAAGGTTTAACATCTGATGAAATGCTGGGTCTTGGGTCAAACTCTTCTGACTCCCAATCGAGACTTTTCTATGACCATTCACATGCATACTTTTATATCTTAGAAGACAATGTCTGATAAGAAGTGTTAAAGTCTTTTCTCATATAAACATAAAACACCAACAATATTGTTTGTGCGGATCAGTAACACCCGTTTGCCAGTGAATGTGACCTTTTCTGCCATTGGTTAGGTATTTGAATCCTAACTTGTGACTGCGGCCCCCACAGGCAGGTGACTCGGGGAGGGCAGGCTATGGCTGGGCGCTCTCGGTTAGAGGTGCTGCAAGTTCACAGCTGCAGTCAGCCCAAGAGTCCTATGATATCAGGTGCACTGTGGGTTCACAGATGCTGGGAGCTGAGTGCTGTGAGCTCAGGGTGCCATGAGTTTAGTGATCTATGAGCTGAGGGGGGCTGTCAGTTCAGGGGTGCAATGAACTCAGGGTGCCGTGAATTCATGGCAGGCCTGCATTACGACTTTCAGGAACCCTGGACACTTTTGCCCCCAAGTGCCTCTCCCTCCATAAAAAAAAATATTTAAAATGATATTTATGACCGTGCTGGCATAAAGACAGAGGTAATACTGGCCGGATCCGTTATGTGTTTGTTATTATATTCAGTTTTGCTTCTCCTTTTAAAAGAAGTCACAATGTAAACATTTTCACAGGCCCCTAAACTCTGGTGGGCCCGGGGACAGTGCCTGCTGCACCAAATGGGTAGGTGAGCCCGGGTTCAGGGGGTTAAGCGGTGCACTCCACACAAATGTGTTTGTTTCTGCTTCCTGGATGCCCACCATTAGAAAGTTATTCGTTTATCTCGTATACCTAGTAAGGCGTAAATATCATTGGAAGAAAAGAAGTTAAGTCAGCACCTTATATACAGTTTAAATCTACAGGAGCAAAGACCTGAGTTCTCTGACAAGGAAATGAGAAGCCAGGAGCAGAGGCGGGCAGTGGCAACAGAACTGCCTACCCACCAAGTCCTTTGCGAAAACCCCGACCCCATCAGCCACCTCCAGGCGACCATGGGTTTGGCCTGGCCACGTCCTGGGTGTCTGTCTACGTCTTGTCCTACTTTTTTCTTTTGTTGTTTTTGTTCTTCTTATATTATTGATTTTTCTCTAAATGCGAAAGCAACATATGTTCTTCTAGAAACTAGCAAATGTTGGCCCGTTTCTTTTCAGTCTTTTGCCTGACCTCCACCCACACAGGTCCACACGCATAGTGAGGTCAGAACTGCACCGTATCTATAGATTAAGTTCTGCATATCTTCCCTCGTGTTTAAAAATTTACTGTTTTGTACGGCTTTTTGCTAAGTCTTGTGTTTTCAGTCTTTTGTTAACACTGGGTTTTGCCTGCTTATATCATTTCCAAAGATTTGGAAGTCATATCCTATTTTGAATCTAACAAGGGCTTTATTTTAAGCAAAACAGTGACATGGTAGCTTGTGTGAACCCCGTATCCCATAGACGATGGTGTATTTAGCATTGCTTTAATTCTGTATCACCTCCTATATCCCAGACTTTATTAATAAAATCTGGGATTTTAGACCAGTTCATTCTTATTAAATTATTATCTTTCTATCAAATATAATTCTATATTAAATTAGAAATTTCCAGAATGCTTTCAAGCTACACTGATAACAAATGTATAGATTCTATTCTCTATTTAACAGATATCATTGTTCATTATTAGTCCTTTTATATCACAATATAATGGTTAATTTCTTGGTTGGCCAGAGGACATCTAAAGCAGTAGTTCACTAACGCCTATTTCCTAAACTTTAAATATTCAGAAATCTTTCTGTTGTCTTCATATGAAAAATTATATATATTGGGGTTATATTGGGGTTGCAATTGCCTACCTTCAAGTGGCAAATCTTCCATCATCAGATTCTGGTATTAAATGATTGTCTGAGGCCATCCTCATTTCTGAACTTTCATGGGGAACCTACTTTTTCTGCCTGAATGCTTGTTGTGTTTTTTCCCCCAGCAATTCAAAAATATTATAATGACATCTCATATTATTGATGCCTTAATTTGGCGATCTCTTTGAAATCATACACTTGGGACTTCTTTTCAGCTCAGACTCAGTAGGGTTATCCTCAGCTCCTTTCCACTGTGTCTGCAACGATTAATCCATGTGCCCTACTGGTTGGTCTTTTCCCTGAGGAACATCCCTGACTTCTCTCCCCTGCCTCTCTCTCCTTTTAACCACATTGAGTGCTCACATGTGCCGTTTCCATGCTAATTTCTTACACACGTTGGCTTGCTATCCCCAGCACAGCGCTATGAGTAGAAGTCCTTGTCACTGTTCGGCAGATGAAAGATGAGTCTATGTCCACACACACACACAGTAAGCGCTGGGGCTGAACTCCAAGGGCATGTCTGTGACCTTGAGGCTCATGCTCTTGACCCCCACGCCGCACTTCCTTTTTTACCTGCCAATCCACCTTGGTCCCAGTTTTTATGTGTGATGTCCTTTTCTCTTGGTTCCGGGAGAGCATCTCAGGTTTGTCTTCCTCACCACTGACCTGTTTCCAAGGTGCCACTTCTGCCCTTGACTGTATCCAGATGGATTAATCCAGCATTGAATTTTTAGTTCTCTGTAATAGTAATACTTCCTCCTTTCATTATCTTCCCTTTCCTTTACATTCTGTCTTGGGTCCATATTGGTTCCTTGCCCTTTGACATCTTGTTCTTGTTTCAAAAAGACCACATAGGTTTTCATCCTAGGCAGGATGATAATTTTTCTTTAAAATGTTTTAGTGGTTTAGAAAGATATTTCTTCCCAGTGAAATTTTAGCAGAAGGTTCACTGCCTTTGGTCTGCACAATTTTTTTAAAGACTGTCTCGCCTTTTCCTGTTTCCTTGTCTAAGAACACAGAGCTCCTACCAACACAAGAGAAGGAGAATGAGCATGCCGCATGCCCTGTCCCCTCTTTCCCCTGTAAGAGCAGGGGACACGCACATTCTTCTCCACTGTCTATGGGGCTTGCATTTATTCTATGTTTCTTATCCTCACTGCCTGACATTCTGACCTTTTGTTAAATTTGAGAACCTGAAAAGAAATAGCCCTCAGGAGCATTACCACCGGGATCTTCTAGACTCTGTCATCTTTAATTTGTGGTTAAACTGTGCCTTATCTGTGCTTTCTCTCTCCCCAGAATGTGTCTTTCTCCCTCAGATGCCCCAGAATTTTCTAACTCGATCTAATAACAGAAGTACTTCTTTGGGAAGGAAGAAGACAGATTTTGATTGTGCTGAAAAGTACCATCGAGAGAGTCAAGGCATTACACTTCCTGTTTAGTACAGGTGCAGAGGGTCTGAACTGGGGCCGACTGTCGGGGGGAATGAAAGGGATGCCACATACTCCCAGGTGGCAGGATCGCTCATTCATGGGGCCCCCCCTGGGATGGGCCAGCTACTATCTTCTCCACAGAATCACATTAATGCTACGGTTTCTGGAAAATCTTTCCAAACTCTGGCAAGAGGGGGTTGTGAATATCCCTTTCCTTATAAATTGATAATTATTATAATGGGAACTTAGGGGGATGGAATCAGATGACCTTTTACAATGAGAAACCTTCTTTGCATTTCCCTCCACCCAGTATAAAAATTACTGCATCACTGACCAACTCCAAGAGGACTAAACATTGAAAAGTCTTAAGTGTCTAATCAATAAACAGACCAAAAGGAATGAATGATAACGATATCATAAAGTGCTTGCTGACCCATAAGAATATTTCATCCTGGAGGGCGCCTGGGGGGCTTAGTCGGTTAAGCATCTGACTGTTGGTTTCAGCTCAGGCCATGATCTCACTGTTGGTGGGTTCAAGCCCCGCGTGGGGCTCTGTGCTGACAGTGCAGAACCTGCTTGGGATTTTGTCTCTCTCTGCCCCTTGCCTGCTCTCATTCTCTCTCTCTCTCAAAATAAATAAACTTTTTACAAAACCAGAATACTTCATCCTGGCCTGTCTGTGGTTGGGGCACCTCTTTGGAGAGTAAACCCAGAGGGAACCTCGTACTGTGCTTCTCTTGGTCCTGATCCCTCGAGGGAGTCCAGGGTGACATTCAGAGAGTGGAATACCTGGTTAGTGAGAAGATATCCCCCAGCCCCGTCATTATCAGCACCCTCATCAAATGCTGTCCCAGACACTCCCCCCACAACCCCATTGAAAGGCCTGCCCTGGGGGGCCCTGGACTGCCTGGAACACTCACTGTTCTAGGGCTAGTATCTACCTGCAACAACTTTAAGACTGCTTTTATCCTTTTGCATAATGGGAGTCATTCAAAACTTCTGGGTATCAGGTGAGGAGGGGGGATAAATGAAGTAGCAAAAAACACTCATACTATTTCACCTGTTGAGAGAATTAATTGTGACAATGAACTACTCAGAAATCCAGGGTTTACTGCCTGTTCTTGCTGAAACTTCTGTATACTTTTTTTTAATATTTATTTATTTGTTTTGAGAGAAAGAGAACAAGAGCGAGTGAGTGAGATAGGGGCAGAGAGAGAATCCCAAGCAAGCTCTGCCCTGTCAGCTCAGAGCCCGACATGGGGTTTGATCTCATGAACCATGAGATCTCGACCTGAGCTGGGATCAACAGCCTGACGCTTAACTGACTAAGCCCCCCAGACGTCTTGAACTTTCTGGATACTTAAAGGAAAATAACATGTGTGGCCTGTCCAGTGGGCTTTAGCTTCTACCTGAACACTGCTTCCTTCCCTGGCTGAGGCCAGGGCTCCCTGAGTCCCCCACGCCTGCCTCTATGGAGGGGGGACCTCACCTCAAGTGGTTTTAGGTCTGTCCACAGGCATGAGATGACCCCTCCCAAGTCAGCCACAAACCCTTCTGAGGAATCGACCTGAAACCCCAAATGGTGGCCAATATCTCTCTCATTGCGTGCTGTGTCCTCAGGACCTGGATTCTCGACATGTCAGGCTCAGCCCATTACTGAAAAGACAGGGACTATGAGAGCAAGAAATCCTAAGTTAAAACTCTTAGTTTTGGCATTTATTCACAGCCAAGTTGTGAGGCATGGTGAAGAAATATTGTATAGCACCTAACAGCCTTGCACAGAGTAGAAATGTCAGCTTTGCTGTATGTCTTCTCTGCTGGGGTCCAGCCAGCCAAAGGGGTAGGACTGATGACTATATTCTCTCCTCGTCCCAGAAATCTTCTGACAGAAGAAAATCTATCAAACACTACCTCCAGTAACAGCCCCCTGATCCTTTACTTCTCCCAATATCTTTGGTGACCAGGGAGGCTTGGTAGATAATGGGATATAATGTGCCTTCAAGAGATCTCCATTCCCAAAGAGCTTGGAGAACACTCCTCTGCAGGCCTTTGGGGGCGACTCTGTTAGTAAAAAGCTTTGGGGGCGTCCCAGGGTTCTGGATCTGGTAACAGTTCTTTCTGATTGGCCTATTGGAGCAAACCAAGGATGTCTCCGTTCCTTCCCTGCCCCTCAGGCTCACTGCCACACCCCAGCTGCTAGGGAGAAGAACGCAGTAAATCCTGTACCTTTGGGAGACATAGTCCTCTCAAAAAATCAAGGCTTCATCCTTCTCAAACAAGAGATGGAGAGTATTGATAGACCTTTTCCTCTGCTTGTTACAAGTAGTATGTCACTATTTGGAAATGTATCAAACTTTTCATTTTTCCTTTTAGAATCTTCCTTAATTGTTTTCTATTGTTGAGATGAGGTTGAGAAGAGATCACGCACTGGAGGAGATCTAAAGGGGAAACCACTAAAAAGATGGAGAATAAGGTCACCGGGGACTGAGGGTTCAGAAACAGAGCAGGGTGTGTGCTATCCAGGGAGGAAGAGTTTGAGAAATTGTAGCATAATAAACAGGGAAACACTGCCCTCACCCCCAAGGGGACATTAGTGGTTCTGGGTAGTTGAGTCAGGGATAAATTGTGCATCAGAAATAAAAATGGTCCAGAATTCTGTGCATAATGTATCAGAATTTTCCTAAGATATGCTGTTACCAAGGAGCCTTCTTTATTTTCTCCGGGGACCTTGAAATAAACCAACAGATACACAAACACACAAGCAAGTGTCCAAGGGAATAACCACATATATATTCGCTCATTCTACAGCCTTCCAAATTCCAGCATGCCTTGAGGGTCCCCGAAGCCACAGGGCAGCTAAGGGTTTGTCATTATCTGCCATCCCACAAAAATATCTTAAAACAGCTGTTTTAACCAGTTCTGAAAAGTAAGGGAATATGGCCCTTGTCAGCTCCTTGTCTAAATAGAAACATTTCAGTGATGCAGCCAGGAAAATTGGTAGCCTTTGACTTCTGGAAGCTGTGACCCAGCCTGCTTTGCTTGCAAATATCAAGCTGATTATTGTCCAGCCTTTGATGGATATTTGGCCACTGCCCCAAACTCTAAAATTGGCATCCTCTACTTCTCTCAACCAGAAGTACTACAGATGAAGCTCTCTGGAACGACCACACAGGGAGGTATATGCTCTCTGGGTCTAGTTTATTAGATCATTTTCATGACCTAAATGCATTGACCAATAACCCCAAAATTCACCCCAGGCTTGAAAGAAGTCATCCATGTATTGTTTGTGCCAAGAGCCACGTCTCTGGATTTCCTTTGCAAGTGGGAGACATAAGTGTTGCGTTCAGAGCAGAGGTGGGGAGGGCCAGGCAGTGGACTCCCAACTGCAGTGATTGGCAGGTGGCTGGAGCAACACCTGTCCCTGTCACACGCAGTAATCTGGCCCTTGGTGAGTTTGCGATTGTGTTGTGGAAAGACTTCTCAGCCAGCAAAGGGGGCCGCTGGGACATAGTGACAATTCAATTGTCTTTGTCTCCCTTAGAGGTGCTGTTTAATTAACAAATGAAAATAATCCAGAAATGGATACCAACTACTTAATACGTAAATTAATAACAGTGCCGTGATTTGATTATCTAAGCAGTTCGGTCTTGAAATAACAACTCTATTTTATGGGAGCCTGGGAATTCTAAATAAAGGCTTCTTTCTTCTCTTTGTTTCTTTTTTCTTTTGTGCCATTAAATAGAAACCCGAATGTTGACAAAGTTTCAGCAGGTCCATTTCGTGAACAAGCAAACTGACCACGAGGCTGGGGAATACTTACTGTATGTCTTCTCCATTCACAGTGGATACCAAATTCACAGTGGGTACCAAATTACAGGGTGGGAGACAAACAGAGACCCTTTGCCAGCCTCCCCCACCTGAGAAGGGAGTGTTCAAGAGGCATGTGCACATTCTGTTCACGGGGGAGAGAGCAGGAGAGTGATTTTCTAGGTGTCCTTCAACTCATTATTTGTTAATTAGAAGACGATATGCCACGTTGAGGGATAAATCCCACCACCCTGAGAGGTCCGGGAAAGAGGACATCCCTCCTCTGACTCTAGGGGATGCCATGATTTAGAGAGAAGCCTTCCAGCATGTTCACCATCCAGCTGTCTCATCAGGGAGTGCTTTAGATGAACAAATGCAAACACTCTAACATTACTGGAGGGATTATTACATCGTGTTAAATATTTCATTTGTCTGACATCATGCTACTGACTCACTGCTATAATTTATTAAATCTGCCTCCTAGTAAAACTATTTGATCGTTTTTCACAGTGGGGTTTGACTTTCAATGTCCTCTTCTGCCATACCTGCAAATACGTTTCTTCCCTTCTGCTTCCATCTGGTGCTTATTTCCCACAAGCGGCATGTGGGAGGGGGTGAATCTTGACTACCTGAGTGGAGCAGGTGAACAGGTTGAGAAGTCAAGGGGGAGGGGCAAAGGCAGATGAGGGTACCTCAAAGCTGGTATGTACCAGACATCTGGTCTCCTTTGGACAGAGTCAGGTCTCAGGCAATAAGCATGGACATAATGTCCATATCTGAGGCTGCAGCAGGCGGAAAATGGACAACGTTCATCCTTAGAGCTGTTGGGACACCTCAGTCAGAAGGCATCAACAAGGTTGGTCCCAGTGAAAGCTTCTTGATAAGGCAGCAACACACCTTTTACCAAGATCGATTAGTTCTACACCCAATTACTTTGCCCATTTACTTGATGACTATTTGTAGAACACCTGCTACATGTTAGCTGCTTTAGAAGCTATAAGGATCAAGGAATGGTCCCAGAACTCATGGACTTCCACAGCCGGGTGAAATCTCTGCTGTTTATCTTGTGCCAGGTTCATTAGAGAGATCATTCTCAATCCTTCCAGCAACCCTGCAGTGATGGATCTTATCATCACTATGTTATAGATGAGATGTTAAATCCCTCTTGTGAGTTCGTCCAGTCAGGAAGCCACTGGCCTGGCATTTGGACTCCGATCTTTGAGATACCAGAGACTGTGCTTTTTGTCATGGAAGGAGGTTCTACTCACCCTCAGGAAAGTGTAATGACTATTATCCTTCATTTGGCTCCACAGACTCAGTATATATTCACCTAAGACTTTTTGTCCAAGGAATTAAAAAATGACTCCATCTTTTGTTCTCATTGAGGTCTAAGGAAGGTGTTCCATGTTTCCATGGCCTTGCTCACATCTATGACCTTGGGTTCTTCTGTTGGAATCCAATTCCACAGTCTTCTGTACTCCTTATACCTCCCCCCCATCAGGAAATTGGATCCTGTTCACTCTGGGAGGCCCCTTTCCAGACTTCAGTGAAGAAGAGAATTATTTTAGGTAAGTTGTGGATTTTTGTTCTTTTCAGAGTTGTGTTTGTTTTTTGTTTTTGTTTTTGTTTTTAGTACTTTGGATAAAAAACCCCTGTCTACTACAGCGAGTCAAGATGGGCATGTTCAGGTCTTTACATGAGGTACGCAATTCTATCTGTATCTCAAAGACAGGCCCACAGAGGTCGGCGCTAATGTGAAACTTCTGTAATTGTTACTGCATTATTATACTGAGGCGTTTTTATTTGTAAAGTATAAACGATCCTTTCAGTCCCATATGCAATTTCATCATACAACCCTTTCTGTTAAATGGAGCCCAGACACAGGCTGCAACAGCATGTAAAAAAATGGCCACACCACTTCTGCATGGCTTAGTCCTTTATAGCTGGATGGATGCCTTACTGCCCCTCCTTGGAGGGCACTATTTCTTCAATTACGGCTCCCTCATGGTTTCCTGAGTGGATTCTTTTGATTAGATCCACCAGGATAGATTACGCAGAGCAATGTAGTGTTTCTTACAAGCAGTTAACTGATCCACTATGACCTCAGAATAGACAAGGAGAGAAATGATGCTGTCCTGACTTACATCTCAAAAATGAATGATCATCTTCCAGTTAAACAAATGCATTTAAAACAACGCAGTTGTTTTATAGTTAAATTCTCAACTATTTAAAAATAGGATAACATGCCCAAAGCTGGATAAAAGTAGATTAACAAACACCTGAGTGGTTCAGTCAGTTAAGTGTCCAACTCCTGATTTTGGCTCAGGTTATTATCTCATGGTTTCATGGGTTTGAGCACCGCATCGGGCTCCATTCTGATAGCATGGAGCCTACTTGGAATTTCTTCTCTCTCTCTCTCTCTCAAGAATAAATAAATAAACTTTAAAAAAATGGATTTAACAAAACATGAACAGTGGCCACTTCTGGATGGTGAGATGAGGGGTCATGCTAAGTTTCTCACTGATACTTTTCCAGCTCATTTAGTGTCTGTAATGAGCATGTAAAAGTATTGTAACCAGAATAAATACAATAAACATTGTATTACATCTTAATTTATGAAATTTTACCAGAAACATTTGCCTTTACTATGTATGTTGTATAGACATGAAATCACTTGAAAGCTTCAGATGTAAGTTGACATTTACATAAAGTCTCAATTCCAGGCTTTTGTCTCAAGTACCCATGGCCAAGCCTGAGTGATGATCCCACGTAAAACAAATAAAAATTCTGGGTATCATACTTAAGAAAAAATTGTATGTGCCACAGTGACCTGGGAAGTGGGAATTCAGAGAGGGAAGGGAATCACTGAGGCAGGTATTTAAAACCAAAGCATTTGCCAAACCTAGATGGACCTGAGCTTAAATCTCCATAGTGTTTAGGGCAAGAGGAAAAGGAAGCAAAGCCCAGGGGCTGCCCAAGTGAGAAGTCTGCCCACTGCCCTGTAAAAAATGTCAAGTCCAACCAAATGGCTAACCCTCAAGACAAGGGTTAACTTGGAGTCAACCCATAGTTCTCTGTCCGGGGGATAGCTAGAGAAACATCCTGTTCTGAAGATTTGGGCAGGGTAGTGAAAAATATGTCCACCAGCAGGTTTGCAGTCTAAAATTGGGTAGTCTAGAGCTTCTCAGGTAGGCGAGGCTGGCCAGAACCAGCAAAAGCAAACGCAGACCCTTTCTGGAGGAATCTCTTCCCCACCTTCATCCTAGGTTTCAAAGGATTCCTACAGTTCCTTCAGATAAAGCTTCACAGTCAAAAATCACAACAATGATGATTATTTCTGTTGCCTTTGGCAAGAAGTTAGCAGAACTGGAATAAGACATTAGATATTAAAATGATCGGATGATGGATAGAAAATAAATATGTTTAATATGTTAAGTGACATGGAAAGAAAAAGGAATAAAAATAGTAATAAGGAAAAGATTAGAAAGAAAGACCTAGGAGATTGGACTAAGAATCAAGTAGTATATATAGAAGTTAAAAATATAACAATTGAAATTAAAAATGCTTTGAATGTTGTTTAAGTAATCAAGACTTAGCTGAAGAAAAAATTATTAAGTAGGAGATACATCTGAAGAAACATTCTAGAATTCAGCCTACTGAGAAAAAGTGATGAAAAGTAAGAAAACGAGGTTAAGATCTATTATACAGTGAGAAAAATCTAACAAACTCTGAATTGGAGTTTCAGAAAGAGTGGCTAGAATAGAGAGAGGCAATCTTGTAACTGCTGAGAATTTCCTAGAACTGAGGAAAAACATTGATTCACAGATTCGAGAAGCTAGTGAATCCCAACCAAGCCTGGGAAATAAAAACACTAAGACACATCATAATGAAAGTGAGGAACAACAGATGCAAGGAAAAACATTTCATGAAATCAGCCACAGATAAAATATGAACTGCTTTAAAAAAACAGCAATTAGACTGACAGCTGACTTTTCAAAACAAAACAAAACAAAGCAATGGAAGACAATATACAGTGGAAAGGAAGACTCCAACATGCCAAGAGAAAATGACAATCAGCCTAGAGTTATATACCTGGCCAAAAAAAATGTCATTAATAATGAAAACAAAACAAAGATTTAAAAAAAAAATTTTGGAGGGAGATTGACAGAGTAGAAGCAGGGGAGAGGACCAGAGGGAGAGAGAAAATCCCAAGCAGGCTCCACAGTGAGTGTGGAGCCTGACGCAGGGCTTGATCCCATGGCCCTGGGATCATGACCTGAGCTGCAATCAAGAGTCAGATGCTTAACCGACTGAGCCACCCAGGTGCCCCAAAGATATTTTAGATAAATAAAAATTAATAGCATTTTCCAATAATGACTAACATACTCCAACCAAAGGAAATTTGAAAGGATGTACATTAGTTAAAGAAAAAGTGTGATTCCAAGATGGGAGATCTAAGCTGGACAATAGAATGATTTTTAAAAAATGGGCTAAATATGAGGGTAAAACTAAACCATAGACCATATTAAAAGTAATAGAAATGTCTTATATGATTTATTTTAAGAAGAGACAAAACTAAAATGCAAAATGCACATATGTACTAAAATATAAAATGTGAGAAACTACATAATAAGCAGGGACAGAGGTCATCAGAATAATTTTAAAGACCTTGTGTAAGACAGTGGAGACATAGTTGGACTTTAGACTTCGACAAATATTAATTAGAAAAGATATATTTCAGAAGTTCCCAACTAGTAGAGGGGAAAGTGAAATGAGCGGAAAAAATAAATCAAAAGAAAGCAAGAAAGGGAAGAAGAAATTTGTACATAGCAGGACAAGTAGAAACCCACTTCAGAGATATTGTGGGTTTGGTTCCAGATTACACCAATAAAGGGAGTATTGTAGTAAAGTGAGATAAATGAATTTCTAGGTTTTCCAGTGCATATTAAAGTTATTTTACACTATATGGTAGCTATTAAGTGTGCAATAACACTATGTCTAAAAAGCAATGTGCATACCTTAATTAAAAAAATACTTGATTACTAAAAAAAGGCTAACCATCATCTGGGCTTGCAGCGAGTTGTAATCTTCTTGATAGCGGAGAATCCTGCATTCACGTTGATGGCGGCCAACTCATCAGGGTGATGGTTGATGAAGGCTGGTGTGACTGTAGCCATTTCTTAAAATAAGACAGCAGTGAAGTTTGCCACAGAGACTGGCTCTTTTTCTGATAAGCAATTCCTCTGCACCATGCAATGCTGTTTGATAGCATTTTACTCAGAGTAGAATTTCTTTCAAAATTGGAGTCAATCCTCTCAAACTCTGCTGCTGCTTTGAAAACTAAGTTTATGGAATATTCTAAGTCCTTTGTTGTCATTTCGACAATCTTCGAAGCAGCTTTACTAGGAGAAGTTTCCATCTCAAGAAACCACTTTCTTTGCTCAGCCATTAGAAGCAACTCCTCATGTGTTAAAGTGTTATCATGAGATCACAGCAGTTCAGTCTCATTTGCAGGCTCTGCTTCTAATGCTAGGTCTCCTGCTATATCTACCACATCTGCAGTGACTTCCTCTACCGAAGTCTTGAACCCTCAAGGTCATCCATAAGAGTTGGAATCAGCTTCTTCCAAACTCCTGGCAATGTTGATCTTTGGACCTCTTTCCATTAATCACAAATCTTCTTAATGGCCTCTGTGATGGTGAACCCTTTCCAGAGCTTTTCAATTGACTTTGTCCAGATCTATCAGAGGAATCAGTCTATGGCAGTTATAGCCTTACAGAATGTATTTCTTAAACAACAAGACTTGAAAGCCAAAATGATCGTTGGGCTGCAGAATGGATGTTTTGTTAGCAGACATGAAAACATTAATCTCAAACATCTGCATTGGAACTCTTGGGTGACCAGGTACATTGTCAATGAGCAGTAATATTTTTCAAGGAATCTTTTTTCATGAGCAGTAGGTCTCAAGAGTGGGCTTAAAATATTCAGTAAACCATCCTGTAAATATATGTGCTGTCATCCAGGCTCCATTGTTCTGTTTAGAGAGCACAGGCAGAGTAGATTAAGTATAATTCTTAAGAGCCCTAGGATTTTCAGAATGGTAAATGAGCACTGGCTTTAACTTCAAGTCAGCAGCAGCATTAGCAACTAACAAGAGATTCAGCCGGTCCTTTGAAGCTTTGAAGTCAGGCACTGATTTCTCCTGTCTAACAATGAAAGTCCTAGATGGCATCTCCTTTCAATAGAAGACTTTCTTCTACACTGAAAATATGGTGTTGAAAGTAGCCACCTTAATGAATGATCTAAGCCAGATCTTCTGAAGAACTTTCTGTAGCTTCTACATCAGCACTGGCTGCTTCACCATGCACTTTGATGTTATGTAAATGGCCTCTTTCCTTAATCCTCACAAACCAATCTCTGGCAGCTTCAAACTTTTCTTTTGCAGCTTCCTCACCTCTCTCAGCCTTCCCAGAATTGAAGAGAGTTAGGGCCTTGCTCTGGATTAGGCTTTGGCATGAGAGAATGTTGTGGCTCGTTTGATTTTCTATCCAGAGGACTCAAACTTTATCCATATCAGTAGTAAGACTGTTTCATGTTCTTATCACTCATGTGTGATATGCTCAAGCATTTCTAGCTTTTGACTTACAATGAGAGATCATGTGACTCTTCCTTTTATTTGAACACTTAGAGGCCATTTTAGGGTTATTAATTGACCTAATTTCAGTACGGTTGTGCCTTAAGGAATAGGGAAGCCTAAGGAGAGGGAGGGAGACAGAAAACAGCTGGTTTTCTGTCGGTGGAGCAGTCAGAACACACATGACATTTATCAATTAAGTTCACGTTCTTTTTATTATTTATTATTATTATTTGTTATTACTATTATTTTAATGTTTATTTTTGAGAGAGAGAGAAAGAGAGAGAAAGAGAGAGAGAGAGAGAGAGCATGAGCAGGGCAGGGGCAGAGAAAGACAGGGAGACACAGAGTCCAAGCAGGCTCTAGGCTCTAAGCTTTCAGCACAGAGACTGACACAGGGCTCGAACTCATGGACCAAGAGATCATATCCTGAGCCGAAGTTGGATGATCAACCGACTGAGCCACCCAGGCTCCCCTAAGTTCACAGTCTTATATGGGCATGGTTCATGGTACCCCACAACAATTATAATAGTAACATCACAGATCACTGATCACAGAGCACCATATCAAATACAATAATGATGAAAATTTCGAAATACTGTGAGAATTTCTAAAATGTGACAGACACGAAGTGAGCAGAGGCTGTTGGAAAAATGGCATTGATAGAGTTGCTCGGCACGAGGTTGCCACAGACCTCATTTGTAAAATAAAAATATGCCATATCTGTGAGGCACAGTAAAAGGAAACACAATAAAACAAAATATACCTGTAGGACCAAATAGATAGTAGAAAAAGATCATCTCAGTTCCATGTAGAATTCAGAGCACCAGTTCTGGAGCACTGTGGTTATTAACCTTAGACGTGCAGGCAAATGGAAAACTCAGAAGTTGATTAGTGTTTTTTGTCAAGCCACTGCTGGATAGTTGGTAGATGGAATGTCTGTCTCTTTGGGACAGATTAATCTTCTTCACAACCACCCTACCAACAAAATTCTGCTGAAACAAAGATCACATCCTGTGACGGCATTCACAATGTTGAGGGAGTCCGGTGTTCCTAAAGGAACAAACCTCAATGACACAGTCCAGTGGTCTATATTGTGACTACTCAACTCTGTTGTGGTCATATGAATGCAGCCAGAGTGATATACAAAGGAATGAGTGGGGCTGTGTTCCAATAAAATTTTATTTACACAAATAGGCAGTGAGCTAGATTTGATGCATAGGCTGTAATTTACTGACCCTGATTTAGTTCAAAAGGAAAATGAGGAGATGCTTTACTTCATCTCACAGTATGAATTCCAGCTTTTCGATAGACTCGGGAAGTCCCTCCTGTAATATGGTCTCTGTGGCAATTGACCCTGATGACCACGTGATAGGACGATTCGAGGCAGTAGGGGGCGCTGCCAGGTAATTCACACATTGCCATATGGGGTTCGCGATGCCACAGAGCTACTGTCACCAAGAGAAGGCATAGAAGGATCTGGTCACTCAACTAGGTGCTATCTTTTGACAAGTGTATCTTACAGGCTCATACCTACAACTGTGCTAGGGCAATGCTGTGATGTCAGCCCTGGAGGCTATGGACACGCCTGTGTGATGTCCCAGTAAAGTAGAGGGATTAGCGTTATCTAACTATATTGATTAATATAATGGAAGACAGGTGGCTCTACCCCATGACTCTTGAAATTAGAAACACAGTAAGAAGATAAGAAGTGAGTGACACTAATCCCCTTCAACCACATAACGAGGAATCCCAGAACAGCATTTCGAAGGTGGAGCCTATGAGGATATATTCTCCCAGAACTATGGACATCTCAGGAAAAGGGGAAATGGGATCCCTGGAGAGTCGTGGAATCAGAGAAGGCAGTGGCTAACTTGAACCTAGACACAAAAAGCACCCAGCAGGGACGCTTGGGTGGCTCATTTGTTGAGTGTCTAACTTCAGCTCAGGTCATGATCTCAGGGTTCATGAGTTCGAGCCCCACATCGGGCTCACTGCTGGCAGTGCAGAGCCTGCTTCAGATCCTTTGTCCCTCTCTCTCTCTGCCCCTCCTCCACTTGCATGCAAACACACTCTCTCTTAAAAGTAAATAACCACTAAAAGAAAAAAGGCACCCAGCAGAGTGAAATAACTTCAGATGAGTCTGAATGGAAACCAGAGGCAGATATAGAACTGGGAGAGACAGCAGTGGATGGAGAAGTGAAGCCCTAACACATGGAGACCTTTAGGAACCAGACTGGACACAAGCCCTAGAGGAAAGTGCTTTGGGGTCGAGATGGCTGAGTGCAGCTGTTAGGAGACAGGAAGGGGCAGAATCAGTCTCTGAGAGTTGGGGTTGGCACATGAGATGCTTGCAGCAGGAGGCTCCTGCCCCCCTTCCCCAGTGGAGCTGTGACCTTTTTCTTGTTCTCTGTTGCTCTCCCCCAGAGAGGGGCGAAATGCAGAATAGCGTGCCTGGGTTTGCACCTCTCACGAGAATATCCCGGACCATGGAAGTCTCCATGGGATGAGACTAAACTTTGCCCTACATTAATTTTTTTTCTTTTGACTTAGAATACATAGTGCAAAAAGCATGCTCTATGTCAGCAGCCAAAGCAACCCATCTGGGACGTGCGAGCGTCATCTATCACATTTGGCATTTTGATCCAGTGTCCCGTCTGAGGCTTGAAATGACAGAACTGCTACCATATGTGAAATCTGCCTTCGCTCTGTTTACTGTTTCATTTCATCCTTGATTTGCTGTCACTTTTAGAGGTATTGAACGTATTATTGAAGGGCTGAGTTGATGTCTGAAACATGCCTTAAACTGTCTTCGATTTTCACAACGTTGTAAGAGTTGCTACAACTGAAACCAGAGTGTAAAAATATTTGTATTCGTTTATTGGAAAAAGCAATCAGTAAAATACTTTTACAATGTTTGAAGACCTGTTTGGATTGGAAATGACAGACTGTGTGTATCGGGACAAGTTGGTGTGTTTGGAGCTCTGAGGCTGGGGATGCGGCGGGCTTCATGCAGTTACCCCCACTGTCCAGCCTGGAATGGGGTCTGGAAGTGTTGTCTCTGTCGGCATTCAGCCTGGGGAGACAGCTTCCAGCCTCAGCCCAAAGAGTCACATGGAAGATGCTTGCAGGGAGAGGAGACACGCTGCCTGGAAAATGATAGCATGCACCCCAGACGAGAATCTATTTCCCAGCAAATGCCAAGGAAGTCTGGGAATGTGGCCGCAAGAGCTGTGGACACTCTGGAGCCTAGGGAGGAAGGCATACATCGGAGCCACCATGACTCCCGAGTGGTATGAGTTTGGACATCAACGACTAGAGCTCAAAGATCACCACTGGGAGAAATGTAACTGGGGGGATGTCCTCCATATAGCTGAAGTGCAAAGTCTGTCCTTGGAGAATTTAACGGTTGGCCATGAGGGCACAACTGTTAATGGCTGTCTTGGAGGAACACACTGGTTTTGTTACAGGAAAGGGCCTCTCTAACAGTGACAGCAGGGACAGTGCAGGGGAGAAAAGAAGAAACAGAATGTTAAAGGAGGATGACTTCCCAGAAGCAGGACAGAGATTGCCCCAAAGGCTCCTGGCTGGACACCTGGGGAATGAGCACAGGCAGGGGTGTTGGAAGCTTGTGAAATCCAGCCTGACTCTGGTTTCCTCTGTTCCCACCCAACCCTCCTTTCTCTTACTTTCTCTGGCTTCAACTCACATTGACTTCCAATTCTCTCCACAAAGTTAGAAATGGCCTTAATAGCGTTAAGTGATACCTCCTGTTCAAGTGGATCTTGACATTTCCCTATGGTGGCATTCACCGAGTCACAGCCTAGGCTAAGAGAGGCATCAGCTTCCTCCAGGCTTGCTGCTTCTGACACACGACTGTGGGCTTCACCTTCCTCATTAATGGAAAGTAACCAACTAACAGGGTTGTTGTAGAAATTAATTAGGAGAGATACATCACTCCATAGTTACTCAATATAGATCAGTTCCTAGATGAGGATTCACCATACCCATGCCGTGGGAATTCATAGTAATACCAAAAACTACCATGGACATGCTTGAATATTAGTGATCTCTTTCTTAAATACACACTCAAGTTACAAGCTAAATTTACTTTTCAGTAAACTGCATAGCTCTCTTTACTTCAGTCTTTTCTTATAAAGTTGTGAATTAAGAACCCTGATGTGTTCTATTAAGGAGAGATATTTACATGCAAAGGAAGGAAGGGGGTCCCTTACTGTCACAATCCCGATGCCCTCCGTGGGTAAGTCAGGGAAATGTACCTGAGACACATACCTGAGACACAACATGGGATAATAGTTATGAGCGAAGTGACTGGCATCAGGCACCCCCGGAGTCAATGCCCAGCTCCTTCAGTTGCTAGATTGACAAGTAATTTCCACTCCCCAAGACTCTATCCTGTAAAATGGGGTAATAAGAGTACCTACTAATAGATAGAGGTCTTGTCATAATTAAACAGACCTGACTTGTGGTAAGTACTCAGTGAACGTTACTTATGCTGTGTTATCATCATATTTAATCTTTATTATTATTTATTCCATGTACCACCAGCTAAGAAACATATGTAGCTAAACTACAGCAACCGGATAATGTCCTCTGTCAAACAAACAGTAACAGAGATGATACTGCTGATGGTGGCCATTCTGTCCCCAAGCTAATCATTTATTTATTTAACTCATGACTGTGAGTTTAATTATGCATGTGCTGTTAATGGTAAAGTTAACCTAAATAAGTGATGAGCACTTCATATGTTTATTTTTTACTTCTCAAGTATAATATTTTTTAAATGAGCCTAACTTTGTTTTATATGAAAAGGCACTTCTTAATCAAGGATACACATACATCATTTGGTTGAGAAAACAAATTTCAACTAAGACAATTTCCAGATTAATGATTTCTAATAATTGCATATGAATATATTCTGTGCAATGTACTAAGTACTTAGTGTGGGCCAGGAAGGAAGTTATACATGGGATAACACAGCAGTGAAATGAGGCAAATATGCTGCCCACTGTCCTGGGGTGGGAGATATTATATACAGATATTCATTAAACATCAAAGCATATATATATGTAATTACATATACACGTTATATGTGCATGTGATCACACACACACATGCACATAATTTCAGTTGTGGTGAGGACTATGAAGAAAAAATCATGAAGAAAAAAGGCAGAGAAAGCTTTTCTGAGAAAGTGTATTTGAGCTAAAACTGAAGGGTGAGTAGCGAGGTAAGGTCATTCCCCAGGGAAGGAACAGCGTATTTGAAACCCCTAAGATAGGGCAGTGTTTGGCACCTCCCAGAGAAAGAAGGGCAGCATGGGTGCACATTCGTGAGAGAACACAGGGGTAGGCAATGAGTCTGAGGAAATAGTTGATGATAGACTTTGCAGGACCTTGTAGATCATATGAAAGAGTTCAGATTTTATTGAAAATGCGTATTAAAGGACTTTAAGCAGGGGCCTTCCATGATCCAGTTATCCCTCTTAGTGCTTGAGAGGAGGATGGATGAAAATGGGGCCAAGGGAAGGAAAGAAGGAGATCAGAATGAGGCGTGATGATGGTGTGGACAGAAGGATAGTAGCAGAGATTGGACAAAGGGATTGGGGGTGGACTCTCAGGACAGGGTAGTAGATTAGGTAAAAGGATTAAGAGAGCCAGATGGCTAGAAAGAACCTCAGGTTCCTGGTGGATGGAGGTACCATTTACTGAGATAGAGAACAAGGCACAAGGATCATATTTAAGAGAAAAATACCAAGAAATCAATGGACATTGATTTACATATGGGCGAGCCCCCAGGTCCTGGGCATGTTTGAGCACAAATGTTTCTTAGAAGATGGGTGGGGAGGGGGGCCTGGGTGGCTCAGTGCATTAAGTGTCTAACTTTGGCTCGGGTCATGATCTCACAGTTCATGAGTTCCAGCCCTGCATTAGGCTCTCTGCTGTCAGCACAGAGCCCGCCTCGGATCCTCTGTCCCCCTTTCTCTCTGCCCCTCCCTCACTCATTCCCTCTCTCTCTCTCTCTCTCTGTCTCTCTGTCTCTCTCTCTCAAAAATAAAGAAACATTAAAAAAAAAAGATGTGTGGAGGAAGGAGTTTAGATTAGATGAATTTTAAGTTTTGTTTGTTCTGAATCTGGAGTTTGCAACTACTGGATAGATGTTAGCCTGGTTAAGATTAAGGTGAGAAGGGGTACCTGGGTGGCTCAGTTGGTTAAGCGTCTGACTTCAGCTCAGGTCATGATCTCACAGTTTGTGAGTTCAAGCCCCGCATTGGGCCCTGTGCTGACAGCTTGGAGCCTGGAGCCTGCTTCAGATTCTAGGTCTCCCTCTCTCTCCCTCTCCCCTTCCACCTCTCTATCTCTCTCTCTCAAAAAATAAGTACACATTAAAAAATTTTAAAAGAAAAGATAAAGATGAAAAAATACACCAATGCTTGGCCATCCCTTAACTATGGAATTGGATACAATGTACAATTTTTATTATCTTTGATATAAACTAATTGATACTTCTCTGCATTATACAATATTGTTACTTTATATGAAAATTTGAACTTTAAAGGTACGAAATAATGTGGTAACATTACTAGTAAAGCCTTAATGTTGCACAAAATTCAAAATAGTGTCAATGCTTTAATTACAAAAATCAAGAATTGTGATTTCAAAGCTGATAATCCTGTGAAGTTTTTTTTAATGTTTATTTATTTTTGAGAGAAAGAGGGAGACAGAGTGCAAGCAGGGGAGGGGTAGGGAGAAGGAGACACAGAATCCAAAGTAGGCTCCAGGCTCTGAGCTGTCAGCACAGAGCCCAGTGTGGAGCTCGAACCCTCGAACTGCGAGATCATGAGCCCCATGAACTGCAAGATCATGACCTGAGCTGAAGTTGGACGCTTAACTGACTGAGCCACCCAGGCGCCCCAATCCTGTGAATTTTGAAGAGTGTTTAATGTTGCCTTTCCTATGGCTATGTCATTTTAGCTGGTAAACACAAATGCTGATCATTCTTTTCTAGAATTAGTGATAACTATGAAATTTGGAATTAAGATATAGAGGAAAGCATCCTCACCAGCAGTGAGACTTTCCATGTAGCAGGATTTTAGCTTAGAAATATTCTTCCCCACACGCCCCTTGGATGTAGCTTTATACAATGCTGTGCATTCAGTAGAATTAGTGAACCATCTTTCCTTCCAAATATTTCACACAAATTCTCAAATGTATTCTTTTAAAAGGTTCTTTCTTCTCTTCCCCTTTGTCTCTCGTTTTCCCAAAGTATAGATTTAAAGTGGGCTCTTAGCAAGTCTGTAGACGGTGTTTAAACCTCCGTGATATGTGGGGAGAACAGCAAGTATCAAATCAGAAGTTATTCCTTACATTTCCGTGCCCCCAAGGAGGAGGAACTGCAAGATGGAAAAAGGCCTTGTCATCATCAAAACACACTGGAGAAAATAATTTCCCAGTGAGAAGATAAAATTCCCTGGGCTGTCTCTGCAGTTTGAGGTAGGAGTGTAAGGTCTGTTCAAAAGCCCTTGTATTAGCAAGATAATGATGACAATTAGATTATTTAACCAATAGGCGGGGAAACTTGCACATCCATTCCAGTAGAACTTTTTCTTTGTTTTTCAAAATTGTTCAGCATTTTAATTTTCTTTCAGTATCCTGTGCAGAAAAATGAGAAAATGATGGGTCACATGCTGCATTGATCTGAGAAAGTCCCCCTCTCTCTGGACTTGTGTAAAAATCAGATCCTAACATATAGAGCAATTTTTCTGCCCCATGTGCAAGAATAAAAATCTAAAGCATCATAATCCCTCCTTGTGCATGACTTTATGGTATTCCCATGCCTGTAGAGACAGTATGAGATGAGGGTGAAAATGGAAGATGGTATTTAGTTGGCATTCCAAAACAAAGCTGTTTGCTTCTACTTAAACTGGAGAGACATTAGTAATTCAGACCAAGGAAAACAGTAGTGTAACACAATACAATAGATAGTAACAGAGAAATCGGCCCCATGTCTTGTGGACCCATCCAAAAGGCCCAGGGTGGGTGGTGAAGCAGATGTGAAGGTAGGGCAAACCCCAAAGTCCAAAGAGAAAATCTGATATGAATGTGAATTTGCTATCCCTCAATCTCCTTTTAAACATGTAGCTTGCAAATGTAATGATGTTTCCTAAGATCAAAACAGATTAAAACAAATGGAGAAGGAGAAAGAGGGAAGGGAGATGAATACGGAGACTTGCCCAACTATATTTCAGTGACTCCTAAGGGATATCAACATATATCATTCCTCGGGAATTGATTAAAATCGCCTGCCAATGAGGAAGGTGGGGAGGCAGACAAAGCCATTTGGAGTATAAGTGTCTCCTCAGGACATTTGTCCTTCTGTGCTCTGATTTCTGTGTGATCAGAGAATGCCTCTCTTCCTAGCAACCAATCATTTCAGGGGTTTTCACAAATACAAGTCTGAGATCTACATATAGTAATATCCCATTTATCTGACATCTGGAAGAAAGCAAGCATTACCACCTCTAGGAATTTTCCAGATGAATGAGCACAGCACTTTGTGTACCAAAACATGAAGAGTTGCCAGTTTTGACTGAAACCTTTCACAATGAGCACATCTTTTCCTGACTTGTTCCTGTGTATTTTGCTGTTGATTCCCAAATGTGTATCTTCAATTGACATCTCTCTCCTGAACTCTACATTCTTTACCTTAATGCCTACTTAATAGACCCATTTGAAAATTTATCATCTCAATTTAGCATGTTGATCTTCTCCCCTAAACCCTTTCTTTCTCAATAAATGACAACTTTATCCTTCCAGTTTTTTAGGCCAAACACACTGATTTTATTCTGGATCTCCCAGTCTCTCTGTTTCTTTATTTCTGTGTCTGTCTCTCTCTCTCCCTACATCCAACCCATCATCAATTTCTTCTGTGAGCTATCATCAAAAGATCTCCATAACAGGGGCGCCTGGGTGGCTCAGTTGATTAAGCGTCCTATTCCTGGTCTCGGCTCAGGTCATGATCTCACAGTTTGTGAGTTCCAGCCCCACTTTGGGCTCTGTGCTGGCAGTGCTCAACCTGCTTGGGATTCTCTCTGTCCCTGTCTCTCTTCCCCTCCCTCACTTGTTCTCTCTCTCTCTCTCTCTCTCCCCTTCTCTCTCAAAATAAGTAAATAAACTTAAAAAAATATCTCCACTATAGGATCACCTTCTGCGCTATCACCCTGATACAAGCCACCATCTGTCACTTGAAATATTGGAACAGATTCAAAATTAATCTTGGGGCACCTGGGTGGCTCAGTCGGTTAAGTGTCCAACTTGGGCTCAGGTCATGATCTCGTAGTTCGTGGGTTTCAGCTCCATGTCGGGCTCTGTGCTGACAGCTCAGAGCCTGGAGCCTGCTTCGGATTCTATGTCTCCCTCTCTCTCTGCCCCTCCCCTGCTCATGCTCTGTCTCTCAACAATAAATAAATGTTTAAAAAATTAAAATTAGTCTTTACTTTTTCCCCTTGGTGTATTCTCAATCCAGTAATCAAAGTAACTCCTCTAAAATGTTAAGTTAGTATGTGTTTCTCCATTTAAAACCTCCAATGGCTTCCCACCTCACTCAGAGCAAAAGCCAAAGATCTTCCAATGGACTAAAGCCTTCCATGAGCCATCCGTGCCAGAAGTATGACCTTAGGGCTCTCCCGGCTCCCACTCCATTTGTGGACATGCCAGACACACTTCTTTCCACATGCTTTCTCTCCTGTCTGGGATATTTTCTCCTGAAATACCCATCTGCCTTATTGTCTACAGGTCTCTGTTCCAACATGATTTTTCCTTCAACTTGCCTGACAACATGCTAACACACACCTCTCTAGCCCTATTCCATCTCACAGCTTTGTCTTTCTCCATACATTTATCATTGTCTAACATAGCATGTGTGTGTGTGTGTGTGCGCACACGTTTGTACATTCATTCATTATCTGATGGTTAAAGCTCTCACCTGTGAATAAATGAATAAAATGTGTGATATTAACTCTGGGATCTGAGCGAAATCCTGGATAACTGAGATTGACCTACAAATGGCCTCCTAACAGAGTAGCATTATTCCACTTGTGAGGACATTGAGATACGCTGAATATCTTGACAAAGGGTTGTTTGAGGAGCAAGAATGTTTAAAAATTATGTGGGCGCTCCCTCTGGCTGGCCTGGACAATGAGTTAGTGGGACCTCTTTCCAGAGGAGGGAATGGTACTCTAGGCTGTCTTCTCTGGGACTGGTGAGGTTTATCCCTATGGAAAATCCATGATGGGCAAAGATTTCTGGTGCTCTGTGGCTGGCTTTCTTAGACAACTCCTGCTTTTGGCAGGCACCAAAGCGGTCTGATTATTGTGTTCAAGATTTCCCTATAAAGAGGGAGAACAGTTAAGGAGGTGAGTTCTCTGCCAGAAAGACATACTGCCACATGGAGGGGGAGTCTCAGGACCTGTGGCTCTCTTCTCTTGTTTTCTTAATAAAATCTCTTTAACCCATGCCTTTGGGGCATCCCCATGCCTTTGGGGCATCCCCAACACCACCTTCAGGTTCAATGATTCACTAGAAGGACTCACAGAATTCAGAAATTCTGTTGTACTCATGGTTATCGTTTATTATAGAAAAGAGACACAAGTCAAAATCAACCAAGATAAGGGACATATGACAGAACCTAAGAAAGACCAGGCACAAGCTCCCTGCTGCTGTCCTCCCCTAATGGAGTTGTTTGACAGTACTTAATTCTCCGGGCAACAATGTGTGACATGTACAAAGTATCTGCAACCAGGGGGCTCACCAGAGCCTTGGTGATTGGTTGATTTTTAGTGGGAGTTGTCATGTAGGCATGGAGTTCCCCTGTGGCTGACTTATCTCCTCTGCCTCTGGCCTCTCCAGAGGTCACGCTGACACTATGTTGCCAAGGATGGTACCATAAATCACACTGTGAGCATAGAGTAGCTGGTGTGGCCCAGATAGCTACAAAGACACTAATCACACATGGGACAGCAAGGGCTTAGAGGTTATTTCCCAGGACTTGGTCGAAGGCCAGGCTTTTCTTTGAAAGGTGCAGAGTTTGAACACCCAAGACCTGCTGAGTCAACACTTTCCGGCACACATGCCATGGGGTTTTGTCAAGTTCATCCTTGGCCTTTGCACAATGGGTGATGACTATGAAGGACCCAGCCTCACATGGCACAAAAAAAATCATCTGTTCATTATTTTTTTAACTGTTTATTTATTTTTGAGAGAGAGAGCACAAGCAGGGGAGGGGCAGAGAGAGGGGGACAGAGAATCTGAAGCGGGCTGTACGCTGACAGCAGAGAGCCTTATGCGGGGCTCAAACTCATGAGGCACGAGATCATGACCTGAGTCAAAGTCAGATGCTCAACTGACTGAGCCAGGCACCCCTGCATCTGTTCATTCTGACCAATCAGAAACAGAGTTAGTTTCCTCTTTCAGTCATAGGAGAGAGTCCACTAAAATACTATTCGTAGTAGTGAATTAATAATAAGAGCCTGGAAAGGTCATTTACAAACTAAGTGATTAAACTCAATTTTCTAGAGCCAACATATTGCATGGTCAGATGAACAATGAAAGTTTTCTATAACAAACATATTATATACATTTCTGGGAGATCAACAGACATTTTAAATCATGATAATAAGAAAGTATAAAATAAGGAAAAGTAAAGAAGACTTGTATCCTTCTTGACTAGATTCTTTGTTTAGACTACTTTTGTGATTTCCAGAAGGAAAACATTCCCTAGCCTTGTCTTCTCTATGTTGGCCCACAAAGATAATGCCAGAACTATACTTTGAACTCTCTAAGTAGTTATGGCAACAAAATTATTTAAGAGGCCAAATCATGTTACTCAATCAAATCTGATGACCTTTTTTTAAAAATGGAAAACAGATAATTACGCATTCTTTTGTCTTCCAGAAAAACAGGAGGAATTTTAAATCAAACAATCAACAAAGCCAAACAGAACTATTTGTTCTGAGCCTCCAATCCAATAAAAAATTAGAGATGGAATCCTGACAATTCAGAGGTATGCAAACTGGAATCAGAATTAGATGGTATTTTCTATGGTGCTTCACAATGATTATAAGCTTGGCTATCTATCCACCGAAGCATTAGATGAGGGAAGACAAAGCAAAAACAAAACAAAAAAAAAAACCTATCAGAATTTTAAAACTGAAGGAAGCTTCGAGTTCACTTTAAAATAAGTTTAATTGCCTCACTTTACAGAAAACTGAGGCCCAGAGAAGTCAAATCGTCTGTGTGTACTGGTTCACTTTCTTTTTCACTCATTCATTCGTGCAAGACTTCATTATTGAATATCTTCTGTATATTGAATGCAAAGAGTCAGCAAAGAGTTCAAAGTCTGGTGGCAGAGCCATTAATCAGCAGCACCCAGGTCACAGCTGAGTCTGGAATCACAGAGCTTTTCCCATTTTCCAGTGGGACACGTTCTGCTGGCCCATGCTTTCTCCAGTCTGCCATGTGATAGGAATCGCCGAGAGTGCTTGTCAGACCCACACCTGCCAGGCCCTGCCCTGGACCCCCTGAATCTGAAGGCATACCAAGGGGACCTGGGATTCTAAACTTTAACAAGGGCCAGATGAATCTCATCAAAATGTACCAGCAGGGCTGCTAGCCAGGTTCAGAGATCTCTCACCTTTTACCGCCCTCTTTCCGTGGGTAGGCTCCACCATTGGCTTCCCAGTCCCACATCACACTATGTAGGTAAGAGCTTACATCAGCATTTCTCAGCATAGTGTCAGCAACAGAATTATCTACTGAGATTTAAAAAAATCAGAAGCTCCAGAAGCCCAGACGCCACTTAATCCAACTATATTAGAATCTCTAAAATTGAGGTTTTATTTTTTTGAAGTCCCACGGGGAATTCTGATGAGCAGTCAGTATTGAGGATCACTGCCAACCAGTCCTTTCAGAACCTTCAGGAAAGATCTTTGCCCATAATGAGGTCAGGGAGAGGCTTGGGAGTATCTCTGGAACCCATGGCACATGGTGCCACCGTTCTCATGATCTGCCCTCTCTCCTGCCATGTGGCTGCCCAACATCTTAGATTCGGGTAGGAAAGGGGTTACACAAAGGGGTTACAAAGCAGATCTCTCTGGGATGGTGAGATTCACAAATTTTCTATCAAGGAAAAGCAAAACAAAACAAAAGCATTGGATCAATAACTGTGATTACACTTTTGTAATCACATCACACCTCTGTGCCTCCTATAATCTCACTCACATGCCTTTGCATTCACTTATGCATCTATTAAGGAAATTGTCCTCCCAGGATTTAGCTGTTTATTTAACTCAGCCTCATCTTTGGAACCCCTGGACATGGGAGCCCTTGGAGGGTGGGGATCTTGTTCCCTTCTCACGTCCATCCCCAACACTTGCACAGTCTTAGGCACAGCGGTGCTCACTAAGTGCCATACAGTTGATATGTCCAACTCTCAGTGCAGAGCTTTGCCTACACCCCTGTAGGACCTCTCCCTGAGTGCATGCGTAACAGCGATCGGAGTAACATTCAGGAGACAGAAGAACACAGGCTTCTCCCAAGTGCCATGTCCTTGCACACTGTCTTCTGGGGAACTCCAGAGATCAAAGAACATGGGTGATGATACAATGTGCCGTCAGCAGCTCCAGTTCATACCACGGAAGCCAATAGTCTTGTCGTTTTCACAAGGTATGTTTCTCTCCAGAGCATCAAGAAATACTTGGACACTTTTGGGATGGACTCCAGTTCATCTTTTATTTTGTCTTGTGCTGAAATAAGGGGTGAGTCCAGAAGCAGCAGAAAAAAAGCTCTCTCCTTGCAAGTAGATTCCTTTGACACCACTTTAAAAATCTGCATAGCAAGCTTCATGCTAATAGCTTTCAGTGATGTTTGCCTAATGACGCCCAGGCTCTTACAAATTCATTATGAGCCCTCTCTGCTTCCCTTTTATTACTATGCTGTCCTTTTTTTTTTTTTTTTTTTTTTTTTTTTTTAATTAGGAATGCTTTGGATTCAATGTATAACTTGACAGGTAACTTAAAAGGAACACTTGTAAAAAGTTCTTTTCTTAACAAGGTCATGATTGTTCCCATTATTGTTTACAATAAGCTTTCATGTTCTCTGAATTTTATTTTGTTTTCTTAAAACATACGAAGGTGTTGTATTTAGGTATTCTTGGCTGAACTATAATTACTGGGTACTGGTACTTAGTTGCACAGTCTGTGTAGGCTGGGTATTTTGTTTCTCAAGTATGTCTTACACAGTACTGAAAATAATTCTTTGGTGGTGTAATAAGACCACACATAGATACTTAAGTAGATATTGATGGAACAATTAAGTAGGACCTACATATTAGGTAAATCTAGCAGGTTGAATTTCTGCCGTTATTAAGTTTTGAGACCATTTTCTGAACTTCTCTCATCATTTGTAACAGAATCTCCGTGACTCTGTGCAGAGTCTCCCTAACCCATTTATATTACCGAAGAGAAACACCCCCAGCCTAGCCTCACACACCCAGTAATATCAGGATGCTGACACCTGCCTGTGTTTTCCTTTGACCAAGCCCACAGTCCTTTAAATTTCCTTTGTTTTTAATGTGTAGCTACCAAAATGCATATTCAGTATGTGTTTTGAGATATATGAAATGGAATCTTAAAAAGCAATAATCCATTACCACAAGAAAGGGGTTTATTCTAACGTGTCCCTGCAAATAATAACAGCATTCTCTCTTTCCCTTTCCAACACCAGCATGACTTCATTGTGAAATACAGGTGCACTGTTCCAAAGTCACTCTGTCTTAGGTGACTACAGAAAGGCAGTCTATTAACTAAATCCCAAGAATGGAGCTCATCTCTTCTATTAGCCATATATTAAGTCAACAAGCTGAGAAATGACTTCATTTTTCCTGCGAATATGCAGCAGTTTCATGCATTTAGCGGTATTATTCCCGCAAGAGATGCATCTTTTCAAAGTCATCTACTTTCCTGTGAACATGGGATTTTTTCTTAATTGTACGCTTGTAGTCTGCACCAGCTTCAGAAGGGGTTCTGAACACACCACTGAGATTGCTCCGTACTGAGAGCCAAGTGACATGAAAACTACAATATCATCGGGAATGCGAGCCACCAGCTCCCCACATCAAGCACCCAATTAGTGCATATTCTTTGGCTAAATACACTCCGCAGCCAGTGCAGCTGTCCTCAGTGCTTTGATTCCCAAAGCCTTAGAAATACCTGGGAGTTATTTGAATGTGGCAGTATTAGAACTACAAAAGATAAGCAAGAAGCATTCACAGTCAGTCAGCAAACTTCAGAATTTGACAGCAAAGACACTAAAGGTTGTATCAAATTCCCTCCACGTTAGTGTTTTGAATAACCAAGCACATTCACCAGGGTTTTTTGCTCAGCACTTCCCTTTATGAATAAAAAGGAGCATTCACAATCAATACCTAAAGCACATGGGGCAACTACTCTTATGTTCATGATTTCCTCAACCCTGAGCATTAACAAAAAACACAAAAACAAAAACAAAAACACCTTGCTACTCTACTTTTGAAAGATACCAATGGCAGCTGGCATCCAAATTGATACCAGGTTTTTCTTATAAGAAGGTATCATCAGCTCTAGGGTCACCTGCAAAATATGGTTCCGTTCTTTCCCTGGGGTAGAGTTACTGTGGGATCAAGTAACTGAAAAAGCGAGGAGAGGAAAGAAAAGAACGGTTCAGCAGGAAAAGCGTGGTGCCGCTGCCCTGGCCTGCCACTCTTCCCAATGCAAGGTCATGCAGATTCACTGGGAGCCCATGTGGTTCTGCAACAGCCGCCAGCAACGGGCGTGATCCTGGCACCTGCGGGTGTCTGTCTGACAGCTGCATGTGTCCCAGCCAAAGAGCTTCAGGGAGCAATCTGCCCAGCTCTGCTCTGCGGAGGAAGGCTCGCCCTACAATGTCCCACTGAGTCATGAGGTCAAGGAAGAATTCCACTGAAGTCTTTAAATAGCCTTGGCTTCAGCAAGCTAACGTGGGCGCGGCTACCGGCGTGTGCCTGTGTGTGCCTGGCAGGGACACTCAGATCTCGGTGCTGCAGGAGGGGGGAGTTTTGAGAGGACTTCTTCAGCTGTCTCCCAGTGACACGGGTAAGATCTGTTTGCAGTGGTTCAACAGAAGAGCTCATGCACAAATGTGCTAATGGAACTAGGGTATCTGATGATAACAGCGGGAATTTGCTTCTCTCTTTTATGGATGGGAAAATTGACTTTGGAGTCTATCGGGAAAATCACTTTTCCTATGAATAAATGCTGTGGACTCCCTTTGAGCAGCTCCGCACTAAAACTGCCGAAGCTCAGAACCTGAGAGGGTGCTACCCGCTGCCCTAGCGCTTTGCCCCTCTTTCCTGAGTAGGGGGTGGGGGGCTGGATTGGGACGAGATGACTGTAGTGAACGGAGAGTGTGACTGGCTCACCCTAATCGGGTCCTTCGGTCACTGTTCTTTGGTTACTGAGGCTTTGGGGCTCGGTCTAGTCTACACTGTCCAGGGTGTCATCCTTACGGTGGCCTTTGCTTACATTTCCCTCAGCAGGGCTCACAACCGACTACATATTTTAGAAATGCATGTGGGTCTGTCTGTTTCACAAGACCATGAGCTCCTTGGGAGAAAGAGTCCTCTCAAACTCCCAGCCCAGTGTCCAGCCTACAGAAAGTGCTAAGAAATATAAGCTTAACTGGGGCACCTGCATGGCTCAGTCACTTAAGTGTCCAGCTCTTGGTTTAGGCTCAGGTCATGATTTCACAGTTTGTGAGTTCGAGCCCCGCATTAAGCTCTGTGCTGACAGCAAGGAGCCTGCTTGTGATTCTCTCTCTCTCTCCCTTTCTCTCTGCCCCTCCCCTGATCATGCTCTCTTTCTCTCTCTCTCTCAAAATAAATAAATAAATAAAAAGCTAAAAAAAATATATATATATAGATATAATTTTAACTAAATTAAACTGAGTATTAAGAAGTTAGACAAGTCTTGGCAGCAGCCCCAAATCCAATGTCTCGATATTGTTTGCTATATTCTATAGACAAATCAGCCCCAAAACCTGAGCTGTTGGCTCTCCACTGATCAGAAGGGACTGTACTTTGTTCACTGCCACCTTTTCATTGGAATTCTTTTAACTCTGAATAAATGGTAACATCTCAGGGGGCTCTTGGGTGTTGTGACAGCAGTAAGATCCAATGACCCTTGTGGCAGGAATTCTGTAATTGCTCATCCTAATGTCCGTGTTTAACTAATGGCTGTGTACTCTTAGAATTGAAAACAAAACAAACTTAATATTTTTACAGAGCCTTTTGTCCAAAGAGCTTTGAAGTGTCGCCAAACTCATTTTTTTAAGTCACATGTAAAAGCCAAGTGGCCAATATTACCCTCCTCTGAACGTGAAAAGGGTAATGACTTTTGTGTGCCTGACTTTCCTATGCTTTACCTACTTTTTCACGCCGTCTGGCCATTTCCCCACCCCCCCACCCTCAGTCATTAGCTCAGCCCTGAGGGGGCAAATCTAATAAGGGAGGAGAAGAGAAAGTAGAATCAGATAAGTTAACCATCGGCTGGCATCTCTAAAAGAGCTCAGGGATACGCCAGTGGCTGCCAGGGGATTGGGAAAGAAGGTTGAAACTGTACATTAAAATTGGTTTTGTATTTATTATCTGAAAGCCATAATGCTATTCCCGTCACTCACCAGCAGAAGTAAACATGAGCAGCTTGATTGTTACTCTACAATCATTTTAGAGACACATTTCTCATGATTGTTTTCCCCTAGAACATGTGGGGAAAGCTCTGCCTGACCCGGTCATTGTCAGGAGAGCAGGGTTCTAGCTCCCTCTTTGGTCCCCATAATCCTTGACCAAGGCTGATGTACGCGTGCGTCTTGCTGCTGCTCTCTGGATGCAGGATGCCAGTTCAAGGGCTGAAACCAGATGGTGTCATTGTCTCATGCCATACTTGGCGCACAGCACATCCCTAGCAAATATCTGACTTCTGAATTCCATTGAATCAGACCTGCCATTTATTATTCCAAGGGCTGAGTCGCCTGCTCCTCAGAAGAACCAGAGTGGTTTCTCTTTGGAGAAAACCAAAGACCTGCTTCCATTTATGTTTGGGATGAGATGAACATCACATCATGGGGCTCCTTAGGGACATACAGAGGGAAAAGCAAACACGTCCATAGGATGGCTGTGCAATGCCAATCCGGCAAAAATGAACACAAGCGCCGACCAACGGGAACAGTGAGAGGAGAAAGCTGAGACCGGAGAAGTACCCGGCTGACAGGTGTCGGTGAGCTGACGACTGGCCGTGCCTCGGGGGCCCCAGTCAGCTGTGCTTTTTGTCCTTCAGGTAACCGAAGAGCACCTCCAGGCCCCCCTCCACCAGCTCCGGCAGAGGCTTGGATAACGGGTTGTGAGAAATGTGGAGCCCTTTGTCCATGGGATTCCAGGCAATCCGTCCCAGCCTCCATAGGAGGTAGAGCTCATCCGGGAGGGTCTGGATGTCATTGTTGTTCAAGTTCAGCAGCTCCAGGCCGCTGAGCAGGCAGAGCGCCCGTGGGAAGGAGTGAATGTTGTTGCTTTCCGCAATGAAGATCTGCAGGCTGACCAGGCACTGGATGCTCTCGGCGATGTTTTCCAGGCGATTGGAGCCCACGTGCAGGAAGTCCAGCTCCTTGAGCGCAAACACGCAGACGGGGATGTGAGCAAAATAGTTGTTGCTCAGGTTCAGCTTCCTCAGTCGGGAGAGGTCGGCGAGGCTGGCGGGAAGCTGGGAGAGGCGGTTGTGTGACAGGCTCAGGACCTCCAGGCTCCTGCAGGCGCTCAGCTCGGCCGGCAGCTCGGTCAGGCAGTTCATGTTCACGAACAGCACCTTCAGGCTCTTGAGGAGGCTGATCTCTCGAGGCAGGCTCCGCAGGCGGTTCCCGCAAACGTTCAGGACCACCAGGCGGCTCAGCCTCCCCACGTCGGGCGGGAGAGCCCTGAGCTGGTTGTGCGACAGATTGAGTTTCTGGACCTCAGCCAAGCCCCACAGAAAGTCGGGGATGTCTGTCATTCCCTTGGTGACCAGGCTGAAGCTGACGTGGCGCATGCCCCGCTTCAACAGGGACCGGGGGTCCTTCCCCGAGAGCAGGGTGTCGTCCCATGGGGAGAATTGCTGCCTCCCTCTCGGGAACACCATCCTCCTGGGGCCCTTGTCCTTGCAGCGGCCACTTGACGGCTTGGCCCCCATCTTCCTTCCTTTTCGCCCCCTGGCCTCTGACGTGCCAAGGCTGGAATTGTGTCCCCCAGATGCCAGAAGCCGAGCTGTCGTAGGCAGGGAGCCCAGGGAGGGGTCTCGGTGGGGCCTTGCAGCCGCCTGAGACACCCTGCTGTGGCCTGTCCCCGAGGGTGGGTTTAGGTGACTTCTCTCCAAGCACCCGGGCTGTAATGATATACTTGTCCCTGAGACTGCGGAACTGAACCGCTCGATTCCCTCTGAATGCCACAAGGCAGCTGTCACTGTCATTCGGCCCGAGTTTTATTGGCCTGGTGCATGCAAAGAGGTCACAGGGAGGCTGCCTCTAACTTCCCCCTCTCAGCTTTGCTTGGGTATCAGAGCTGAGCCAGCGATGAACCAGCCCATCCCCCCCAAAAGAAGCAAAGTGGAAAACTAAAGCAGGCCATATGAGTGCCAGGCCGTGTGCATGGCCTCGGGAACGCGTCCGGACCCCTTCAGAGTGACAGCGAGCTTCATGAATGCTGGAGACTGGAGTTGTGTTTCCAAGGCTAAGGATCGTTGGATGATATCATGCACACCCGTTTCAAGCTTTGATGAATCGTGCAGTTGTGAAAAAGTAAGGGGAGGATCCTGGACACCTGCGGTCCTCCGGGCCAAAGGTTTCTGCACAGGGCTTGTTGGAGGCAACTCAGTAAGGAGAGAGTGAAGGGACCCCCCATGCTCATTTCACCCAGAGATGCCCACAGTCATCTGTTTCACTGTGGGTGTCTGGGTTTAGTAGGGTACATGTTAAATGTCTGATCAGCCTCTTGAGGCTGCCTTAGTAGGGTTAGCACAGGTACCCATTGTCCTTGAACAAGCTAGAGAGCCTCCCTGGGACACATCAGTCAACCAATCAATCCATCCATCCATTTCTCCCTCCCTCCCTCCCTCTCTCCCTCAACACTTTCCTGAATTAACACAGCTAATTTATACCTCTGAGTATGTAGAGTTAATTACTGGCATCATGGACTGAACTGTGTCCTCTCCAATTTCAAATACTGAAGTCCTAACCCCACGTACCTCAGATGTGACTGTATTTGGAGACAGGGCCATGTGAGGACACAAGAAAGAGACAGCCATCTGCAAGCCAAGGACAAAGGCCTCCGAAGCAACCAATCCTGCTGACATCTTGATCTGGGACTTGTAGCCTCCAGAATGATGAGAAAATAAACTTCTGTTGTCTAAGCCACCCCATCTGTTGTGCTTAGTGACGGCAGCCCTGGCAAATGGTCGAGGAGGAGGCAGACATATTTGCATAGGTGAAAAATCCTAAAATAGGTAGTGATTAGGGAGAGAAGAGCAATTAAGGGTGAGGACCCAGGTTCTGAGAAAAGGGCTGGCAGTCTGTAGCAAAGGTTGGCGTGGGCCGGAAGCGTGTGGCTTTTGCTGGCAGCCTTCGGCACAGCAGTTGTGTATCCTGGAGAGAGATGCTAGTCCCATGACCGTGCTCTCAGAGCTGTGACCACCAAGCCAGAAGCTGGAGCTGGGCCCTGACTGGATACCCCCTGGGGAATCTGCAGGTCCATCCACGCAGGGACCAATGTCTGGGCAGGAGGAATAGCAGGAGGTGTAACACAACACAAAGCCATTTCTCCCGCCACTTGGCATTGACTGAACAAGCCCCTGGGATTCTTGGACAAAGGTGGATACTTTGGACTTTTCTTTAATGGAGTACTTGGATGTTCCAGCTATTAATTGAGGCAGTGGGAGGAAAGTAATGTGGCTAAATTTGTACCCTAAATTTTTAGAGCATACTATGCTTTATATATGTAAATGTTATCTGAGAACTGGGTTCTGCTATTCAAAAAAAAAGTTAGGTATGCATCCTCTTTCCCTCTTTCCTTCCAAAAGCATGAGAAATTATGTTTGAGTCCCCAAAATATGGGAGCTGAGATGGTCTAAGCAAGAATCAACAGCTTTCTTCTTTGTGGTAATTCTCCCTCTTCCCTTTTAACATGTTTTTTCCAATGAATACTTTTTGAGCACGTATCAGTAGCCAACATTTATCAAACGTTCATTATATGAAAGTACTAGGCACTGTACAAGCAGAATGAATATTAAAATCATGGCAATTTTATAGAAGAGGACACGAGGATAGAAAGAGGTCAAGTTACTTATGCATGATCAAGTCTTGTCCAAATTCAAGTATTTGATCAATGGCAGAACCAGAATTCAAGCCCAGTTAATCCAACTCCACAGCCCAGGCTGGAACTATCAGAAGACTCTCAGCTTAGCCCTGTAGAAAGTTGGAATAACTCTGGCCAGAATATGGATTTTTGTTTTCAAATTGGTAGAGGGTAGGGCTGGAGGGAACATGGGTAAAGAAATGACTACAGAACTAACATAGAAATAACTCCATAGCTAAGTGTTAACCCTTCTCACTCTATTCCCAGCACAAGTAGGAAAAGCAAAGTTAAAGGTCATTCCAGAAGATTTTGGCATATGGGATTTAATCCCTTCCAAAAATAGCTTGGTCATTCTCTAGAAAGTTCATATGTATCAAATGAATGAGCTATGTGAATAGCTGACTATTTCTTCTAAGTTTTTGAAATGTAGATACTGCTCACTTAGTCAACTGTAGTTATCCAGTCAGGGTATGGTCGCCTCTAAGATGGTCATTGTTTCTGGGCAGTGTCCTCATCTATGAAATGGACCACTGTCGGGGTAGGGCAGGGGCAATTTCCCAGAGCTCCTTCCCACTATGTGAGTGGGATTCTCACTGCAAAGCAGACCACCCTAGGGAAGTGAAAGACATTTAACCTCTTTTCTGGTGAAAGCATGCAAAATCCAAGGCAGCTTTCATTTTGCTTGCATTAATATTGGTCCTTGGAGAAGAAAAACAGCAACGGGGCATGCTGTTGGCTTTAGGGTTCCCTATGTAGCCCACATATCCAACTTTGGCCAAAAGAGATGCTCAAAGACTCTCTGAATGAATTTCACCTTGGAATAAATCTCAGAATGAAGCTTTGTTGAGCATATTTTTGAAATTCCAAATCATGGTAAGTCACATGATCGTCTTTAGCACCTAAGAAAGTTACGGAATAATTGAAATGATTTAGTATGCTCAATGTTTTTACTACATTTTTGTATATGCCTACTGATTCTTCTTCCAACATATGAAAGTCAACATTTATGAATTTCTTTAATTTTAAATAAAATAAAATTGAAATGATGAGAGTATAAAATAACAATTTACGAAAGCGTCCGAAGCTCCCCCTGAATTCACACGCATGGAAAACCTACTGAAAACAATTCTTTTTATCCTCACTGTGGCTCTTAAGCTTATTTCTACACATCACATCTGTTAATTTTGGAAGAAAGTAATGTGTATATTTAAATAGTGTATTAAAATAACCATTTTGCCAATTTAAATTTTAAAATAGAAAATGTAAAAACGTATAGACAATCAGTTAACATCTTGCATATGTAAATGTAGATCTTTTCCCCATGTGTATCTACTTCCATGTATTTTCTGTTACCAGAGAGAGAGACACACAGAGAGAGAGAGAGAGAGAGAGAGAGAGAGAGAGAGAAATCATCTGTCTTAGTCAGGTATCCTCAGAAGCAGTGCTTGAGGCAAAAGCTATGGGGCTAATGATTTATTGAGGAGTCCAACCCAGGAAAGCAAAAATACAGGAGAGTCTGCGATGTAGGACAGGGAGGAAGAGCAAATTCAAGCAGTGCTTCCTGAGCCAGACACATCTGCATCCAGCACAGCCTGTGGCTAGGTTTCACAGACATCATGGAGAGGCTGTGTTAAACCACCTTGTCTCCAAACAGTTCATGGTGAAGTGTCTGCAAAACGCACATAATGGGGAAACCCTACATACAAAACCCAATTCTCTAGTTCATGGTTTTTATTGATCTATGACCCACAGGTGTATAGGAAGACCTCAGTATAAATGGCAGCTATCACACATATACCACCCCGAACACACACACACACACACACACACACACCTCTAGATCCAATTACCGAACATTCTCCATGTGCTTGATTTTTATTATGCTCTTGTTCATGAACTTCACACTATTTTCGAGGCCAATCAAACCTGTATCCAAGAAGTACTTCTATCTTTCACTCACCTTATATTTCCAGGGAATTTCCCACAGTGTCAGGAGCTGTTTTAGACCCTGTTACATAGTCTATCTGATATCTAAAAGACTTGAGAGGTTGGTATTGCTAACCTCATGTTCAATATGAGGCAGCTGTGCTTTGGTGGGGTTAGCTCACACTCCATGATACACATCTAATTAGTATCAGTTACCATCAATGCCTGGGTTGTCTGATCTAAATGCTGTTCTCTTTCTACCATGTGCATACCTCACTTGCCTCTGCACAGTTTTTTCCTTAGTCAGGTGGCCTTTATTATTCTGATGAGAACATGTCCCAGCCTTCCAGCCCATAGGGAGCTCAGCAGGAAGCAGCATAGCCCGGCAGTCAATGTCATAAGCCCTGGTTGCTGTGGCTGACCACCTTGGGTTTTTTTTTTTTTCTTTTATAGTTTATTGTCAAGTTGGTTTCCATATAACACCCAGTGCTCATCCCAACAAGTGCCCTCCTCCATGCCTATCACCAATTTTCCCCTCTCCCCCACCCCCATCAACCCTCAGTTTGTTCTCAGTATTTATGAGTCTCTTATGGTTTGCCTCCCTCCCTCTCCTTAACTATTTTTCCCCTTCCCCTCCCCCATGGTCCTCTGTTAAGTTTCTTCTGGTCCACATGTGAGTGAAAACATATGGTATCTGCCCTTCTCTGCCTGACTTATTTCACTTAGCATAACACCCTCGAGGTCCATCCACGTCGCAACAATGGCCAGATTTCATTCTTTCTCATTGCCATGTAGTATTCCATTATATATATAAACCACATCGTCTTGATCCATTCATCAGTTGATGGACATTTAGGCCGTTCCCATGATTTGGCTATTGTTGAAGTGCTGCTATGAACATTGGGGTACATGTGCCCCTATGCATCAACACTCCTGTATCCCTTAGGTAAATTCCTAGCAGTGCTATTGCTCGGTCATAGGGGAGTTCTATTGTTAATTTTTTGAGGAACCTCCACACTGTTTTCCAGAGAGGATGTACCAGTTTACATTCCCACCAACAGTGTAGGAGGGTGCCTGTTTCTCCACATCCTCGCCAGCATCTATAGTCTCCTGATGTGTTCATTTTAGCCACTCTGACTGGCGTGAGGTGGTATCTCAGTGTGGTTTTGATTTGTATTTCCCTGATGATGAGTGATGCTGAGCATCGTTTCATGCGTCTGTTGGCCATCTGGATGTCCTCTTTGGAGAAGTGTCTCTTCATGTCTTCTGCCCATTTCTTCACTGGATTATTTGTTTTTCGGGTGTGGAATTTGGTGAGTTCCTTATAGATTTTGGATACTAGCCCTTATTCCTATATGTCATTTGGAACTATCTTTTCCCATTCCGTAGGTTGCCTATTAGTTTTATTGATTGTTTCCTTTGCCGTGCAGAAGCTTTTTATCTCGATGAGGTCCCAATAGTTCATTTTTGCTCTTGATTCCCTTGCCTTTGGAGATGTGTCGAGTAAGAAATTGCTGCGGTTGACTGACCGCCTTGGGTTTTAATCCTGAGTTTATTACTGAAAAGCTATGTGACCCTGGACAGACCACTTAGCTTATTTGTATTTCCCTGTTTTCATATGTGAAGTGGAGACAAAGTATCTATAAGGTTGCTATGGGAATGAAATGCCTCAAGAATATGGCTCTACGCATAGCCTGTGAATGGAGGCCAGACAGAGCATGGGGAAGATGGCCAATTCCACCACTTCCTCCAGGGGTTCAAGTGTGGGGAACTTCACCAGGACAGAGCGAGTCTGGTCCCTTTCATTTCCTGGAAACTTCCCGTACCCAAGCTTTTCAGCCATCAGCTCTTCCCAGAGGAAAACAGGTTTTCCTAGAGAGCAAGAAATTCAGGGGAAGGTTCTCAGGCACATCCAAATTGAACTGCTTTTCTCTCCAAGACAAGCTTCTCTTGCAAAAGCCTTTGTCTTCAGGTTTCAAGCTCCTTGTCTCCCCCAGAACCCTGAAACAATTCTGAGGACACAATAGGTGCCCAATAAATGCTCACTTAAGTGAACAAACATTTGAAGCCTGATGGAAGTTTGATGCGAGAAAAAAATGCACAAGGCACTTGGTTGTCCTGCTTGGATTTAGTTGTTTCTCTGTGACTATATGTTGACACTTGTCTGCCTAACGGGTCTCTGGGAGGATTTCTCCCACCTTCCATGTGCATGGGTGGATCACAGAAGCCCTGATGTCACCTCCATCACAGCACGCCACGAACAAAAATCTGTCAGACAAGCCAGACCCATTTCATCTTTCAGAGGAGGCAACCATACCTGCTCAGGGAAGATCTTGATCCTGCCCTCCCGCAAGATGGCATGGCATTGAGTGGGGAGTCCTGGCCCTACTATGTCCTTGTCTAGAAATGGGATAATCGTGCTTCCTCCTCCCAGGCCAGTTGTGAGGACCGAATGGAGTAAGTGAAGTGAGCAGCACAGCACCTGGTGCATTCAAGGGCCTACCATAACTCATCCTTGGCATCATGGCCAGAATGTTCTAGAAGTCTGTTCCTACCAAGCCACTGCTTACAGGCCCTTCAACGACACACCCGTGCCCACAGACTCTCCTTGTAGCCCAGAGTCACACACTTGCCCCATCACAGTCTCATGCCCTACCATCCACCCCCAACACACACACTTGACTTGCCAGCAATACTGAGGTAGCAACTGCCCTGCATACCCTCTGTGTTTTCAGGATGCCATTCCTTTGTTATGCTGCTCCATTATTTCTCATGCTAGCACCACTCACGCTTCACACCAGACACAGGGTCACCTCCTCCAGGGAGCTTTCATGATGTCCCCCTTTACTCCAAGGCTGCCTGGACATCCTCCCTCCCTTCCTAGAGCATCCTGGACATTCCCTTGTCACACACAGTGCTCACCACCCCCTATAGCAGCAGTTCTCATGGGGCAATTTTGCCCCCAGAGAACACTTGGCCATGTCTGGGGATAGGCTGGGCTGTCAACCATGGCGTTGGTGAGCGTGCCACCATGGGTGGCATGGGTACATGACCTGTCTCATGGGTACAGGTCAGAGGTGCTGCTAACATCCACAGCAAAGAGTTATCTGGCCCCAAATTTCAATCATTGTGAGGCTGAGAAACCCACCCATATGTTTGTAAATCGTATTCATCATTGTTTGCTCCCCTTGAGTGCAGGAGATTGGCCAATGGAGGGAACCTATTCAGTAAATCATGGCTCCTGCCCCACTGAGGCTTCTTATTTATGAATTGAGCCCACTCTATTTTGAGAGAGTTACTGCCCCTCTACTACTATGTGACCCACATGACCAGAAACGTAAATAAAACCTCCTTGTTTATCAACCAGGATCCAACTTCTATTTCGGCAGAATTACATTGCTAATATCATCCATTCAGGAACAGAGAGCCCACAGCAAGGCCGCTTCACCCTGGAACCTAGCATCAACAGCTCCAGCCTGTCACAGAAGTCAAGCACTGTGCAACCCTCAGAAAACACGGAGTCTGCCTTTGCTGGCCAGCTGCATTTTATTAGACCATCCCAACAAATGAAAATTGGCTTTTTAAAAAGGTTGTTTGCAGGAGATGCATTTGGTTATTGCACACCGTTTCCTCTCAGGAAACCCCTCCACTGAGATAGCCCCAGTTTTCCTGGCTACGTCTTCCCAGCGTCTTCCTGTCCGTCCTCCCGGAAGCTGAGTGACAGCGAAGGCTCTTATAGCCCTGCTCATTTGCGTCTGATCATCAAAGCAAACCTCATGCTTAAATGGCACTGAAGGAAAGAAGAAATAAAAAGATGTTTTGATTAAAAGGCGAGGGAGTAATCAAATGCCAAATCAGCATTCTGCACATTCAGTTTGTAACAGAAAGCAAGGTCATGAATTTAAGAGTAATGAGATTCTATATAACATCCTCAGACCAGAGTAGCAGAGCTCATTAAAGATCAAGTCTCCTTTTAAGACGTTTCAAATTATTGTGGCATTTTAAGATTAATACATTGAAAAAATGCTAAAAAATATTAGAAGCATGAGACTATGTTCAGTCAAGTGAACTATTCAGTCCCGATCTGAGATACATGCTTCTCCAATAGGACTGTTAAAATATGCATGATGTGTATTTAACTTATGCGTTCGATAAATTATAAGCTTAAAAGTTTGCTTAAAAACTCCACCAGTGGGGACGCCTGGGTGGCTCAGTCGGGTATGCGTCCAACTCTTGATTTCGGCTCAGGTCATGATCTCACGGTTCCCTGAGATCAAGCCCTACATCAAGCTCTATCAGCATGGAGCCTGTTTGGAATTCTCTCTCTCCCCCTCTCTGCCACTCCCCTGCTTGTGCATGCGTGTGCTCTCTCTCCTCTCTCTCTCTCTCAAAATAAAGAAACATTAAAAAAAAAAAAAAACTCCTGGGGTGCAAAGTCAGTTAAGCATCAGACTCTTGACTTCAGCTCAGCTCACAATCTCATGGTTCATGAGTTCGGGCCTCGCATTGGGCTCTATGCTGGTGGTGCAGAGCCTGCTTGGGATTCTGTCTCTCCTCTCTGCCCCTCCCCTACTTGTGCATTTGCTTTCTCCTTCTCTCTCAAAATAAATGAATAAACATTTTTAAAAAAGCCTCCTCCAACAACCTGTTACTATTTTCATTTCAGATTTTGCCTAAACTGTTAGCAGGAAGGAGCCTCCCTCCCTGTCAAGGTGATAAGGTGGAATATAAAGGGGAGGAAGCCCTGAGTCTAAGGGAGTCCACATCCAGTTTCAAATCCTTGGTTACAAGTCAGGGTTTGTAGTCCGAGAGCTTAGGATCAATTCCTAGCTCCACCATTTTCTAGTGGTGTGACCGGGGCTGATTACTTTGGCTCTTGACACTTCAGTGTCCTCCTTGGGGGACAGGAATAATAATAATGTGGCATTACTTTGAGGATTCAGTGGGATGAAGCAGGTAAACTGCTTAGCTGGGGCCCGGCATAGAGTAAAATACTTGCTAAGTATTCACAATGACAGGTACCATTACTGTTCTACTGGTTTTGTGACTTTGGACAAGTTTTCAGCTTTGCTGAGTCTGTTCTGGGATCAGACATAGATCATGACCAGCAATGACCCAGAGCTGGGGCTCCATTAAGGGGTGACCATCACCACCATCACCGTCATGGACGTCATCATCTTGTAGTCACCTGACTTTTAAGTGAGCAGAACCTGAAAGAAAGGGAGTTAAACTGCCTCTCAGCTTGGAAACATATACATAAATGATTGCAACTGTATAAAAATTACGTATGCACATGGGCACGAATTGAAAGAAAGCAGGGAAGAATAGAAACTGATTTGTTGCTGTGTCAGGCATGTGGATGAAGGGTTTCTTTTTTCTTTTTCTTTGATCTAGACTCATGTTCTAGCTGTGTAATAATAATGCTTTAAAAACATTTTATTATATAAAAGGCACAATAAATCCCCATATACCTATCAGCCACTGTCAACAATTAATAATGCATTTTTTAGTCATGAAGGAAAAGTCAGGTCAGCCCTGTTGCCAATTGCCACAACTTTCATAAATGAATGAGACAGGGGCTCCTGGGTGGCTCAGGCAGTTAAGTGTCCGACTCTTGATTTCGGCTCAGGTCATGATCTCACAGTTCGTGGGATCGAGCCCCACATCAGGCTCTGCGCTGGCAGTGTGGAGCCCGCTTGGGATTCTTTCTCTCCCTCTCTCTCTCTGCCCCTCCCCTGTTCTCTCTCTCTCTCTCTCAATAAATAAATAAACTTAAAGATGAAAACTTTAAAAAAATTAAAAAATACATGAGGAGACAATGAAATTGTCCTAGAATAAGCAGGTGAGGAATACAGAACAGAAAATAAAAGGGTCTGGCTCAACTGAAAACTTCATTCTGGCTGGCTCAGAGTAGTCGGGATCAAGCCCAAGTGTGTTCATGCCACAGCATCCCCTGCATTCATAGGACAAGCATTAATGACGTGCTTGCTGTCTACCAGGCTGGGTGCGAGGTCCTAGGAACACAAAGAAAGGAAAGCCACTGGGCAAACAGCAAAATCAAGGCCAAATCCCCTGAGCTCCTACTGAACTCCTATTCTCAATGTAACGCAGTATTTCTGTGCATGGTTACAAGGGCTGTAGCAGAAATCTAAGCCTCGTTAGGAAGAGACAGAGGGACAAAGAAACTCTGTAGGGATGGAGAAGGTGCAGAAAGGTTCAGGGGAGGCAGGAGTCTGGTTTGGCCATGTGGGGGCTGGGCTGAGCCAGGAGAGGAGGCTCTAGCAGGAGAAGAACCTGCAAACACTTTGGAACGGAGGTGTGGATACAATCAGGTGAGAGGAGCAGCAGCAGGTGGGGCAGGGAGGAGGTAGGGAGGCTGAGTATCACAGAAAGGAAACAGGAAGTGCACCCCCGAGGCCGCTTTTCCCAGAATAAATCACCTTTAAAGAGTTATTTGACTTGAGAGTTCAAGACCTGTCTTTGCATAATGATGATTCTGCTCAGTGTAAGTTTGAAGAGGATGTCATTGCTCTGGTGTCACACTTAAAAAAAATACGTGACTTTGGCCATCAGTCCCCAAGGGTCGAATGAGCATGCATCTAGGTATTGGCAAGATTTAATGGCTTAATAGTGAAATAGATTCTAAATATCTCTTTAACATAATTAAAAAGAATAGGGGCACCTGGGTGGCTCAACTTCTGCTCAGGTCACGATCTTGTAGTTTGTGAGTTTGAGCCCCGGCATGAGGCTCTGTGCTGACAGCTAGGAGCCTGGAGCCTGCTTCCAATTGCGTCTCCCTCTGTCTCTGCCCCTTCCCACCCTGGCACTCTGTCTCTGTCTCAAAAATAAACATTAAAAAATTTTTTAAAGAAAATAAAGTAATTAAATAGAATAGAAAGAAGTCTTCAGTACCACAAATGCTTTATAAGTTTTGCAGTTATATACCACATCTAAGTAAACTCTATTTCTACATTAACACGTTTCCCACGGTAGCATATTCTTGTCTCCTGTGCTTGGCCCCTCCCAAGCTCCACTCAGGCACGTAGGCCTTTTTCTCATGCTCACCAGGCTGGCCCCACATCAAGGCCCACGTTGCACAGGCTGGAGCCTGTGCAAATTCCTGTGCAGTGCCTGCCGCCGAGTTCCTGAGCGTGGGGCTTGCTTGGGGTGCTGAGAATTGATGGAATCTCCAGCCAGTCCAGACACTGGAAGAGCCGAGAGCAGTCTGCCCAGCTGCCTGTCTCGTTACCCTGAGAGGCGTTAGGTGGTAAGTCCGACAGCCAGCTCGGAACCAACTAAGGGGTGGGGAAAGAAACATTTTTTAATTTGATTGAGTTTAAACCAAAAATTACTACAAAATCACTGACTCGAATTGCATATAGATGGCTGAGTTTGTGTGAGTTTTCAGTTTCCAGGCAGCTATGAGGGCATGAGATAGATTTAAGTTTAGTTATAAGAAAACGAGGGGCGCCTGAGTGGCTCAGTCGGTTAAGTGTCTGACTTGGGCTCAGGTAATGATCTCGCGGTTCGTGTGTTCGAGCCCCGTATTGGGTTCTGTGCTGACAGCTATCTCAGAGCCCGGGGCCTGTCTTCAGCTTTTGTGTCTCCCTCTCCCTCTGACCTTCCCTTGCTGGCGCTGTCTCTCTCTCTCTCAAAAATAAATAAAACATTAAAAAAAAAGAAAATGAAAAAATTATTATTATTATTTATTATTATTATTATTGCCCAGCTCAGTTTGGCTGAATATCATGCATACTATACCTACAGAGTTTTTTAAAATTCAAAAACAAAATCAATGAAAACATTATGGGAAAGAAAGCAAAACATGTTGTTGTTGTTGTTGTGTTTTGAAAGGGAAAGAAATCAACCTTTGCCATGGTTGTGGCCGTATAAAAGCGTGTGTATTTGGATTCAATTAGTTCTGCTGTTCAGTAAATTGGAGCAACTTTTTGTTTTGTTTTGTTTTTTGCCTTTTGGGCTTTTTGGTTCAGTTCACATCCCTGTCAATATATTTTGCCCTTTGAGAAGCAAGTAAGAGTAAGTCTAGAATGGTTCCTTATGCCTCCCCAATTTTTTTCTGTTTTGTAAGCATATGAAATTCCAAGGTATAGAATCACAGTTTCTTTCAGAGGCTTCTAGTTTCATGCGCACAAACTTGTGATCTTAGAAGAGCAGAGCTCTGTTCTCACCTGACGTGTTCTGGTGACCTCTCAGGTAGAGGTGAGGTAACTGTGAAGCCGGCACAGCCTAGACTTCCCTCCCTTACCCAGAGGGCCTCAAAGGCATTATTTGAGCCCCCTAGAGATGTGTTCATATTGTGGCTTTTTAAAAATAAAATGTGTAAAAACTCAGGAACCGTGAGATCACGACCTGAGCCAAAACCAAGAGTCAGACGCTTAACCGACTGAGCCACCCAGGCGCCAGAGCTGGCAGAACTCTGAGGACCATCCATCTAAACTGAGGAGCCTGGGGATTAGAGACACCAAGTGACTCGCTCAGGGTCGAACAGGTCAGTAGACAGAAAGCTGAGTCAAAACCTTGGTGCTCCAGATACCTCATCTGGTGCATTTACACTCAAGTACATGATATCCAAGATCTCACAAGAGCTACTTTTTCCCCATGAGCTGAGGGAGAAGCTTGAAAGGCAGTGTGTAGGGGTGAGGGAAGAGGTGCCCGGGGCGAACCTGACACTTGTGTTGTTTCAAGCGCATTTCAAGCCAAGTGCCCATTTGAAAGGGGACTTTTATAAGTTTGTTTCCTCTGCTTTTATTTTATCATTTTCTTTAAGCAACGCAATCGTTTACATATAGAACCATAAAACAGGAACGAAAGGCAAGATGAGAAAATGTAGAGAAAAGACTTGAAAAGTGAGTCCACAGAGCCCGGAGACGGAGGAGGAGGATGGAGGGAAGGGAGAAGGAAGCTGTTGTAGGAGATTCAAAATCAGGGCCGTATTTTTCCTCTGTAATCTGGAAGGATTAATTTGTTAAGTAAGGAAAGTGGATCGCTAAGTAGAAAAGCTTCCAGGTAAAATCGTGGGAAGGTGGGAAGTGTTTGGCAGCAGACCCAGAGAGTGCCACCTCCGTCGGAAGATGCTGGAGCCCCAACAGCAAGGAAAAGTGCACCTTAGATTGTCACGCAAAAGACGATGTTTACAGCAACTCTTGCATCATTTCTTTACTCTCGTCCCAGACCAATTCCCACATGTCCTGCTATGAAACAACGCTGCTAGTAATAGTGACTTGCCACTGCTGTGTGAGCCTCTCCTTTTACATATACCCTCCCATCCCCCACTCCTTCCACCCTGCCGCCATGTTTGTCCTCAAAATGTTGTGTTGACTTTTAGTCAGAAAGATATGTGTGAGGGGGTGGAAATGGGAGGGTCTAGGGGTGATAGTGGAAGAATTGGAAAAGTTTTCTTTCCAATCTGGGGAGTCTAGCATTTTTCTTTCAGTAGCTTGGGAATTACATTTTGCTGTTTCTTTTATGCTCTTTCCAAAATCCTGATCCTTTTGAAATACATACAAATGTATGTGTTTGCATTCTCACCGTTGAGAATTACCTCCCGATAAATTGATTTCCAATTCAAAACAATTACTTCTCTTCCAAAAAAGTAGAAGAGAAACAGCATTGCCAGTGACAGACTGGCCCTGCATTGGGGGTATTGGGTTCTCTCTGCAAATTAGAGAATTTCTGGGGCATCTGGGTAGCTCAATCGGTTAAGCGTCTGACTTCGGTTCAGGTCATGATCTCATGGTTCAGTTCGTGGATTCGAGCCCCGCATCGGGCTCTGTGCTGACAGCTCAGAGCCTGGAGCCTGCTTTGGATTCTGTGTCTCCCTCTCCCTCTGCCTCTCCCCTGCTTGCTCTCTGTCTCTCTTTGTCTCAAAAATAAGTAAACACTTAAAAAAAATTAGAGAATTTCTGTAAGGACTGGGTGAGCCTCAGCTCAGAGTCCGGCTCATAGAACATGCCCATAAAGGACAGCTGCTCTCATTTTCGGTGTCTTGCTTCTCCCTTCCCATATAAAAATACAGAGGTGGCTTATCTAAATGAAATCGGGGCAGGCGTAATGGACAACAGAAAGCACATCAGGAAAGTCAGGCGGGCAGTCAGCATCGAAGAAAGTGAATGCAGAATCATTATATTGTGCACCTGGAACTAATACAACATTGTGTTTTAACTAACGAATACAAAGAAAAAGCTTAATAATAATAATAATAATAATAATAAAAGAATGAAAGTGCATCTGTTTCACCTTCTTTTACTCTTCCCTTTCCAATCTGTTTCTGTGTATTTACGTGAAATACCAGTATGTACCTCTCAGTCTCTTAGTCAATCCAGCATTATTGCTACATTTGAGACACTTTGGCATCTGTGATGGGGGCGGCACCAGGGTATGTACACTGCCCGTGAGCTGCAGCCAGGAGGAAGTGGGGTGGTAGGGGAGGGCTTTTGCAGTTGGAAGGTTGAAGAGACTTTCTGTGGTGTAGTAATTTTTATTAACTAGTTACAAGGTTTACCATAATCCCAAGAATGACATTTTGCAGGTTTAACAGAGTCAGCAGATCTATGAAGTAGCTAGATTAGCCCCAATTACACAATAAAACTCTTCCCTTTACTGAAAGTCTGTAAGATATCGAGCTCTAGGCATTTTTCCAAAGAGTAGAATAGACAGCAAAAGTGAATGAAATGGAAAATATATGGACAAAGAGGAAAAAATGGAAAGAAAAAGAAAGCACATGGAGAAAATATGAGGGGCGCCTGGGTGGCTCAGTCGGTTAAGCATCCAACTTTGACTCAGGTCATGATCTCATTGTTTGTGAGTTCGAGCCCCGCATCAGGCTCTGTACTGACAGTTAGGAGCGTGGAGCCTGCTTTGGATTCTGTGTCTCCCTCTTCTCTCTCTCCGTCCCCAGCTCACACACACTCTCTCTCTTTTTCAAAAATAAATAAACACTAAAAGAAAAATTTTTTAAAGAGGAAATATGGAAAGAACATGGGGTTTAGTGACGGCTGAGGTTAAGAGCTGGAAAGCATTTGGGAAGGTGATCCTTTTGAACATGACTGTAGGAGAGTGACAGCTCTCAGGATCGAGTTGATGCAGCATCACCTTTTTCTGGAAGAGTATTCAAGGAAGATTTTGTTTTCAGCAACTTCAACAAGTATCATTTGAAATGGGCTAACCATAGTCAGGCCCTTCGACGTCAAGTCCTGCCAGAAAGTTTCACAACTATCTTTTTAGAGCCAAGCAAATTATTTTTAACCAGTAGACATTAAGACTCCCTGAAGTATGTCATCAACAGGAGTCTGTACTCTTCCACTGTTGATTTTAATCTCATAATTCAAAACAGTTGAAAGGTCTAAATGTCAACAAAGGACATACAACAAAGTGGAAAAAATCTATCATGCTAGAGCTGCGGGGAATCCCAGGTCTCTGGTTTACTGCCTCTGAATTTGTAGATAATTGGATGGAGATCTGGCGCCATCAAGGGATGCCCCCAGATCCCTGCCAAAGACAAAGCATGGGCTGAACTTGAATCCTGGTGTCCTGACTCCAGGCTCAGCAACAACCCGCTCTCCTACATGGCCCTTTCCTGAAAACATGTTGAAGTACTGCCTTTCTTGGGGATGTTATATTTTAAGCCAGAATCAAATCCTCAAAATAAAAGGACTGAGACTGTAATTGGTTGACTTCCAGGCTTTAGTCAGTAGGTAGAATTATTCTGGTCACCGGTGTGGCCTGCCTTGTGCCTCAGAGATCGCCCTGTGAAGAGAATAGTTGCCTGCTGTCCATACAATTTAGATGAGCTCTGAGGGAGGAAGAGGAGCATTTGAGTTGCCTGCAGAACACTGGGTATCAGTGTGGAGCCTGGTGATCTTCTTGCCACACATAGAAGACAGTGGAGGAAATGTGTCATCATGACATTGGGAGGTGGATAAAAAAACTCAACTTGCAGTGGGGAAACTTGTGCCTTCTCGCTCAGCTTCTGAACCTCAAGTAGAGACACGTGCTGTCTACATCAGAAGGTGATGGAAATGGTTCAGTGGGATAACAGGTGTGATTACTCATTATAAACCATACTTCACCACACAGATTTAAGTTATTACTATTACCATGAATTAATGAACTTTTTCAGAAATTCATTACTCTGACCCTTACTCTTTTTATTTATTTATTTATTTATTTATTTATTTATTTATTTTTTATTTTTTTTAAACTTTATAGTTTATTGTCAGGTTGGTTTCCATATAACACCCAGTGCTCTTCCCCACAAGTGACCTCCACCAAGACCATCACCCCCCATTACCTTTCCCCCTTCCCCTTCCCCCCTCAGTTTGTTTTCAGTATTCAAGAGTCTCTTGTGTTTTGTCTCCCTCCCTCTCCCTAACTCTTTTCCTCCTTCCCTTCCCCATGGTCCTCTGTTGTGACCCTTACTCTTTAGTCAGTTAGCAAATGCTTGGATTTGACCAGTTTGAGTTTGACCAGGTTAGTACACATTAATAGTTAAGAGAAATGACTTTGGCATTTGACAAATCTGGATTTCAATACTGGTTCTACCATTGTTTGTCCTATAGCACATTAGGCAAATTGTTTACTCTTTCTCAGTCTTGGTTTCCTCCTGTGTGACATGAAGACAGCAAAGCCATCTGTCTGTCAAGCCAACGTGATGGGTAAGGGAGTTAGCGCACACACAATACCTAGTACAAGGCCTGCTGTATGCTTAACTGCCCTCAAAACAGTAACTAAGCTCATTAGCAAAACAAGTAAAGGTTTCTCTTCCCCATGGAGCTAATAGAATTTGGTCCTGAGGATTAAAAGGCAAAGGAGATGCTTGCCTGAGTTGATCACAGGGCCAAACAGATGAGAGTCTGGAGATGATTATGGTCCATGCACTGGGTTACTCCAAGGCATCTAGCATAGGATGCCATTCTGGCACATGCTGTGAAAGTTGTCAGATCAGAGATCTGCCCCACCCGCCTCTATCATTCTCTCTAGAATCTTCCCTCTCAACCTCACTTCTCAGCACATAGCAGAGTCTAATACTCCATACAGTATAATTGGGGAATTCATAATATGGAGATAGGAATATAAATTAAGCTTTATTCATATCATTTGATTGGATACATTCTTCAAGTTGGAGATTTGTTACCTGGTTATTTTAAGTGGAAAGACCTCCTTATTTTCTTAAGACTGGATATTGTGACAGTGTTTAAAGATGAAGCATTATTCAGTGACTTTTTATAGGTTACTGGAGTCCTAAAGGGAAACAGTCCAGTTTCCCTAAGGGGAAAAATGAAGATGCAGACATGGACGTGTCAACCCTTGCTTATAATCTGGATATTTTCATCTGAATATTTTGTATTGGACAAGTACGGAATTTCTCGAGACATGTTAACAAGTTGGCACCCCGTAATTTTCTGGGCCTCGCGTGTATGAGTGTGCACTCGCATATGTGTGTACGCTCTTTTCTTTATATAGAAAAGATGCTGGCACTTTGCTGCAAAAGTGTGGGAGCAATGGTCACAAGTGTGCTGTGGCAGGTGGAATGAAATGTGAACATGCATTTGCAGCTCAGACTTGCTCATCACAAGGCTGTTCCTGCCGCCAAACCTCAACTGTGCCCTGAGAACAAAGACAAAAGTCCTTCCCCAGGCCTACCATGAGCTGGATCTTGCATGTTCCTCCATCTTCTCTCCTGGCTCTCTCCACCATGCCATCCAATTCCTGCAGTGACCATGCCCTTCCCAACCCCAGCCACCCACCCGGAAAGTTCTCCTCTCCCTGCCCCTTCTTAGGCTATTCTCACCAAACCCGTAAATCTTCCCTTGAACAAGAACGTTCACATTTTCAGTTGGCTTCCTCCCCCAACTTTGAAGTCTTATTAAGACCCACGCAGCCAAGTAAAGGTTATTGTATTTTAGAAATGACCTGCCATGATCTGTTTTGGTTTGGATCAAAAGTTTTTGTGGTTTGGTTTACCTCACTGCTTTTAGTATTTGTTTTATACTTTATGTCATTATTTGGTAATATGATTTTTAATATTCCTCACTAGCTTTTAAAAAGAAACAGTTAAGGGCTTTGTGGGTATGAAACAGAGGTCAGAAGTCAAAGCCAGTATTTCAAAAAAATTTATGAAATGGAGATGAGGCAGGAAGAGCATAAATAAATAGTGGCTGATGGGACAAGGCTGGAAATGAGAATGATGGAAATGAGGAGAAAAACATCTGTGTGGACTTCAGAATGTTAAGTGGATGAATTTCACTGGAATATAGGTCATAAATTAAACAATGAAGGCTAGATGTCCTCAAACAAACATCACCAACCATCAGGGGAATGCAAGTCAAAACCACAATGAGCTATCACCTCACACCTGTCAGAATGGCTAGGACCAAAAAAACAAGAGGTAACAAGTTTTGGCGAGGCTGTGCAGAAAAGGGAACCCTCATGCACTGTTGGTAGGAGTACAAACTGGTGCAGCCACTATGGAAAACAATATGGTGGTCCCTCAAAAATTAAAATAGAACTACCATATGATCCAGAAATTCCACTTCTGGGTATCTTGAAGATCCACTTCAGGGTCTTGAAGAGATATCTGCACACCCATGCCCACTGCAAGATAATTCACAATAGCCAAAATATGGAGAGAACCTAAGTGTTCATTGACAGATGAATGGATGAAGAAGATATGCCATGACCAAGAAGGAAATCCTGCCATTTACAACAACATGGATGGACCTTGAGGGCATTACACTAAGTGAAATAAGTCAGACACAGAAGGACAAATACTATATGATAGCACTTATAGGTGAAATCTAAAAAAGCCAAACTCATAGAAACAGAGACTAGAGTGTTGGTAAGCAGGGGTTGGGTGTGGGAGAAATTGGAAGATGTTGGTCAAAGTGTACAAATTTCCAGTTGTAAGATGAATAAGTTCTGGGGATCTATTATAAAGCATGATGATTACAGTCAACAAGACTGTATTATATACTCAAAAGTTGCTAAGGCAGTAGACCTTAAATGTTCTTCCCGCAAAAAAGAAATGGTAATTAAGTGATGTGATGTAGGTTCTAGTTAACACTATGGTGGTAATCATTTTTCAATATATAAGTGTATCCAATCAACACTCTGCACACCATAACCTTACACTATGTTATATGTCAATTATATCTCAATAAAACTGAGAAAACAAATCCTTTGAACCATGGTCTAATCTGTACTGTTTGATTGTTTACAAGATCACGGGCACCATGAGATCTGTGTGGCCTTAGGTTACTAAGATGCTCTCCATCTTTGACTTCTTGTGCCTTGACAATCCCCAAGAAGCATATATTCTTTTAGGGTGAAACTACTTGGGATAAAAGAAGTGGAAGGAGAAGGGCAAAACAGCAGTACAAGAGATCATGAGAAATGCCATGTCTCTCTAGATCAGTAGCTTGTTAGAGCAATCTTTGCTTTTGTGGTTTCCATGCCTTGGATCCTATTTTTTGGTATGATTTCCCTCTCCTCGTGGAGACTATAAAATTTTTTACATATTTTCTTCTAAAATATTTGTGCATTTGGGTTTCAGTTTTAACTTTTTAAACTTTTAAATTTTGGATTCGACTGAAATTTATTTTAGGTTAGGTGTGAGGTAAGAATCCAACTTGCTATTGTTGTTTTTCCAAATAGCTATCTGGTTAACTCAATACAATTTAATAAACAGAAAACAATTTCCTCCTCACTCAAAATGATCTGGGCTTTTACTAGTTCTTGGCATTCCCCATGGGAGAAGTCCATTAAAAACAAATTTCAGATTACCTCATGTGCCTAGTTAATGTGTTAAGTTGAAGAGGGGTGAGGGATGTTGGCCTTAACTAGACTCAAATGCTCTGGCATAAATTTCAGGACACTTGTGCCGGGAGAAAGGAGAGTAATGCATGGTAACTAGCTGGCCCCCATGCTTTGAATTTATGTGTTTGATTCCCACATTCTCGTATCGCTGTACTAATGCTGCAGGAAAAATCAGTCATGTTGGACATATTTAAGGTACCTTATTAAAGTGTGTGTGTGTGTGTGTGTGTGTGTATGTCTGAGTATGAGTAAGTGCAAGTATGTGACTGTGGAAGCATGTGTGTGAGTGTGTGTATGTAATTTTACATGTTATTTGGCTATAGATACATAATTTTTGCCTTGCAGCTAGTTTTATCATTTGATTCCCATATATAATGTGATCTTATGATATGGCAGGAGAAGTAACAGGTATACTTAATTCGGTTTGACAAGGTTAAGGGAAGGTTCTGTTAGAAGCGGCAGCTGATATGAGAAATTTAGCCAGATGAGAGGTTGAGACAGAGCTTTCCTGAAAGTCATGTGAGAAGAACTTGAAATGAGAGAATATGTCATGTTCTAGAAACTGGAAAGATCTGGGATGGCTGGAATATTTGAATGATAACAATGATTAGTAACAGAGTAACTAACATCTATTTCTTGTTTACTTCGAGCCAGGACCTTTCCATTTTTACCTATTTTAATCCCCACAAACTCTTTGTTTAAGTACAATTATCTTCTATTTGACCAACAAGGAGACCAAGACAGAGAAATCAAATAGCATGTCTTAGGTGGCTTAGATATTTACTGTAGAGCATTTACTTTTTAAAGGTGAAATTAAGAATAATTTGGGGGGCGCCTGGGTGGCTCAGTTGGTTAAGCGTCTGACTTTGGCTCAGGTCATGATCTAACAGTCCGTGGGTTCGAGCCTTGCATCAGGCTCTGTGCTGACAGCTCAGAGTCTGGAGCCTGCTTCGGATTCTGTGTCTCCTTCTCTCTGCCCCTCCCCCACTCATGCTCACTGGTCTCTCTCTCTCTCTTTCTCTCTCTCTCAAAAATAAATATTGAAAAACATTTTTTAAAGAATAATTTTGTCAAATTTTAAAAGAAATTGTGACTTGGTTGTTTGCTCTGCTTTTCCCCACTGATTTCTTTATGACCACGGAGAGGTCACTTTATGTCCCTGTGCATTTCCTCCTGTGTAGAACAAGTGTTTGACAAAGGTTGGATCCTCCAACTGTAAACATGGTGCCAGTAGCCTGCCCTGATCATGCAAAGCAGAGTGCTTTGCTGGCTACTTCAAAAATTTTCCCTTTCTTTCTGACTTACATCTCCACCCCCACCCCTCTCCCTGGCACATTTCCTATTTTTTCACTTTGCCTTCTGCTCCTCCAGATACCTTCCTACTTTTTACCTTTTTCCCCTACTAAACCACTGGACTACTTGGCCTATAAGGCTGCCTCCAGTTTGTACCTCTGGCTTAAAACTCACTTTTACCCCACCTATTTCTGGGCAGAGCAAGTGTGCAGTCAGATGCCTCTGGGCTCTCTCAATTCAATGGCCATTTCTTGGGGCTCGTTTTCTTTTGTATCGGATACTATAACTTCTTCCATCTCCTTTACTCTTAGCTTTCTTTGGCTTCCACAACTGGTTATCCTCACTCTCCCAGAAATTCATTTTTAAGTGTGTTCTGGATTCTTTCCCACACCCAAAATGTGGGCCTGGCAAAACTTTCAATCCTCGGAGAAGAGCTTCTTTCCGTGTTTCTGTCTTGGGATTTTACTGTCAGGGCTATATGCATGACTCTGAAAAGGCAGCACCGCCCCCCCCCCCCCAACCTGGCCACTTTCTACAAGTTCAAGACCATATTTTCAGTTGTCAGTTCTAGATGTCCACTTGGACTTCACAAAAGTGTTTCAAAATGAATATAGATAATATTGAACTTATCTTCCGCTCCTCTCTCTAAACCCAGATTTCTTTATTTTTAATCATCATTTTACTAGAAATGGAAGTTGGCAAACTATGAACCATTCTTACCTTTTCTGTCTTTCTCACCCTTCATTCAATCACTAGAACCTTCTTTCTGTGGATTGTCCCTTCCTTCCTTTCTTCTTTTTATTCTTCCATTCCCTCTCTCTTGGTCTTTTCTGTCATTCCTTCAACAAACTGGTTCTGACATCCTTATTATCTCATGCCTGGGCCTTAACTATAGGCAACTATCTAATTGCTTAGTCACTAATACTTGGGCTACTCAATCCATAATTCAAAGAGCTCCCAAATTAACATGGATAAATCTCAGAAGCATTACGTTACATGAATGAAGGCCCAAAAGATCACATACTATGTAATTACATTTATCTACAAGGCAAGACCATAATGATCGAAAGCAGATCAGTGATTGCCAGCACCCAGAGTGTGCAAGAAGAAGATGCAATGTAAGGAGCCACAAAGGGACATTTTTGGGTTCTGGCAATATTTTATATAATGATCATGATGGTGGTTACATGACCAAATACATTTATCAAAATTCACTAACAGTTGTTGAATTTTTTTTTATGAAACTTATACCTGATTTATAAATAGAAATATATATCTCAGTTCAGGACCCTATGCCTTACACCCCAGGTGATATTAATTCATGTTTGCCTATGTTACATGCACGTTAGTATGAGTGCCTTTACCGCAGTGGCCAACATCACAGGGCACACACCCATGCCTCCATGTATTCTCTCCCATGTTCTGTTCCAGATCCCCTCTGGAGTGAAGATTTGACATTTTCCTACATGACTTAGAAATCATCATAGCCAACTTCGGTGGAAAATGTGGTGAGAATATCTTGCTCTTTCTGCCATGCTTTTATTTAGGAAGAGTTAATATGGGAATAACTTAGAAGTTCAGAAGATAGATTGTAATGGTCTCCCTTTTAATCTCCACCTGAAGTATATCCTTGTGTCAAGGTCCAACTCCATTCCTACATTCTCTTTATAATCTTGTCTGATCATTCCATCTCTTAGTGATCTGCCCCAGTACTTTGTAGTCTGATGTAAAGTGATGGAGATTTATTCCATCAGAATTCTGTTGGAATCACTGTATGTGTTTGAAAATAATACTTTGAAAATCTTCCTGGTTAAAAGTGAGATGCAAAAAGGAAGAATAAGTTACAAAGAATGGCCACCAAAATACCTTCCATAGAGGTTGTAATCTGCTACCTGGAGAGCTCATAGTCTGGGGGAGCAACAGTAATAAGTTTGGCTGTTCAAATTTAGAAGGCAGTTGCTGATATAGTGCTGAAGTCCTTACCAGATTAGAAGAGAAAGGAATTTGAAATTCCCTCTAAGAAGAACTCTCATAGTGAGGGAAGAGAAGGCAGAGAGGCTGATATGGGTAGGTAGAAGGATGAGAGGCAACCCTGAGGCAGCTCTATAGTTGAGAGATCACTTTGAAAAACGCCAATGGCTAGGTAGGACTTTTAGGTTGTTTTCTGAGGAGTACATGATTCACCTTCTTCTGACTTCTCAACCACCCAATGTTCACTGGGGTTGACAAGTGTTTACTAGTGCTTGTACCGGAACTCGAAGAAGAGCTGAAATGGGTGTCTGGGTTGGCTCAGGGGATGGAGACAGCTATGTGCAGACAGATGAGAAGATGCCATTGTGTTACCCTTGAGCAATTCTGTGTGTGTGAGCCACTGCTCTGGCACCTCACCAGCCACGTCAAGCCACATATTCTTGTTTCAGCCTCAAGGAAGAGACGGAGAGGGTATACAAATAAAAGGAATGCAATTAAAGATGGAGTCCTAACAGTGGCCCAGTGTAAACAGATGGGGAAGGAAGGAATTTTCTTCTCTGTATCTTTGGTCCATATACCTAGTAGTTTCTCCACTAACAAATAGTTGCCTCTACTCCTTCTAAGCAACTTCCTGGGTTCCTTTCACACAGGATGGCATGAGTGGGCATCATGCCTATGCCTTCGGGGAATATATAGCCCTTTCTTTAGCTAGACTTCTATTAAGAAGGTGCTATTTGATTCCACTGGCAGTTCAAAAAATAAGCAAAAGTCTAAGAATGAATTCATTTCAGCTTTGGAGTCTGTAGAGATCACCAGTGTCCTGTAAAAGCTGGTAGTACTTTCTAATGAAATATTTATTAGGATTGTGGTTTTGCAAATGACAAATCAATTTAAAGAAATGTTTCTTCCAGAAGATGGAAGAGCACAGCCGGAGCTTCACACCCATCTCAGGCTGACATTTCCTTGAACCTCCTCACTTTGGCTTTTCATTGTGTAGCAAATGTATGACACAAATGTAGCAGAATGGAATGCTCCTGCAAGGGCACAGACTGCTGTAACAAGGCCAGCCCAGCTGCCCGTGTGCCCAACATAAATAAAGCATCAGCAAATTCAGGAAAACAGAACACATAATTGAACTGAGATGAGGACAAGAGTCAGGTTTTGTAAGATCATCCCTAAGTGGATGCAACTAATGGCTTTATCGTTTCTTCTCAAATCATGCTGAATGGTTGAATAGGCAGCCCTAGGAAGCCCATAGCAATGAAGAAAAGATCACAGATACCCACAACTTCCAAGCAGCAAACACAGGGGAAACACTTTTATAGGAAACACGTTGGGGAAATACTTTTATAGGAGGCTTGGGAAATGAGTGGAGGGAGTAGCAAAGAACAAAAGCAATGGGTAGGAGTATCCTCTGTTTCACAGAGAAATCCTAAAGTCTTTCTATACATCCCTGTGGGGGACTACGGCTTATGCAAACATCTGGTACCTGTGTGGCACCAAGCACAGTGCCTCAAAGATAGAAGGAGCCCAGTGAAGCTGTGTTGCATTATTTTTACCTTTAGCTTTACTAACCCCCTGTTCCTTCTTTCCTCCAAACCCTGGATTCCTGTTTAACAAGGCTTTGGTTTCATAAAATCCTAACATAGACGCGGAAAGGCAAGCAGAAAAGACAGAATCAAGGAAATCAAACCTGGTATAAATAGGAAATTTGAGATTTTCATTTCTAGTCAAAATGGGGTGTCTGAAAAATAGGACAAAATATATAAACAATGGTTTTCAGACATTGGACATTGAGGCAGGATGACAAGTCCTGAGATAAGAGAAACAAACATGGTAGCCCACACCATTGCCTTCTCATTTGCTGGGGAGGAGGGCAACCAGGAACAGCTGGGCAGTCTTCCTGAGTTCAGGAGATGATGCTGGAAGTATGGGGAGACCAAAGGGGCTGGAGTTTACAGAGCAGAGAACTAGAGAGCTGGGCGCTATATACAGAGAGTTCTGGAGGTCTGCAAAGGGCCCCCTCCAGTCTGCAGCTGAACACTGATCAGTGTATGCATCTGATAAATCCACCCAAGGCCAGGAAAAGAACCACCCAAAAGGATTAAGAGAACAACTGTTATCAACTCACACAGGATCAGCAAGAGTTTGTGTTCCGGAGTGGAAAAACCTTGTAACCTATATGACCTCAGGTAGAGTATTCATAAGGTATTGCCTCAGTAGTGAAAAACACTTTAAAATTAGATCTGCTTATTTAGGTTTTTTTGGTGTTGAGTTGTATAAGTTCTTTATATATTTTTTTCTTTTTGAGAGAGAGAGAGTGCACGCAAGCAGAGGAGGGTCAGAGGGAGAGGGAAAGAGAATCTTAATCAGGGAGAGGGAAAGAGAATCTTAAGCAGGCTCCACACCCAGCACAATGTACAATGTGGAGCTCAATCTCATAATGGTGAAATCACGACCTGAGCTGAAATCAAGAGTCAGACACTTAATTGACTGAGCCACCCAGGCACCCCAATTTCTTTACATAGTTTGGTTGCTAATCCTTTATTGGATATGTCATTTGCAAATATCTTCTCCAATTCAGTGGGTTGTCTTTTAGTTTTGTTCATTATTTCCTTTAAAAAAATTGGGTGGAAGACATGAACAGATATTTCTCCAAAGGAGATATTCAGATGGCCAACAGACACATGAAAAGACAAATAGCCAAGAAATATTTCAAATATAAATACATATATCCAACTGACTTTTTTGCAAAGGTGAAATTTAATGGTGAAAGGACAATCTTTTCAACTAATGATGCTGGAACAATGCAAAAAAGGAACAAGAAGAGGAAGAGGAAGAAGAAAAGAAAAGAGAAAATAATCTCTATCCAAACCTTACATCATATATAAAGATGCATCATAGACTCAAATGTAAAATGTAAAACTATAAAACTTTTAGAAGAAAACATAAAATCTTTGTGATCTTGTGTAAGGCAAAGACTTCTTAGATAACACCAAAAACACAACTCCTAAAAATAAAAAAAACTGATAAAATAAACTCTATAAAAATGAAGAATATCTACTCTTTGGAAGACACTATTACAGAATAAAAAGGGGCACCTGGGTGGTTCAGTCCGTTAAGCATCCATCTTTGACTCAGTTCATGATATCACAGTTCATGAGATCAAGCCCTGCGTTGAGCTCTGCACTGAGAGTATAGAGCCTGTTTGGGATTCTCCCCATCTCCCTTACTGCCCCTCCCCTGCTTACACACTCTCTCTCTTTCAAAATAAACACATAAACTTAAAAAAAAAGAATAAAAAGACAAACTATGAACCGGGAGAAAATATTTATAAATCACATATCCAATAAGGACTTGTACTCAGATTAAATAAGGATTCTTAGGATTCAATAATGAGAAAACAGACAACCCAGTAAAAGATGGGCAAAATATTTGGACATTTCACCAAAAAGATATGTGCAGAGTGAATGAGCATGTGAAAAATACATGCAACACCATTAGTCATTAGGGAAAGGCAAATCAAAGCCACAATATGATACCACTATACATCTACTGGAATTGCTGAATTTCAGAAGACTAACCACTCTGAGCATTGGTATGCACATGGGGCAACTTTAACTCTATACGCTGTTGGTGAGACTGTAAAATGGCATAAACATGTTGCAAAACACCTGGACATTTCCTTTAAAACTTAAACATATACTTACCACATAATCTAGTCATTCCACTCCTAGGTATTTATTTACTCAAGATAAATTAAGTACATGTCTACACAGAGATTTATACTTGAATATTCATGGTATATTTATTCATAACAGCCAAAACCTGGAAACCCAAATGTCCACCAATAAATGAACGGAGAAGAAAATTGTTCTATATGCCTATAATGGAATAATATATAGCAATAAAAAGAATTCTCAGCAATAGAAAGTAATGAACTATGGGTACCCGTAACAAGATAGAGGAATCTGAAAATGATTATGCTGAGTGAAAGAAACCACACACACATGAGTGTACATACTTGATGACCTCATTTATACACAATCCCTGAATATACAATTTATAGTGACAGAAAGTACATCATTTATTTCCTAGAGCTGTGGTGGCAGAGAGCAGCAAGAAAGATTACCAAGGGGTATGAAGAAAGTTTGGGAGATGTATATATATGGTGTGTGTGTGTGTGTGTGTGTGTGTGTGTGTGTGTATGTATGTATATAATGCCAAAATTCATCAAATTGTCTTCTAAACATGAACCTTTATTTCATATCAATTTATCTTAGTAACACTGAAAAAGTTAACTCATTTTCTAAATTGCTTACTTAGAAAAAATACTATTCATATTTTTTGTGTGTGAAACCTTGTAGTTTTCAAACAGATACTACTTTCATTTTCTGATTTTCCTAAGAACGCTGTGGAGTTGGGAGGCTGAGTGGTGCTCTTTCCATTATTTAGAAAATGATTCTGTTCTCAGAGAGGCAAGATGTTTTGCTTAAGTTCCAATGCCTAAGGAGTGGTATATCCAAAGTTATAATTCAGGTTTTCTGATTACTGGACCAATCACAGTACCTGCTCTGTGTAGCATCCAAGTCTCGTGGGAAACACTGAAACTGGCCTAGTAGAGACTCTGTTTCTCTCGGCCCAAATTCAACTAATAAATCCCCCAAATCATGGCACTTTAATGTGTTACTAGAATTAGAATAAAACCAGAGCTACAAGTGACAGTTTGAGAGGATTTTCAATCACAAAATGCAAAGCACATCCACACTCTAGCCAACCCGAGTGAGTTACGGGCCAGTTTACTGATCACGCTGGGTAATCACTGTAAATCCGTGGGAGCTCCAGGACTGAGGACTGCATAATGGAGCACATGTAATTCCCAATAAAAGCAGGAGTCCATAAAAGAGTTTTCTTTGTAAATGGCACACTCCCAAATTCCTAGTGACAATCTCATTGTTACAGGGATATGTTTTCCTTCCATACACATCTGTGACTTTTTCTTTTATCTAAAATACATCTGATGGCCGATGAAGCACACAGGTTGCTCCAGCAGTGCCGAGCTCTACACTGTAAGGTTGGAAGGCATACAGACAACGTAACATTCCATGCCTCACCAGCCACAGGTGTGGCGTGAGACCTTCACCCGAGGGCCAGCTTTCACGTTGTATGTATCTAAAGGCAGGTTACTTGCTCCACGGGGATGTGTAAGGATTGAATAATGTTGTCCTTCCCATAGAATCTTACTAAGAAGTAAAGAAATCTGTATAAATTACCATTCACAATTCATGCTTTTATTTTCGACTTCCTACCCTAAATGGTTACAGTCAAAATTTGAGAACTAGACAAGTGTCTACCCCTTACATGTGTTTTCAGCTGGAGTCCTGTCTGCAGTGACTGCTCCCTCTTCTGCTCATTCCTCGAGGCGTCCAGCCCCAGGCAGGGGTCTCCTCACCAGGACTCACTGGGAATCACCACACTCTTCCTCCAAGCTCCATCTCCGGTGCCACTCCTATGACGAACCTTCTCTGACCATTTAATGTGCTCCATGTAGCTCTCTGTCCTCATGTTATGTGATGTGCAAGATTCCTAGCTCCTTTTCAATCTCTGCTTTGTACTATAATCACCTAAGGACACGTCCATGTCCCTCACTAGAGAACAAGCACCTTGAGGGGACTCTTGTATTTTACACAACTTTCTAGATCACATAAAACTTCCCACCTGAGTAATTCAACAGTAAATGAACAGACACAAAGACCCATTAAGGGAAAATAAGCACATCGTTCTAACTATGTGTCCACAATGTAGATTAAGAATTGACTCATTACCATGACCTTGGAAGTCCAGTGTGTGTCCCATTGCCTTCCCTCTTCACTTAGAGGGAACGGTGATTTTTCATTTTCGACTGATAATTCCCATGCTTTCTACATAATTCTATTATACATGTTCACATTTCCAAATATCTTTTTATAGTATGTATTATATATATTACATAAACTTATATATGTATAAATGTATTATATATATTACATACATTACATAAATACTATTATTTGTACATATATATAATAAACTATTTTTAAACATGTGGAATTGGAATCATACTGCATGTATTTTGTTGTGACTCCCTTGTTTCTTCAAAATTGTGTGCAGATTATACATGTTGCTGCTTGTGTAAACACGTGCACTGAGAGACAGAGCAGGGGTCCCCTTGAACTGTAGGTCACTACTGCTGCAGGACACTTCAGTCTCCTTGTGCTGGGGGACAAACAGGCAGGCAAAGGAATCACCTGATTGCCCAGAGGAACTAGAGTTGCTCTTACCTGGTGGGGCAGGAAGAAAACCGTGCGGAACTCAAGCAATCCGTGAGTCCTGTCTTGCCTTCAGGACCATGGATAGAGAGTGCAGCACCCTTTAACTGAGAAGGGGTGATTGCCAAGGGTGCAGTCTCCTCAGGAGTAAAGTTGGGCTCACACCACCGAGTAAGTGGCCAGGCCATAGGTGCTTGGATAGACTGGTACACAAGGAAAGAGAGAAGGCTCCTATTCTTATGAAGCTTATATTTCAGGGCACGTGAGAGAGAAATCAAGAGAGAAACAATAGGGGTGCATGGGTGGCTCAGTCAGTACAGCATCCGGCATCAGCTCAGGTCATGATCTCATAGTTCATGAGTTCCAGCCCCGCGTCAGGCTCGCTGCCATCAGCACAGAACCGACTTGGGATTCTCTGTCCCCCTTTCCCTCTGTCCCTCCCCCACTCACACACACTCTCTCTCTCTCTGAGACAGAGAAACGATAAACAGTAGATATAATAAATAAGCAAATTAAATAGTATGTTAGAAGTGATAAGTACTAGGGAAAAGGGAAAAAATGGAGCAGGGTAATAGGGTCAGGAGTGCAAGATGGCAGGAATGGCCAGGGATTTGCAATATCAAATTGGGTGGGTCACATAGAGAAGGGAACATATGAGCAACTATTGAAGACAGTGAGGCATTAATTCCGTAGGTGTCTGAGAAAGGAGCATTCAAGGCAGGGGAAGCTCCCAGGGCACCGAGAAGGCAGGCATGTGTCTGGCTCTCCGGAAAGAGTAGGGAGCCATTGGGGAGGACAAGAGGTGAAGTCAGAGCAGAGGAAGAGAGGAGCAAGGGGTGCCTGGGCGGCTCAGTTGGTTAAGTGGCTGTCTTTGGCTCAGGTCATGATCTCACAGTTCGTGGGTTTGCGCCCCATGTCGGGCTCTGTGCTGACAGCTCAGAGCCTGGAGCCTGCTTCAGATTCTGTGTCTCTCTCTCTCTCTCTCTGCCCCTCCCTGCTTGTGTTTGCTCTCAAAAATAAATAAACATTTAAAAAAAAAGGAAGAGGGGGACAGGAGGTCACACATGGGCTTTGGTAAGGACTGTCATGAAGCCTTTGGCTTTCAGTCTAGGTTGAAATGAGAAGCCATTTCAGGTGTTTGAGCAGAGGACTGTTATGATCTGACTTATTTTGAAAGGATAACCCTGATGTTATAAGAGACACAGAATCTAAAAGTGCCGGGGCAGAAGTGGGGAGACAGAAGCCAATGGCAGTAATCCAGGTGAGAAGCGATGCTGGCTCAGAGCAGGATGTTAGCAGTGGGAAGTACACGAGGTGGTCTGGAAAGAGTTTTAGGATAGAGTCACTCAGTCATGCTGATACACTGAAAAGGGGGGGTTGTATCGAGCAAGTGGAAGCATGGAGTGGCGATCCCATGGAGATGGGAAAGCTTTCAAGCAGAATAGGGTTGGTTTGGGGGGGTTCTCAGGGGTTGCAGATGAGGATAAATCTGGGTTGTCTAACAGACATCCAAGCGGAGACGTCAAATGAGCAGTTTGATGTATGCATCTGGAGTGCTGGGCAGGTCTGGATTGAAAAATAGAAACATTGGAGCCTTTGACACATGGGTGGCATATAGTAGCGACGCCGGAAATTTTGATATATTATTTAACTTAACCAAGTTTAAAGTCAGTGAATATCTCTATGGTTTTCTTAAATGATACGAGGAATTTGAAACACTATAATTTTGATTATTCCTTTAGTAGTGCGTTTTTTCCTTGTTTTTGTGTAATCCTATAGGATTTATTGCTATCATTTTATACAGCCAGGGTTTGCATACATTATCTTTTCTCAGCACCCCTTCATTGTATCTCAGATCTACATTTGGGGTCACTTTCTTTTTCATGAAATCCACCCTTCAAAATTTCCTTAACAAAGGTTTATATTGATCTGGAAATGATTTTATTTTACATTCATCTCTGAAAGATAGTTTTTGCCAAGAATACCATTCTAAGTTGACATCTATTTTCTCTAAGCACGCTAAAAATACTATTGCATGTCCTTGATCTCCCACTGTTGCTTTTGGAAAAATCCGATCTCTGATGAAATGTCATGCCATTGTAGTTAGTTCATGTTTTCCCTCTAGGTTTTTCAAAGGTCTGTTTGTCTCACTATGATACAACTAAATGTGCATGGCTTTTTCTTTTTCTTGTAATTGTATTTGGAAATTGTTGCAGTTAGTGTGTGAATTGAAGATTTTTATCAGCTTTGAAAAATCCACAGCTATTCATTCTCTCTTCAAATATTGCCTTTGACACATTCATATAGTGGACCTTTCCCCTCTAGCCACTGTGTCCTTAACCTCTCTGTCAGGTTTGCCACCAGGTGCTGGTCTTAGGTGCCGAACTCTGGATAATATCTTCAGAATTAGCTTTTATTTTGCTAATTGTCTCTTTAGGTACAAACTGCTGCTAAACCAGTCAACTGTTTACATGTCAATTATTGCGCAGATCTTGTCTAGAAATTTTTCAGTTACCTTTAAAACTGCTTTTTTTGTATTACTATTTTAAGCTCTCATTTTTATTTCTTTAAAACATAGTAAACATTTTTATGTTACAGTCTGTATCTGATAATTCCAATACCTGCCGTCTCATGAGTCTAGTTCTGCTGTCTTTGTTTTTGCCAGCTCTCGATAGTGGAGGCGTGACTCCTTGCATGTTTTGTGATTTTTTAATGTTGACGTCATATTTTCTGGAATTTTCTTTGAGAGAATTCTTGGGGATCACTTGGAGGTAAATGCTTCCAGAGATCACTTTGGCCTGCTTTTCCCAGTTATCTGAGGCCACCAACAACCCTGGGTGACTGTAAACTAAATGATGGTTCGAGAAATTCTGGAACACCAAAACAGAGCAAATTCAAGGTGCAAACCTGCATAAGGCCACCTGGTGGTGAGCACTTTTTGGGAAGATTTGTTACCCTCTTTAGGTCAGGGATTCAAGCTGATCAGTTGACCTTGCCCTGGAGGTAAGGGGTCGACCACAACACCAAGTGGGTCACTGTTTGACGTTCCAGCTCAATATAAGGGGGTCCCCTGTTAGATTTTTCTTCTCAGACCAGCCTTGACATCAAAGAACAAGGCACCAGGTTTGGCAAATGTCCTTGAGGCTAAAACCTGCCTCCTGTGTCTACTTTCTTTTTCAGGTTCCAGCTTCACTTTGCTTTTGGCCTGTGTGTTTGCCTTCACTGCTTGTGGGCATATCAATACGTCATCATAGCCTAGCACATTTAGCATATGTAAGTAGAACACATTGGTCGGGGTCCCTGTTCCCTGACTGTTGGAATCCCCAAATCACAAACTCTCTACTGTCTTTTCACCTTATTCTTAAGAATTATTGGATTATGTCAACATAGTCTCATTGACAGTGATTGAAAAGATGCTACTGTTGGAAAACACATTTCTTTTTTTTTTCTTTTTGTCCTCATAACTAAGGGTTTGAGAGCATATACATAAGGAGGGAAAAAACAGAATAAAAAAACCAAGGTCATTAAGGAGGCACAGAGCGTTTTGAAAGCAGGCAATTGGGAGATAGGATCTCCTACTTCCTGAGGAGTGAGTTCAGCTCCTGTCCTCACAGCTCTGTGGTCGGGACAGGTGCACTTGAAGAGGCCCGGGTGGGATAGATGGACCCAAATAACCGCTGCTGGACAAAACCAAGACTTTAAATTTAGATCCCATTCCAGAAATTACACACACGAAGGCACACTGGGTTTTGACCCATCAGGTTCTGTTCATGAAAACCAGTTTCTCTGAAACTCATTTTTCTAGGTGTTGATATCAAAAAACTCTGCAGCTGATCATGAATCATTAAATTTGGATTTTCTGCCTGAAAGTACAAACAACTTTGAATGTTTCACTTCCTGGCTCAAAGCTTGATCATCTCTTTGTTCATTTTATTAAATGCAAAAAAAAAATGATGGGTTTATATTAAATGTTAACCAACTCTGTATGACTTACATTTTAAAATTTCATTTGATAATAGTTTGGCTCTAACCTGTTAAGTGAATGCAATTAGACTGTGAAAAAATACCACTAATACGTTTTAATATTTTTAAAAAAATTTTTACATTTATTTTTGAGAGACAGAGAGAGACAGAGCACAAGTGGGAGAGAGGCAGAGAGAGAATAAGACACAGAATCTGAAGCGGGCTCCAGGCTCTGAGCTGTCAGCATAGAGCCTGACACGGGGCTCAAACTCACAGACTGTGAGATCACTACCTGAGCAGAAGTTGGATGCTTAACCGACTGAGCCACCCAGGTGCCCCTAATACATGTTCATATTCAATGACCAGGAGAGTCCGAATGAAGTGATTCCTTCTAAAAAAAGATTTCTCTTCTGTCAAGCCTTTTTCATTAGATTATCAAATCCTATTGATTTGATTTCTCTATGCAATTTGTGGGTCTGTGTAACTTTGGCCTGTGGGTCTCTTTCATTTAATTTTCAGAATCTTCTGGGAATCTCTTCTCTTTCATTGTACATTAACTTAAAATTATGCAGAATAATTTTCCATTTAGCTGAATGAGGCAACTAGGAAAGACAGTAATGAATATCACCAATCTCTACTAAGCATTGTTCACACTTGGAGAAAATTCTGAAAAAAAAAATTAAATATGTGTTCCTTTCTTGGCAGCTTAGAATTTTTCCTAAATGTATTAGTGGCAGTACTTAACCATATTTATTAACTTCTCATGAAAATGCAGTCAAAATATTTTGGTCTTACAGATAGTATAGTATCTGCTCTTCTCTTAATAATTCATTGTGATTATGTTTTGATAAGCTAAGATGAAGGATTGTTCTGATATCATTAGCATCACTTTTATCTGTGGTTTTTCAGGTCTAAGACCATTTCAACAAATGCATGATATTATAAATTATTTGAGTTACAAAAATAATAATCGATATATTTTTAACTTATTCTTAACATTAGGAATTATAAATTCTAAATTTATTCATCATTCTAAAATTATTAGAATTTTAAGTTACAGCTTTTGATCGTACTTGTGAAAATCTGCAATAAAACGGAGCTTAACCCTGCATTTGTTCTGATTTTATGGAGTTCCGGTTAGCAGGCATCAACACTTAGTACCTGTGTTATTCCACTAGGCGGCGCTGTTGGTCCTTCATTATTTGGTAAACCAGCAATCCTATAGACCATGTCTGTACAACTACTTTCTGATTAGCAGTGTTTCATTATCACTTCAAGCTTGGCACAGTTTTGAAAGAAGTCTCTAATCATTCGGAGAGGCAGTAAAGAAGCTAAAAAAAAGGAGCTGATAAACTCAATCAGATACCTTGAAAACTTCTAAAGAATGTTCAGCGGGCTTCAGGTTCATCATCAAATACTGACAACCACTCTAGTATAGAAAGTAAAATTATAAAAATTCCACACAAGAAACACATTTCATTAAAGTTGAAAAGGTTGTAGGTAAAAAGTTATGTGATAAGTGGTTTCAAAACTGCTTATTTAAGAACAGCCATGAAAATGTTGTCAATTAACCAGGCCCTCCTTTTTTTTTTTTAACATTTTTTTTTCTTTCTCAATCAGATTCAAAGAATCTGGATATTCCTAGACCTCATAGCTTGAGGGTACAAAAGAGGTCCTATTATCGCCAAGATCTGAATGTTTGTTAGCTTGCTAAACACATTTTGTCTGCAGAACCTTGGCCCCCTATAGAAGTCCTCTTTGTCCTGGAATCTCAGAGCCCCAGGGAGCCTCTCCAGTTGAGTAAAAAGGTTTCTTCTCTTATGGTTCTGGCTTTTACTGGGGTCCAAATGGTTACAGAGTCAGAGAGCAAACTCTCTCAGATGGTACAGGGCCTTTCTTCCCCAGGACGTAAAGGCTGAGGTATCCCTGGAGCCCTGGTGAGCCCATTGAGCAGACCCTTCCTTTCTTGAGGCTTATGGGCTCTCAGGTGCCCGGATGTTCCTTCTTTCTGCAAGTCAGTTTTATCAACCTCCTTCCCAGTTTGCCAAGCTTGTTCATAATCTTCACATAAAGGTAAGGAAGATATAACACTTTGAAAATATTAAACTAACGGATTTCTCATTTCTTTCCCCTGGAAACTGTCCCATAGTAGAATTTCACCATGTTGGAAGGTGAGAAGGTAGATCAGAAAGGGAAAATAAGAAAACTCCCACCTCGAAAGGAAAAGGAAGCACATAATTGGGGCTTGTGGCCCAGGGGAATTGCACAGAGAACAGAATGGAGCATGTGGGAAACAGCAGAGGAGAAGGGCTCCCTGATGAACTAAACTGTGTGTTTCTTCACCTCCCTGTGGCCTCAAGTTTCATATGTGGAAGTCCTAAACCCCAGTACCTCGGACTGTGACTGTATTTGGAGACAGGACCTTTAAAGAGGTAATAATGAGGTCATGTGGGTGGGCTCTAATCAGTGTGAGTGGGGTTTTTATAAGAAGAGGAGTTCTGGGGCGCCTGGGTGGCTCAGGCAGTTAAGCATCCAGCTTCGGCTCAGATCATGATCTCCCAGTCCGTGAGTTCGAGCCCTGCATTAGGCTCTCTGCTGACAGCTCAGAGCCTGGAGTCTGCTTCAGATTCTGTGTCTCCCTCTCTCTCTGCTCTTCCCCCACTCATGCTCTGTCTGTCTCTCTCTCAAAAATAAATAAACATTTAAAAACACTTAAAAAATAAAAAGAAGAGGAGTTCAGGACACAGACTGGCACAGAGGGAAGACCATGTAAAGATACAGGGAGAAGACAGTCCTCTGCCAGCCAGGGAGAGAGGCCTCAAAAGAAACCAACCCTCTTAACACCTTGACCTTCAACTTCCAGCCTCCGGAACTGTGAGACAAGATATTTCTGTTGGCTAAGTCCCCTGGCCTGTGCTGTTTCTACAGCAGCAGACTTCCTTCTCTTGGCTGATGTTACGGAGAAGGGTTGATTGTGAATAGGATGAAGAGACATGGAGAGCAGATCTTCCGTCCTACAGCCCATGCAGGATTCTGGGCAGAAAACACCTCGGAGTCCTCAACCCAACATGGGGTGTCCCATCTGCCTGCAATGAGTAGCAAAGCTGGGCATGGAAGGACAAATGACTAGGAGGTCACTCACACAAGTGCGGGCCTTGTGGAAGGCACAGAAGGTTGCTCACGTGTCAGAGGACCCCCTGGGTGGACAGTGGCTGCTGGACCTGGCAGGTAAGCCCGCAGAGTGTACCCCCTGCAAGGGAACAAACAGGGGTCACAGTCAGACCTTGCCCCTTGGAGAGAGAGATGGGGCAAGGCCAGCAGGGAGGCAGCCCCAGGCCCGGCTGAAGTGGCCAGTAAGCGAGGAGTGGCCCCTGCTGAGAGGCCGTGGTGGGGACCCTGGCTGCAGCCCTAAGGCTGCGTGGCTTGGCTCCCCCGGACACCATCTTGGGAAGGGAAGGGTGTGGGCTGTGAAATCGGAAACATTGAAGCTTTTCCTCAAAGGACAATGAAAGATTCTTTAGCAAATGTAACCTTCCCTTCTACTTGGGGGTTGGGAACCATGTTTGCAAGCTGCCGACACAGTGGGGCATGAGGGCAGCAAATTTCACCCCGGAATGCCATGGAGGTGACCACCGTTAGGCTCACCAGGCAAGGCTCATGCACCACGAGGGTGGTAAGCCCTGGAACGTCCCTACCTGTCCCTAACGAATTCACACTGTCCCTCTTCTCTTACACCTCCTTTTCTCTTTTCTTTCTGTTATCAAATTACAGCTCCCTGAAAATATCACCCAAATAATCTGCTGATAAACAAACAGAGCTGTGTTTACCCTTATTGTGCTGAGGGAGGCGACTCAGGGAGGAGGCCAATGCCAGGAATCTTCGTCAAGATTCTGAAGTCTGGTTTAAGGTTGATTTTCAACTTCAGGGGCCTTGATTGGGACAAGGTAAGAACAATAATGTTAATGGTTAGGACTAGTAGGCACAGAAAGACAATGATTTTGAAGCAGGGGTTGACAAAGGGATGTAAACTATCTGTGATACTTTCTATGGAAAGGCTGATGGGACTTTCAGGAAGATTCTGGAAAGACAAAGTAATTTGTAACTTTCTGGGCAAGAGTTTTTGGGAAGAGTAAACTTACCTCAAGGAAGATGGAGGAGTAGTGACGGCATGTTAATGCAGACAGCGAGCTGTGCTGTCGAGTGTGTGGGTGACTCTGCTTCTCAATCTGAGGAATGGCTGTATGAAGGGCACCCTATTACAGACACGACCACGTGGTGCACCCTGCACACGCACCCTGGCTCTGCACATGCACCCTGGCTCTGTGCCTGCGGTGTAAGGGATTTGGGGCGAGTGCCTATGCGATAGAATGTTCTTGCCATTCATGTTATCTGAATCTCTCTTCAGCCATTCAAACAACATCAGCATTTGTAGACATACCAGATACGCACACAAATGGGAGTAACAGATCAAATAGGAGAAGCCAGGGTGGGGAGTAGAGATTTCTAGCAGCTCTAGGAAGCTGCAGGACAGGGTGGGGGCTGTCTTCACCGAGTTAGGATTCACCGCCGTCTGGCCCACTGTTCCTTCTTTCCTCAGTGGCCTGTCTTGTTAGGGACAGCTTGTGATAGACACATATTTCCAACCGTGCTCCTTCCCAAATGCAGTCACCTGAAAAACAGGAAGAGCACTGGGCTCCCCTCCCTGCGGGTCCTGGCATCACAACTGAGAGCACGTGACCTTGGGCAAGCAAGTCTGTTAACATCAGTCTCTTGTTTCTCAACTATGGTAGCTCTTCTGGGTACTTCATGAGGTAGTTCTTGAGACATGGCAATTTACAGTCAGTTCTATGGCACTCTGCTAATGATAACATTCCTTCAGGACTTTCCCTGCAATATGCTCTCTCTCCTTTCCCCACATCCCTCCGGCGTCCCCTGGAAAACGCACTCTCGGGACGCCTGGGTGGCTCAGTCAGTTTCCCACTCTTGGGTTCATCTCAGGTCATGATCTCAGGATTCGTGAGTTTGAGCCCCACATTGGGCTCTGTGCTGACAGCATGGAACCTGCTTGTGATTCCTTCTCTCTCTCTCTCTCTTTCTGCCCCTCCCCAGCTCTCTCTCTCTCTCTCTCAAAATAAAATAAAGATTTAAAAGATGCATTCTCTTTTCCTCTGCCAGCCCCTTACTCCACCACTCCCATACCCACCCCACCTCCACCTGTGCCTCAGTTTACCCCTGCATGTACCTCTGGCTTCTTTTCAAGCTAAAATCTTTGCTCCCGGCCTACATTTGTCTAGTTTCAGTTGACTATACTAAATATGCTTACCATATAGGCAGAAACGCCAAGGGGCCATGGGAAGACCTTGGCTCTGGAAGCAGAATGCTGGGATCAAACCCTGGCCCAACCACTTACCAGCAGTGTAAACTGAGGCAAATTGCTCCACATGTCACTGCGTCTGTTTCCACATCTTGAAAATGAGCCTAGTTTAAAAAGTTTTTGTTTTTGTTTTGTTTTTGTTTTTAATGAGCATAGGCCATGTAGAGATATTTTTTTTCAAATTAGTGCAGGCAAATGAATGTATGTTTCCCTCAGCTCCCAAAGTCTTCTGGGACAGTAAGAACCACCTCAAGGATGACCCAATGCTCCTTCCCACACTCCTGTAAAGAAAGGTGAAGACAGCGCCTGAGAGCACAAGGTTAGTGCCAGCCTATTTTCAAATCCTGGCTTCATTACTCGAGGCCAGGACTGGGGTGAGGGGAGTGGGGCACTCAACTTGGGCACAAAATTTAAGGGAGAATAAAAAAACTCAGCAATCAAGATAGATAATATCTTCATGTAGTATTTGAAACAAATCATATCAGGGGCACTTGGCCCAGTCAGTGGAGTGTCCAACTTCGGCTCAGGTCATGATCTCGCTGTTCGTGAGTTTGAGCCCCACATCGGTCTCTGTGCTGTCAGCTCCTTGCCCGCTTCGGATCCTCCGTCCCCTTCTCTCTCCACCCCTCCCCCACTCGCGCTCGCTCAAAAATAAATAAAAACATTTAAAAACTTAAAAATTTTAAAATCATATCAACAAACTATGGCCCCTAGGTGGGCCGCTTCGTTCTGTAAATAATGTTTTATTTCAGAGCTGAGATCAGGGTGAGGAGAGCGAGGCCAGGCTGTACAAGCGCAGGGTTGGATCCCACCTTTATTTACGATTTTAATATTTTGCGCATCCTGAATTTGTATGTTAATTTTTATTTTGAAAATTCGGCATTAAGACATGATCTATCCCGATTCCTAAGTGTTTGGGGCATTTCCCTTCATTTTGCTCCAAGGTGAGCAAAGCCTCGCTTGCCTCACCCTGGTCCCAGCCTACCTCCACACCTCAGTCTTCCCCTGTATCAAATGGGGATGGCAATGATAGCACTTGTGTCACCCTGTTCTTGCGACCATCATATAAATCAGTAAGTGTAAAGCATTTATACCAGTGACTATATACTCACTAGGAGTACTTTCCCCCCGGGGCCTCGAGCACCAGATATGCCCTCTTCCCACTGCCCTGCACCAATCCCACTGCGTCACTTACTTACCTACTCAACCGACATCCCCTTAGCCTCTAATCTGTAAAAGGCCACCCCCCAGGTGCTGTACAGGATTGAATAACGTGTAAGACATAGTCCAACAGGTCTATGAACTGGTCCACAGATACGTTAGGCTGATTTCAGCTGCAAAGAGCAGAAGACATGATGAAAAAAATTACTTAGGAAATAGAGATTTATTCTTTTACAGAATAGGAAGTCTGGAGACAGGGGGGTGCAGAATTGTCCGACCCAGAAGATCAATAGCATCAGGGCTCAGGGCCGGCTTTCCTGCGCTTTCCTGGGCTGCTTCTCATGGTTGCACCAAGGTGGTGAAGCCTCCAAATAGACTCACCTGACAGGATCCGAAGGCGGGAGGAAGGGAAGTTGGCACGTGCGTCTGTGTGTGTGATATGTGTGTGTGTGTGCGCCGTGTACCTATACGTGTTCTGTGTGGTCTATATTGTGCTATTGTATAGACATGTTTATGTGTTGTGCGTTTTGTGTGGGGCCAGGGTTGTGTGTTCTATGTAGATGTGTGCATGTTCTGTGTGTGGTATGTATTATGTATACGTGTGTTGCATGCGTAGTGTGTTGTGTCTGTGGTGTGTGTTGTATATGGTGGACGTTGTGTGTGTGGTCTGTGTGGTATGTATTGTGTTGTGTGTGGCACGTGTTAAGTATCTGTGTTGTGGGTGTGGTGTGTGTTGTGTTTGTGGTCTGTGTGTTATATACGGTGTGTGTGGTATGTATTGTGTTACTGCGTGTGCATTGGGGGTGGGGTAGACTGCCTTTTCCGAGTCCCTCTTCCTGGGGAACACAGCCGCTCCCTGAGCTTTCACCCAGGCCCACCACTGTGCTGCTCACACTGCAGTCCTTTGCCAGAACTTTGGCCAAGTCCCACTCACTGGGGTTGGGGGGCAGGCAGAGCCGGCTTAGACCTGGGGCAGTGGGCCCCTCCCTGCCCTTGGCCTAGGCCACATCAGCATCCTGCTACAGGGAAGGATGTTGGGTTGGCCATCCAAAACAGTCTCTTCTACCGTAAGAAATGGTTCCTCATGGGATTTTATAATCTTCCGAAAGTGCACTAGTATGACATTTTAAGGAAGGATTGCCTGAAGCAGAGAGAAGATCATTAGTTCCACATTTTTGGCCTCATTGATTGATGTCATCAGTGTCCTCCCAAGCTCACTTCCCACCTGGGTTAAACTTGGCTGGCAAGGTGGCCCTGTTCAGTAGGAAATGAGGAGGGACCCAGGCAGTTCTGATAAAAGGGGAGAGTTCAGACAGTCTCTGTCTTTCCTACGAGCAGCCTTCGTTTGGACTAGCTATTCTTCTTTAAGGCAACAGTTATGAGCCACCAGAGGTACTGGTGAGCTCTCCCTGGAAAAGGAGGAAGGAAAGAGAACTTTCAACAAACAGGACCAGAGGAGGCCCGGGGGAGGGCCTGTGGTCCAGGTGGGCTCCAGAAGGGGAGGATATGGACCTGAGGGGGGGTATCAGGGGTGATGTGGACTGAGGAGGGGTGGGGAGGGAGAGATGCCGACCTAGGAGGGGTCAGGTGGGAGATGTGGATGGGGGGCGTGGGGGGCAAGATGTGGACCTGGGAGGGGTGAGGAGGAGATTTGGACCTGGGAGGGATGGGGAGGGGAGATGTGCCTGAAGGGCAGTCTAGGAGTTGTCGGGCATCTTTGCTGTATGATTTGAAGATATTCAGTTCAGCTACAGAAAATAAGAGAAACCAGCAAATGGCCACGAAACTGAGTGTGGAAGCAAGTGGCTTAGGAGGCGCAGGTGCAAATGACGTGTGCAGGCCTGTGTGTGCTAAGCACGTCTGGGAGAGGCAGAAGGGCCAAGCAGGCACTCCTGTTCTCGAGGCTCCTTGCACTCAAGAGGCTCAGGGCTCAGGAGGTTCATCATGCCCAGGCTGTAAGTCCCGCCCCCACAGGCCCTCTGCCCACGCAGCCTTGCCAGGCGTGCTGTCCCTGCGTCTCTGTCCAGCCGCAAGTGCGCGTTCGATCCCCCACTCTGCTCTGGCCCCAGAACCACACAGCCCCCACAGTGCGCCCCCCCCCAAGAAGGCAAGTGGTGGGGTGGTGGGAGCAAGGGGGCAGGAGTCTGGAGGCGGGCTCTCCACCCAAGTCGCACCCGTCCTCGGGGTGCTCCCCACCCTCTCTGTTTTCTCCCTGCTTTTTGTCCTGGGCGTAAAACTGATGGGAGCCTTTCTGTTCCTTGGTCTCTGTGACAGGCTGCCTGGTGATGAACTTGAAAGTCATTTCCCATAGGAGGGGGGTTTTATCCGGGACCTTCCTTGTTTTAGGTGTGCCCAGATACATAGACTATCAGGAAATACCCAAGAATGTATTGATTCAATGCTAATATCTAGCAAAACATCGCCTCTCTTCCCTTCCTCTTCCTCCCATGCATTCAAGTTTATCATTCGCTGCTGTGAGCCCTGGCCTTCCTTCTCCTCCTCCTGTTCACCACGGTGGAGCAGGGGTGAGGCAGGGAGGGTGGGCCCCAAATACATATCAGCCCCTGGGTCTCCTCATTTATTATCAGGAAACAGAACAACCAAAAATGGGACCAAGAATATGAACATCATTGTATTTCCTCTACTTTCTTATTTTCTCAACCTGCCATCAGTTGTCAAGAGCTTTTGTTGGCACAGAAACTTTAACCCACAAATCATTTTCCTAACACCTTCTACCCTGCTTTGGTTTCAACACCTCCCTATCATATAAGAGATCAGTACTGCTGCTGTCATTTAACTTCTGATTAAAAGAAAAAAAAGAAGTCTCTGAAATGTGAAGTGATTTCTGCCATGAGACGGGAGAAGGTGGTGGATCAGAAATTAGGATCCAGGCAGCAAACTCTTCAGGTAGGACCGGAACAGATCTGTATATTGCTCATTTCTCTCATCTGAAAAGAAAACAACAATTTTTAAAGAAAAACATTCAAAAGACAGAGAACACACATGTAGGAGCCAGTAAGGGGGCCGTGCAGAGGTTCGGGTCACAGGTTCAGGTTGGGAACCATGTGTTTAAGCCCAACTGGCTCATTTGAGTTTCCCAAGCCTTTATTTGTTTAAAATTGTTTAATGCTTATTTATTTTTGAGAGAGAGAGAGACAGACAGAGTGCAAGTGAAGGAGGGGCAGAGAGAGAGGGAGACACAGAATCGGAAGCAGACTCTAGGCTCTGAGCTGTCAGCACAGAGCCCACTGTGGGGCTCACACCTACGAACTCTGAGATCATGACCTGAGCCAAAGTCAGACATTTAACCAACTGAGCCACCCAGGCGCCCCTGAGTTTCCCAAGCCTTTAGATCATGCTCTCAGTTACTGGAAATGCCAGGGGTGAAGAGAAAGTATCCCCATGGAGTGACCCTTAGACACGGCCCCGGTGGGGGGGGGGGGGTGTTCTCCAGGCCCCTGGCAGGGCCTCTACCTAGAACATAAGAACAGGTGCAGTGATCATGCTTGCTTTGGGGATGGATCAGAATAAACTGCCTATAAAGGACATTTGGCTTCTACTTGAGAAATTGGAATACAGAAGGGTGGTGGACGAAGTGAAAAATCCGTGGAGAGGTGGAAGGCTGCTCATTGAAAAAAGCAGGTCACAAAACGACATGGATAGAATCAGCTCGTTTGGGTAAAAAATGTGTATCTATAGAAAGGATACACCCTAAAACATTAACAGTAGAAATCTGGATTGCTGTAAACTTGGCATTTTATTTCCTAATTTCTGCTTACCTGTGCTTTCTAACATGTGTACATATCAGAAATATATATGTTTCATATATATATATATATGTTATATATATAACATATATATATATATATATATATATGCCTTTGTAACAGTAAAAGGCTATCTTCTTTAAAGAAATAATTTCCCAGGGCGCCTGGGTGGCTCAGTTGGTTAAGCGTCTGACTTCGGCTCAGGTCATGATCTCATGGCTTGTGAGTTGGAGCCCCATGTCAGGCTCTGTGCTGACACCTCAGAGCCTGGAGCTTGCTTCAGATTCCGTGTTTCCCTCGCTCTCCACCCCTTCCCAACTTGCACTCTGTCTCTTTCTCTCTCAAAAATAAATAAGCATCAAAAAAAATTTTTTTAACTAATTTCCCCTAGGAAAAGGTGGGAGCTTCTTGCACTCATCTGCATGGATGCTGACCTCGGGGACCCCAGGCCCCTCAAGTCTCACTCCTTCCTGCCCTGCCCTCCCAGGACCCTGTAGGGCAGCAATTTACTCTGCCCACATTCCCTAAATCCAAAATCACTTGCCTAGGCCTCCTACAAAGCTACTCTTCTCCAGGCCTCAGGCTGCAAATGGTCTGATAAGTACCTGGCCCGTGTTGTGTTACCACTTTATTATCTTTTTGACCCAAAAGGGTGAACCTTTAGTGGTAAAAGCTCAGCCATAACACACACACACACGCACACATGCACGCACTATCCACTGTCAGTTGTTCCAAGAAGCTAAATGTCAGGGAGGATCCTTCCTCCCGGGCACCCCACACCCAAGCCACCCTCTTGGCTGGGGCCAGTGGTGGAATGCCGATCTCAGTATGTCATGTTAGCCGAATGATTTCCAAGAGCTGTCTCCTCCTTAGCCAGAGTATCAAAGAACTCGGCAGCTGGGTGTCTACAGTATTACACCAACAGGATTCACACAAAACCTGAGGTCCAGAAGATGGTATCATTTAAAAGAACCCAATATCCCCAAATGCAGCTTGGAATTATTTTTTCCCCCAAAGCTTTGTGAACCTGGGAAATATTAAACTGATGCTCTAATTTCCCCCAAAAATGCACACGCACTTTCCCTTCCCACCCATGAAAGGCTCCAGAGGTCTCCTTTTCCAGCAAAATTAGTGGCTCGAAAGCCAGACTGATGTCTTGAGAGAGGAGTTTCCAAATTCCTCCAGCTCTGTCTTAGCACGGAAACAGCAAGGAAGTCTACACCACTGAGAGCAATCCCCTGGGTTTGCGAGCCTGGAGGATGGTGGGAGGTGTGCTGAGCTACTGGGTTTCTTCATCCATAGAAAGGGGCTAATATTAAATCACTTGATAAAATATCTGTGAAGGTTAAATGAGTTAATATACATTGTCCAGTGAGCACTTAATAAATGTCAGCCCTCATTACATGAGCTAGGGGGAGAGCTATACTTTATTCCGAAGGGAGCTAGTAGAGAGACATCTAGAAAGAAGCAAAAAGTCATCTTATAATTACCTCTGTCAGGGAAGCACAGAAAACAAAAAAGAACTGTTGCTCTTTATCCAGCACCCACCCTGCCCCTCTGAGAGAGAGTTCCAGAAAAGCATACACAGGGAAGCATTAACAGTGGTAATCTCCAGATTGGTATGGCTAAGGCGGCAGTTCCAGACAAGGACCCAGGTGGTCTGCCCAGGAGGCTTGCCATGGGCTTGGTGCAGGGCGAGAAGGCCCCCATGGGGGCCTGGAGGAGAGGTACCCAGGAGCCATGCAGGTAGTGAGAGGCCCAGGCCCAAGGTATGTGTTGGCAGTGGGGGTGCCGATGCCAGGGCACTGGGGCATCCTCCAAGCTCAGCAAGACAGACTGTGTGGGCCTCAGGCAGCTCTGGGGCCTACAGCCCCAGGAACGCGGGGCCAGTGCCTGAGGGCCAGTGCCCACCACAAATCAGCCTAACACCTCTGTGTTCCTCCAATACCTCAGACTTGTATCTCCTGAACCCAGAACAGTTCCTTAGAACAGACCTTAGTTGGGTCCCCAAATGCTCACCATCTCCCCAGTACCACTTGACCCAAAGCAAGTTCTAGAAAGGGAAAGTTGGAGCAAAAAGATGGGATGCTCTTGACCCACTGCATCTTAATTCTGCCCACCGGATATGCCGTTTCTGGCCATGTGGAGATACTGTTGCCTCCCACTTGGGCGTTACAAGGGACCTGAGCAAGGAGCCTGAAGTTCCCTTCATCTCTGGGAACATCCTCCTGCATTGGAAGAGACTAAATAAAAGGGAAGCTGGGGAAATAATGAATTTCCTCCCAATTACATCTCGGCTCAATTCTATCAGACTCAAGATACAGTCTCTGTCTAGAGGAAGGATTAACCACTTTCTCTAAAAGATAAAGCAGATAGCAAAAAGCCACATATTCATGAATTAAAGCTTGCTTATAAAACCCTCATCATCAAAAATTAGATTTGAAGCAGGTTTAAAAAAATACCATTTATCTTCAAACATTCCCTTGGAAATGATGTGTGCAGCATATCAGCATTAATCTCTGCAACCTTAAAGCTTCAAATTCTTCATCTAGTTGTTGCTTATTTTCTTAGTCTTTCTGACCTTTCACCGATGAGTGGCTTAGTGTTACAAGGTTGTTTTGTTTTGTTTTATGGTGTAGTTTTGTTGTCGTTGTTGCTGCTATTTTTAACTGTTCTGAGATTGCATCGTAGAGAATACCTCCTAATGGTTTGAGAGCACAATCTTTGGCAAAATAAAGTCACTGCAGGTTAATTAAGAAATTTAGAAAATTCTTCCATAGACAACTCTGTGCCCCCAAGAGGACAGTTTATAATTAAGATAGATTCAGTGTCATTAGGATCATTTAAAATGCCAACTCTTCAAAAACTGAAGATAATCAAGTCAGTGGGGAGAAAACACTACCTGGTTTATTGGAGGAGCTGACCTTGTGAGGAACAAGGAAAAAGGAACTTTCTTTTTCTCCCCCCACTGTCTCTACACCTGTACAGTTTGATATCTACTTCCAAGGCCCCAAAGATGCCTTTATCCTTCCCTATTACTTTGGGAAGTCCAGACCCTCATGACGCAACGTGGACGTCCCTCTTGTCCAATCAGAGCTTCCCAGAGCTCAGGCCTGAGGCAGGTCGGGTAAGGCCCTGCGGCAGGTGCAGAAGGTTAGGATGGAGATGGAAAGGCAACTGGTGCTGCTTATGGAGTATCGACACCCTCCCCAACGCGGGAGAAGTCCCATGAGGACCGAGCGGCTCTTGGGCTGCTCTCGTGGGTTCTTCAGGTACACGCAGGCCCAGCTGGGGACATGTAACGCTGCTGCTCTCTGGAGGGGGCTGTGACGAGGTCCGCTTTGAGTCCGTCCTTGAAGTATGGGTAGGAAGGGCCGAGAGTGAGGTCAGGTAAGATGAGGGCCAGGGCGTGCCTTCCAGGCCAGGCTAGGTGGCTGGCTGCTAGGCAAGCAGAGGCAGACAAAGGACCTTGAATTACTTTCCTAGAGCTGCCGTAACAAGGTATCACGGACTGAGGGGCTTAAAACAACTGGAATGTGTTGTCTCACAGTTGTGGAGGCCCAAAGTCCAAAATAGAGGTGTTGGAGGTTTATGTCTAAGAGCCTTGCCTCTCACAGCTCTGGTGAACGTGGACCATCTTGGGTGTCCCTTAGCTCATGGCTACATAACTCTAGTGTCTGCCTCTGTTGTCCCATGGCGTTCCCTGTGTGCCTGTCTCTTCTCTTCTGAGACTTGTTGGCTTGGGGGCCACCCTGCCCCAGTATGACCTCATCTTACCATAACCAATTACATCTGCAATAACCTTTCTTCCAAATAAGGTCAGCTTCACAGGTACTGAGGTTATGACTTCATATCTTTTTAGGGAGACACAGTTCAACCCATAACAGACTTGGAAAACCTTTGCTGGCTCCTCATAGCTTAATGTTTCAAGTCGAAATATCAGCGGGGCATTCATGGCCCCTCATGGTCCGTCCTCAGCTGTCCCTTCCAGTGTTAGGTTCAGCCAATGTCCTGCTCACTCTACACTCAAGCTTTGTGAACTTCGTAGTCAGCAGCACATGATGGTTGCCTCCCCACCCCCTCAGCTGAGCGAACTCTTTGTATTTTGAGCTCAAGATCACTTCCTCTGTGGGGCCTCCTCCAGCCCTCCACCATCAGCAAGAATGAACCACCTGTGCCCCACTGTGTTTTCTTCAGAGCTTCATTGCAGCAATCAACATGTAATCCTCCTTAACTAGTTGTGCTCCCTTTGTAGCTCTGTTAATCATCCCCTATAGATTTTCAGCTCCTTAAATGATGGGATTGTTAGGATTGGTGGCTGTGTTCACTAAAAGCTCCTCAAAATCTATTTAATCCCTGGTCTCGTTGAAATAAAACACTGCATTTGGCAACCGGCCAAACAATGTTTATCTGAAAGAAGATTTGAGGGGCGCCTGGGTGGCTCAGTCAGTTGAGCGTCCAACTTTGGCTCAGGTCATGATCTCACAGTTCGTGGGTTCGAGCCCCGTGTCGGGCTCTGTGCTGGTGGCTCAGAGCCTGGAGCCTGCTTCGGATTCTGTGCATCCCTCTCTCTTTGCCCCTCCCCTGCTAATGATCTGTCTCTCTCTGTCTCTCGAAAATAAATAAATGTTAAAAAATTTTTTTTTTTAATTTGAAAGAAGATTTGAGATGGTGGGATCCCCTCCCCCCCACGTGGTGAAGACAAGGAGCTGAACTCCAGCTCCAGGTGTCTCATGAGGCCTTCCAGAGTTAGGGCAGGTGTTAGCAGGTGGGGTCTGGCAGGCAGCCAATGAAAGGTGTACCTCCCCAGAATAAGAGGTCAAGGGTTCTGGCTAATTTAGAGCAATAGGATTGCGATGAAGAGGGAAGTAGATGGGAAAGAAGGAAGAGAAGGAAATTCTAGGTGTCTACTATTGGAGGGGAAGAGGAGCCCTGTTGCTCCTACTGTCTTCCGGGAATCCTTAGAAGGTCCCAAGGTGAGGATGGGGTTTGATGGTTGGGCATGTTCTGAGTGTGTAACACACAATCTGGAGTTAGCGTTTTTCGGGTTAGTGATAGAGTGTTTACAAAGACAAATAACATGGCAGAATCACTCTATGATTCCACACAGGAGTTCACACTTGTCACATTTGAATATGACGCTGGGAAACTAGCTCCGCGGGAAGCAGGATCTCCTGCTGTACGGGTAAGCAGCGCCATCTAGTGGCGCTCCAAGCAAAGGGGACACCAAGAGCCAGGTCCTCTTTGAGTCAGAAACTCTATTCGCATGCGTTCAATACAATTTGTTCCAGATTAGGGTAAAATTTGAATGAGGAAATACTTTTTGCATGGCCAGAAAGTCTTTAATTTAAAACTTTTGGAATGAGTGAAAGGAGGAAACAATATCTTTAGCTCCAACAACATGTTATTATTTGACAAATATTACCGAGTACCAACGGGTACTGGGCGCTGGGCACACAGTGGGGGTCAGCATGGGCACAACCCTACCCTCATGCGATGCAGTAGGGGACGTTCATAGTCACTTGTGTACACTCTCATATTTTAGAGAATCTGTTTCACACCTGTGTATTCTAAGAAATTTGGGGGGGAGTGAAGCTTGAGTTTATACAGTTGTCTAGAACACTCAAAAGTCTGTTTTTTTGATAAATGAGGAACTTCCTCAGTTTTAATTTATTTTATTTTGAGCTATTCATGAACATAATCCTTGCCATTTCAATGGAGGCTCATTTCTCTTCCTCCCTCCTCTCCTTGACGACAGGTGCCCCCTTGGGGACTGTCCTCGGTCCTTGTCCCTCCAGCCCCATGACTGTCCGTTTCTGTTGACAACTCATATATCTGCTTCTCCTCCCCAATCTCTTGTCTTTACTTGCAAATCCACATTTCCAGATGCCTATCATTCATCTCTCCCTAGATGACCTGCGGGCACCTAATACTCAACATGTCCACACCGAATGCAGTTTCTACTTAAATCTGTTCCTCCTCCCATTCACTTTCTCTTCTTTGGTTGGTGGTGTAGCGTCCACCACATCCCTTGAGTGGAGATCCTGGCTCTGTCCATCCTTGACTTATCTCCCTCCTACAACCATAGGCACAGTGCTGGGACCTCTGGGAATGCAAAGTCTTACACAAATAATTCCAATAATTCAAGATTTCAGTCAGTGTATTTGCTGAAAAAAGAAAACAGTTATTTCAAAATAGAAATGAATAAATGTGTAAATGATTATCAAACTTCGATCACGTTAACTTCAGAAGTTGTTATATTTGGTATTCATAAATATTTGACTGCATTAACATTGTAAGCTAGTTCTTCTGAATAGTTTCTTTGTAAGAACTCAAATACGGGGGTTGACTTGCAAGGGATGGGAGGTGACTACAAATTACATGAATGAATTGTTGCCAAGTAGTTTCAAAAATAACATAATAAAACATCCTTTCTAAATGTTTACAGTAGAAAAGTGTACAGTATCTCTAATGTGGGAGGCAATACAACAGAAAAGAGAGAGATGTCACCTAGGTTGCCCACTTCAGTAGATGGGTGCAAGCTGTTTAGTGCTTGGTGTCGTTGAGGATTCAGAGACTGATGTCCAGCTATGTAACTGAGCCCAGTGAGTTGCAGCTATCCATTTTGTGAATGGGAGGGGTTAGGCAGTACATATTCAGTGTGCTGAAGCTGGCTCAAGCTAGAGTTTTGCAAGCCAGTTTTTAAACTTGACCCTCATTAAAAATTAAATTATGGGTACCTGGTGGCTCAATCAGTTGAACATCCAACTTCGGCTTGGTTCATGATCTCACAGTTTGTGAGTTCGAGCCCTGCGTCGGGCTCTCTGCTGTCAGCACGGAGCCTGCTTTGGATCCTCTGTCCCTCCCTCTCTCTGTCTCTCCCCACTCATGTGCTCTCTCTCTCTCTCTCTCTCAAAAATAAATAAATACACATTTAAAAAATGAATTCTATAAACTTAAGATTCGATAAATTCCATTAAAAACAAAGCTGCTAAATACTCACAGCTTATCATTTCCTAATGTATTATCCATGCACTTGAAGCCACTGTGTCTACTGAATGGTGTGGTAGAAAGTGTCCCCGAACATCTCCTCTTGATTCTGCATTTAATGACATTATGCTGATAGCCTGAAATCAGTCTTGTGGGAGAATTTACACCATGAAAATTGGCAAACACTGCAAATCAGGGCTTTCCCCCTCAATTTCCCAGGAGTAATTTTCAGAAGCAGTGTACCCCTGCCAGGAATAATAAAAGAAGAGCTAACACTCACATGGTGGGTTTTATGTGACAGGCACTGTTCTAACAGTGGTATAACCATGGTATAAATATTTTGGTTCATTTAATTTCATCAAATTCTCACTACAAGTCTGAGCTAAGTATTATTAGTAGTACCAGTTTATAGATGAGGAAACAGAGGCAAAGGGGTATTAGAAAACTCAATTACAAGTTCATTGGATGGCCAGGTAAAAATAGACACTCACTCCTTTCTAGGAGCTAACAGTTGGAGAGGGTAGGCAGACATGCAAAGAACAAGAAACTGTAAGAAGGCTTGAGAGTGTGTAGAAAGTTCGACGAGAATGCGACCATTACTCATGCCTATTTGAGATGACATGGAGGGTTACTTTGTGGAGATTTGAAGAATGCATGTAGGTTTGAGTTTCCACCTTTCCCCAATCCCAGGCATGTGTATGGGGTGCAACCGTATTTATTTCAAGCCTGGTTAGGGGGCATGTCATTCAAGGTAGGCTCATTAGGTTGCAGGGACAAACAGTCCCCAAATCTTAGTGACGTGACACAGTAAATGTTTGTTTCCATTCACACTGCATGTCCAATGCTGGGGCTCAGCTCACTGCCATCTCTCAGAGTCCTGGCTGATGGGCCTTCCATCTCAACACATAGGTTCATAATCACCGCAGTAGCAATGAGCAGCTATAGCGATTCACTCATGGCCTCTTCCAACATCCACCTGGAAGTGACACAGTTACTCCTGCCATGTTTCATTGCCCACATCAAGGAGATAAGGAATTGCAATGCTACCATAGTCCCTAAAGGAGAAACGGAATATATGTGAACTTCCCTTAATGACTTCCATGATTTAGGGACTGAAAGTATGTTCCCTGAGGATGGGGGACACATGACTGGTGCCTGACACAGGGCTGAAACTCCAGGCACCTTGGCAGCAGGACTGAGACTGTGGTGAGACTGGCGTGCCTTCCCATGGGGTCTAGATGAGGAATGATGATGGTGAGCATGGAGACAACAGTAACTAGCACTTAGCTCACTCTTACCATGCACCCATCATTATGCCAAATGCTATCCATACATCAACTTGTGTAAGCCCAGACCTGTGGCCCTAATCACTAGAGAGCTGCAGGCGCCTTCAGAAGAGGACTGCTTGGGCGGTTTCTAGTATCTATACTTTTCCAGGATGTTGTGCAAGCTGTTGAAATGCTGAACGCCCCCAGCAAAATTCACAGACCGAGAAACCACATTCTTTTGTAACAGATCATTTTAGATGAGTGGGACCTTCCCCTAGTCCCATTTTTCTCCAATTTCCAATTTTGTAGGATAGCTTCTAGAGAGAGGTTGGCCGGCATCCTGTCTCTGGGACAAATGTTTGCACCCTCGTATTTGCACGGTGGCCACAGAGCCACCTGGCCAAACTACATGAACTTACCCATCGCTGGGGTTCAAACTTAAACAAAATTGTCTGATGGGCTGAGTGGGCTTTGATGGAGGACAGAGTGTGGAAGGAACAACGGGGTCCCAGGAGAGAACTCATACTCAGTGCCTGAGCATGGTGGTAGAGACGAATGGTTTAGGGACCAGGTATGTAGCCTGAAGGACAAGGGTTTTGTGTGGGAGCTGAATATGCTGTAACTCTTCGGGGGCAACAGTGAGGATTTCAGAGCTCCAGCAGTGAAGCAGCATTTTCATAGAATTCTTTTGGCTTGGCCTCTCAAAGCTAAGAGAGGGCTATGTCATCATCATTTCCATCATGATTAGCAGGTAGATAGCTTTGCACAACTCTAAATGGCTCATCTACAGTAACCACCACCACCATGTGAAGTAGGTACTGCTATTAGATTCATTTTCTGGATGAACACCCTATGGCACAGAAAGATGAAATGATTTGCAGAGGCCACACAGATAGTAAGCAGAAGAGTCACATTCCAACCCAGTCAGCCCGGTTCCAGACCTTGGAGAGCTGTGAGTATAAAAGACAAAATGAATGGAACTACATTCTAAAGAGCAAAGAACCCCACCTGCGTGGGTTGAGACTCACTTAATGGGTGTGTTGTCAAGTCTGGGCACAGGATTGGCCAAGGCAGAGGGACTCATTGAGGGAAAGGAAATGAAGCAGATTTTATGGCCATAGGAGTTGGCTTGACAGTTTTAGACCTGGAGGAGAACACAATGATTGGCAGAGTTTCCATTTCCTGAGTGTGAGGCTGGCATGTGAGGCTATAGGGCTGAGCAGGAAGGGCAGGGCAAACTCTCCCATGGCCTCACTTTGCTTGGGAGACACAGGTTCCACGGAGAGGGAGCACCCTGCATGGAACGTGCAATAGATCTCAACCCAGAAGCATCCCAAACCAGAAGGGCACCAAGTCTAATACATGTAATCCATTTCTTTTAACAGAGATAAGTATAGTCAAAATTGAAAATCCTCAACAGAGAATCCAGATTTATTTAAAAAAAAAAAAGTACGTGGACATTTTAGAACTAAAAAATAAAACCCTGCAATTAATAACTCATTGAGTGAGATTAATAAGCACCTGGACATAGCAAAGGATAGGAGTAGTGAACTTGCAGAAAGGTAAGTAGAAAATATCTAAATTGAAACCTTATGAGAAAAAAGAATAGAAATAACAGAATAGAGCATGAGAAACATGGGGACATAGTCAAATGGTCTAAGGTATGTATAATTATATATATATTTTTTTTTTGAGAGAGAGAGAGAGAGAGAGAGAAGGAGAAGGGCAGAGGGAGAGGGAGAGAGAGAGGGAGAGAAGGAGAATCCTAAGTAGGCTCTACTCCCAGTGTAGAGCCTGACACAGGGCTCCATCTCATGCCCACAAGATCATGACCTGAGCCAAAATCAAGAGTCAGACACTTAACCAACTGAGCCACCTAGGCACCTTTGTGTAATTGTATTTCTAGAAAAAGAGAGGTACTAGGAGAGAAGACATACTCAAAGAGATAATATTTTTTTATTAAAAAAAATTTTAATGTTTATTTTTGAAAGAGAGAGAGCACAAGTTGGGGAGGGGCAGAGAGAGAGGGAGACACAGAATCCAAAGCAGACTCCAGACTCTGAGCTGTCAGCACAGAGCCCAACATGGGGCTTGAACTCACGAACTGCGAGATCATGACCTGAGCTGAAGTTAGTCGCTTAACCAACTGAGCCACGCAGGTGCCCCTACATCTGAGGACTTTCTAAAACTGAGGAAAATATCAACCAAGAGTCAAGTAACTCCCTGGACTAAAAACACAAGAAGATACACAGATAGCAAATAAGCCTGCTCAACATCACTCATCAATAGGGAAATGCAAATTAAAACAAGAAGGATATCACAACACACCTATTAGAATGGCTAAAATCCAAAAAACTGACAATACCAAATGCTGACAAAGATGCAGAGCAACAAGAATTCTGACTCCTGGCTGGTGGGAAGGTAAAATGGCACCCTTATGAAAGACAGTTGGACAATTTCTTAAAATGCTAGACATCCTCTTACCACACAGCTCAGTGGTCACGGTCCCAAGCATTTACCTAACTCATCTGAAAGTGAATGTTCACACCAACAACTTGAACCAAATACCCGATGAAGAAAAAGCACCCTGAAAACAATAGGAAACTTTGTGGGGGGTTTTAAATGTGCCTGGCCCATTTCTGACCCAGCATAGGGCAGCACACTTAGCTCAGAGCTGCCCAGTTCCTGTGTCCTTCCTCCCTCAGGAAAGAAGGAAAAGAGTTGACCTTGCTTACACAGTTCAGGCTTCTCAGGGAGCTTCTTGAGGAACTGGTTTCTATGTTGACTGACTGAGAGGGGAAAGGGGAACAGTGGCATAGTTCAGATATCAGTGGGGAGGCTAGTAAAAGTGGTAAGCATTAGTGTGCATGAAAATAACAGAAGCACTGCACACCTACATGTAGCCTGGGGCAAGAGGAATACAATGGAATGTTGAAGGCCCTGAGGAGAAGCAGCAGGGGTAAGATTTCCCCTTCCTTCCCCCATCTAGCCCCTAGTAACCGCCATTCTACTTTCTGTCTCTATGAATCTGACTACTCAAGGTACCTGATATAAATTGATTCATGTCATAATGATCCTTCTGTGTCTGGCTTCCTTCACTTAGCGTAGTATCTTCAAGGTTCATCCATGCTGTGGCCTGTGTCAGAATTCCCTTCCTTTTTAAGTCTCATGAATGTTCCACGATGTGTACAGACCATATATTGTTTATCCATTCATCCATCAGTGGACATTTGGGTTGACTCCACCTTGTGGAAACTGGCTGGCCTGGGGAGTGAGGGTGGTCCTTATGGCGGTCCTTATGGAGGTGTCCTTAACTTCTTAAATTGGGCCTAATTCTAGGTGCCACTGTACTTTATAATTTAATATAGTCGTTTTACTATCTTTCAGTTTCATTTTTCGTAAGCAGTTAGGCATTTGGTATTGACATGTGATGAGAAATATTAGAATAATGGGAAATTTGTTCCTGGCTAGCATTTTATTGCAAACATTTAAGTTTCAAATATAGATTACCCCTAAGTAACTTGCATTTGGAAAAACATGTAAATATATGCATTTAGGATGTTTATCCCAGACTTTTAAGATACAAATTTTGGAAACAGTCTAGATGTCCATTGATAGGAGTGTAGACAAGCAATGGCTTTTGAAGAAATGCAAATAGCAAGCCCATCTCTAGAGGAGCCTGAACATAAAGATTTTTCCAGGTGAAAAAGATTTTAGAAGAAATGTGGTTTTGAAAGTTTTGGTTCCCCTGTTAAGGAAAGAGGAGCATTTTCCCCTCTCCATCCACCTCTCTGTCTCTCTATTTCCTTATAGGACAGGTAATGCTAAGCCCATAGGTCAAGGCATTGGTGAGGTCACATATGTTGGTCAGCAGGGACATTGGGCATTAAAAGGCCCTATGTTCATGGGGGATTGAGATCTTAAAACTGTTTTAGGGAAGACCCAGCTAGCTCTTTCCTCTCTCTCTCCCTTTTTTTTTCTTGACCTTCTCTTCTGCTAATTCTCGTCTGTGAACTCTCTGCCTACTCCATTAGCAAGCCGACCCAAACCTGGGTATCCTCAAGGAGTGGTCATTTCTTTTCTCTTCCTCTCTTCCCAACCTGAAAATGCCAGTCCTTGTGGCAGGCAGAGTTCTAAGAATAATCCTCAATGACCCTTGCCCCTACTGGTGAATGCTGTAAATATGATGAAATACTATATATAATATAATATGAAATAATATATAATAATATGTTATATTACCAAAAAGAACTTACATGGGTGAGCCTAATATAATCATACAAGTCCTTTAAAGTAGAGTTTTCTCAAGTTGGACATAGAAGGAGAAGTCAGAGGGATTTGAAGCATGAACATGGTGCACAGTCTCTGGCTTGAAGATGGAAGAGACCATGCGTGAGGACCAGAGAGTGTTTTCTGGCACTGAGAGCGACCCAAGCCAATGTCCAACATGGAAATGGGGACCTCAGCCCTGAAGCCACACAGACCTGAATTCATCCAATGATTCAATGGGCCTGGTAGTGGATTTTTCCCCAGAGTTTCCCAAGAGGAGCCCAGCCTGACCAGAACCTCAATTACAGCCTTTGAGAGCCTAAGCAGAGAATCTACTTGAGCCTATCCAGACTTCTGATCTACAGCACTGTGACTTAAATTAGTGCTGTTTTAAGCTGCAAAATTTGTGATAATGAGTTATACAGCAATAGAAAACTAATATAATGATCTTACAATCCAAAGAACATAAGCTGGCGAGATTCCACTGAACCTCAGTTTTCTCATCTACCAAATAAGGACAATGATGCCAGATGGGTTTGTTGTGCGGCTTAAATGAGATAGTGATTATGGGGGAAACTTTGTATATTGAAAAGTTGATATATTTGTTGATATTACTGAGCATGTACTTGAACTGGGCCCAATTGGCCTGGTTTCAACATTTTTCCAAGGAAGGATAAAGGCAGTGTGAAGATTGTACTTGAGGTGAGGGACAACCAATCCTGTATTTTCATTTCTATTTCCTGTTTCCAAAGGCAGACGGTTCTTCTAGGTATTTGGAATATTAATCATATCAGAGAGTTACAGAATCTTTGGGAAGCACATTGTTCTCAACTGTTTGTCTTCTCTCCTCAAAAAAGATGTAGGAGGGAGACTGTCCCACTCCTTGAAGTTTAATTGTCTGTGTGTCAGAGATACGCTTTCATGACCATCTACTTCCGTGTGTCCTGTGGGATTACTGCCCAAATCTCCCCTTTTGGCCATCATCAGGCCTTCTTGTGTCTAAATCCCCTCTGGGTTTCATGGCTATTGGTTACACTTTCTCCTTGCCCTTGGGGGTTCAGAGACAGTCCCATTTAACTTATGACTGGTTATTTTTCTGTCACACTTTCAACATCATCTAATGCACATTCATAGACATGTTTCAACCAGTTATACACATAATGGGACAGGAAGAAGCATTGTTATGAATAGGTTCTCAGGATAAGCAAAGTCCAACTCCTTCATATTTGTCAAGCAGATTTTTTTTCCAAAAAAGGAATTCACTAAATTCTTGACCATACCTAATTTAGGAAACAATAGGGTAACAGTAATATCTTCTGAAATAAAAATGTGTGTATTTGCTTCCAGAAAGTGAAGATCTCTTTAGGATTTTTCTATCAATTGAAAAAAAATGGGTAGTAGCAGCAGCAGGAAACATATTTGAGCCAGATCTCTCTCTGTCTCTGTCTCTCCCTCTCTCTCTCCCCCTCTCCCTCTTCCTCTCCCCCTCCTCTCTCTCTCTCTCTCCCTCTCTCTTCATATATATATATATATATATATCCTTATCTATATATCTATCTATATAGATAGAGATAGATAATCTTGTATATGTGCCTTTATCTATACAGATATTTCAAATTATTAGGCCAATATTTAAAGTGAAAGTATATAATTAATATGGCTAAACTTATTGTTTGGGAAGATTTTGCTCTTTCGTTTCATTTTCCTCCCTCATTTAATTTAAATCTGCACGATATTTAATAGAATATGCCTGATAACACAGGAAGGGGCTTGTTAGAAGTCAGGTCTATTAATGTTACCTAACATTTTGACTCATGCAGACATTCCTGAAGATTCAATTGGATTCATTTAACTATTCACTCAATACGTTTATTAACCACTTCCTTTATTCATTTTCTTCTTTTATGACATGTATTCTTTTGTTTCTTTAGTGTAGATACTACTTTGTTACCTTGCTTTTTCCTGTACAAGGATATAAGTGCCTCAAAGATGGGGACCAGGTAATATTTATCTCTTGTAATTCTCAGCACAGTGCCTCACTCAATAGATCCTTATTCAATTCAGTATTTAAAAAAAATCAAAATGACCAAAAAAACTAAGGGAACCACACTGGCAAAAATCTGGCAATACATGGGGCACCTGGGTGGCTCAGTTGGATAAGCACCTAACTTCAGCTCAGGTCATGATCTCGCAGTTTGTTGGTTCGAGCCCCATGTCAGGCTCTGTGCTGACAGCTCGGAACCTGGAGGCTACTTCGGATTTTGTGTCTCCCTTTCTCTCTGCCCCTGCCCTCTCTCTCTCTCTCTCTCTCTCTCTCTCTCTCTCTCAAATATAAATAAACATTAAAAACATTTAAAAATCTGGCAATACATATATTTAAAAGAATGTGTCAGTCAGGATGTTTTTGGCTGCATGTAACAGAAAGTACAACTAAAATTTGTTTAAATAATTTTCAAAAATGGATCTCACATAACAAGAAGTCTGGAGGTAGCTGACTCCAGGCTGTGTAATACAGGAGCCCAGCAATGTCATCAAGGACCCAGATTCTTTGCCTATTTTTATTTGCCTTCCTCAGTACGTCAGCCGTTGTGGCCATATTCTCACAAAGGTACCATATTCTCACACAGTAATGTCTAAAGGCAGATATACAGGGCACTCCTTTCTCTATCCCTTTTTTAAGACTGATGAAAACTGGATGAAACTTATAGCAGAGTTTTCCTTGTGTCTCCTTAGCCAAAACTCAGGATTTCCTTTTCTGACTATGATCTAGTAAGAGAGACTAGGTTTAACCTCCCACATCAAACAACTAGAAAACTGGTCAAAATATGTGAAAGATGTTCCATTTTTAGACATTAAACAAAAGGCAGTACGGAACTGGGATCCATGAGGGGAAAGAAATAAAAGGAGTGAACCTTCCATCTGCCCAAGATTACTGCATGGAGATAGTTTCCAGGACACAGCCCAGGAAGACAGCTGAAACAGAGTCTGCTGGCCTCGCTCACCTGAAGAGACTAAGAATGGGGTGTAGACACCAGGCCTTCAGGGTTTGTGGGGCAGGGTTGTAGACAGGAGGAGGCTAGCATTACCCCAATGTCACAACCATAAAAATCCTCTACAGTGAAAGAACACTAACTACTGATGTCCCTCGGAAGCATAGGTATAAAACTCCTCAGCAAATTAAATCCAGAAATACATAAAATGTGACACATTAGGTAATATATTATAACTACATGGGGTTTCTCCAAGGAATGCAAGGTCAGTTTAATACAGTGGAAGACCAAAAAAAAAAAAAAAAAAAAAAGGAAAAAGAAGAAAACAAAATTCGTATGATCACCTCAATAGTTACTATAATAGTATTTCAGAATAATCAACATTTATATGTTAAAACTCTCAGGGCATGTGGGTGTCTCAGTTGAATGTCCGATTTGATTTTCAGCTCAGGTCATGATCCCAGGATCATGGGATTGAGTCCTGCGTTGGGCTTCATGCTGAGTATGGAGCCTACTTGAGATTTTCTCTCTCTCTCTCTCCCAAAACAAAACAAAACAAAACAAAACAAAACAAAAACCTGTCTACATACTAGGAGAAGAAAGAACTTCCTCAATGTCATAAATTACTTCTACAAAGATCCTATAGCTAATATCACTCTCTATGGTGAAAGACTCACTGCTTTCCCTATCTGATTACGAAGAAGGCAAAGATGTCTGCTCTCACCACTTCTATTAAACATTGTGCTAGAGCTTCTAACCTGGGCAACAAGGCAAGAAAAAGAAATGAAAGGCTTTAAGATGGAAACAAAGAAGCAAACTGTCTTTTTTTTTTTTAATTTTAAGATGACATGACTGTTTATGTAGAAAATCCTATGGAATCCACAAAAAGCTACTGGTATTAATAAGTGAGTCTAGGAAGGTCTCAAGATACAAGGTTAATAGACAAAAATCATTTGTGTTCCTAGCAATAAATAGTCTGAAACTGAAAAAAAAAAAAACAAAAACCATTTTAATAGCATTGAAAAACCATGACTTAGATAGTTGGTGATAAATTTAACAAAAAACAAAAGTTAAAACTATACATTGAAAATGGAAAACATTGCTCCAAGAAATCACAGAAGACTTTTGTAAATAGAAAGAGATAGTCTGTTTCATGGGTTCGAAGACTTAACTTTATGAATGTTAATTGTCCTACAACTTATCTATAGGTCCATGCCTTCCCAATCAAAATCCCATAGGTTTTGTATGCATGCAGTAATTGACCAAAAACTCTAAAATGTATGTGGAGGGGCACCTAGTTGGCTCAGTCGGTTGGGTGTCTCACTTTAGCTCAGGTCGTGATCTCACAGTTAGTGGGTTCAAGCCCCACGTCAGGCTCTGTGCTGACAGCTCGAAGCCTGGAGCCCACTTTGGATTCTGTGTCTCTCCCTTCTCTCTCCTCCTCCCCTGCTCACGCTGTCTCACTCTCCTTCAAAAATAAGTAAGCATTAAAAAAGAATAAAATAACATAAAAAAATAAAATGTATGTGGAAATGCAAAGGACTTAGAATAGCCAAAACAAATTTGAAAATGGAGAATAAATTCACAAAGTACATTCCATCTGGTTGCAATACTTAATATAAAGCTATGGTAATCAAGATGGAGGATTTGCATAAGGATAGAGATATAGACCAATGGAACAAGATAAAATATCTATAAATAGGCTCATCCATAGACGGCCAATTGGTTTTCAAAAAGGTTCCAAGGAAATTCAGTGGAGAAAGAATATTCTCCTTAACAAACAGTGCTAGAAGAATTAAACATCCAGATTTTTAAAAATATACCTCAACTCTTACCTCATAAAATACAAGATGTACCTTTAAATGGATCATAAACCTCAATACAGGAAATAAAACTATAAAGCTTAAAACAAAACATAGGAAAAAACTTTGTGACCTTGGGTTAAGCATGATGTCATAGACAGGACACAAAAAAGCTCAAACGGTAAGAGAAAAAATCGACAATTTGAACTTTGTTGAAAGTCAAAACTTTTGTTCTTTAAAAGTCACTATTATGATAAAATGATTCTGCGTTATACAGTAATGATGGATATGTGACAGTATGCATTTGCAGAAACCCGTAGAATTGTATAACACAAGGGGTGAACCTTAGTGTATAAAAATTTTAAATAATCCTTTAGTGGATTGGGGAATTCCAAGAAAGAACGTAGACCATGACAAGAGAATCAAATGTACTATGTAGTGGGGAAACAACCTCACTGAGGGTGGTGGGAGACAAAGGTGCTGACCTAAGTAACTATGGACATGAATGTAGTCTGTAAGATTAATGGGGAAAGGAACCTCACTCAAACTCTAAATGATGTCATTATTTCCTACAGGGGTAGCACTTAACAGTTCCGATACTGCTGATACACATATATATTCTGACACATGTATACTGGAGTCAAACAATTAAGTTAATAAATGACAAATGGTGTTAGGCGGGTTTCTAACTGTTGGAGTATGACTTTGGGGAGAATCGAGGGGAGAAAGCTAGAATGAGCCATGTGGTTTTGGATTAAAATTGGGAGACATTGGTAAGAACTCATGTTTACCCTGACATAAATACAAGTGGTAAGACATGGAAATATTTATAGATTTCTGTATATACACTAGTTACTATCTTAGTATCTTAGTTTCTAATACCACTCTCCAATAAAAAGGAAATAGGGCTCCTTGGAGAAACTGCTAATTTTAGGTCTGGGCCAGGAAATATGAGATGAGCCCAGAGCACTTTGTACTGCCAGAAAGTAAGCAAATGGTCAACGAACAAAATAGAACAAAATACCAAGTTCACCATGATGGAGGATATGTCAAGGGAACCAACTGAAAGAGGTCTCAAAGGCCAAAGCTGGAAAAAAATTAATGAATAAAATAAGTAAATAAAGTGCTGGATTATAATCTAAAGAAGAACATATTGATATTCTAATTTACAGATGGGGGAATTTAGTCCTATTCAATTAAGTGTGGGCTGTTCACAGTGACTTGCACAGGGTACAACATGGGAAGGGGAAAAAGAATAACTTGACCTGGGGAAACCCTACAAACACTCCTCCAGCCAGCTGATGAACGTCAACCTTAAAAAAATTATCAATCACGTACCTTTAAAATGTCATCATGTAATGTGATAGGATGAAAATGGCACTTTACCTCTGTAATCTTCCCCAAAACCCGTACCTGCAATCTAATCATGAGAAAAACATGCAGACAACTGTTGGTTAAGGGTCCAACTTCAGCTCAGGTCGTTATCTCATAGATTGTGAGGTTGAGCCCCCCGTGGAGCTCTTTGCTGACAGCTCAGAGCCTGGAGCCTGCTTGAGATTCTGGATCTCCCTCTCTCTGCCCCTTGCCTGCTCATACTCTATCTCTCTCTCCAAAATAAACATTAAAAAAGTTTGTTTAAAAGGATGAAAATACCAAATGTAAGTGAAGAAGTTAGAGCAACCGGAAAATCTTGGCTATCTTATCTGCTGTAGATGAAAATATGCTTTGGAAAGCACTTTTGCAGCTTCTTCAAGCTTATACATACTTTGTATATACTCATCATATGACTCAGCAAATCCCACTCCTGGATATTTACTTAAGAAAATGACAAAAACATTTGTACTTGAATGTTCAGTAATCTTATGTAAGAGTCAAAATCTGGAAGTCATCCAAATCAATACATCTGTTGCATTCTACCCATGCAATGGAAGGCCACTTGGCTAAAAGGCACAGACTGCTGAATCACACAACAATATGGGTCTTAAACGCATTAAACAAAAGAAGAAAAACACAAAAACTACACGCAGTATAATTTAATTTATATGAAAACTTAGAAAATGCTGATCCATAGTGAAATAAAGTGGTTTCCAGAAAGTGGGGGAAGGCCATAACAATGAAAAGATGGCAGGAAACTTTTTGGGGGTGAGGAAACATTTTATGTCACGAATGTGGCCATGGTTACATGGCTGTTTACATTCGTCAGTCTTACCAGATTGCACACTTAAAATTGACGAATTTTATTTCACATATAAATATACTTAGGTAATGCTAATTAAGAAAAAAACGGAGTCAAGAGCCTGTCTGTAAGCCAATCTCTGGCAATCAGAATGGAATTACCCTGATTAAGCTGCATTTATCAAGCTTCACTCTTGGGTGGGAAAGAGCCACCTTCCCTTGAGCACAGATCATCTTAAACCTGGATAAAATGGGGGTTTGTTAGCAGGAAGAAAGGTGGGGTTACAACCAACAGTTTCCTCTGCCCAGGGTCATAACATTCTTGTTTAAATTAGCCATAAATAAGCTTCATTTTGTAAGTAAAATCCAGCCTTTCATGAATAATAATCACCTATTGATCTATTCCTGCCCATCAGAACTGTGTCAAAGGTTACTGAAAAATAGCTATTCCATTAAAGGATAGGTATCAAGCAAATCCTCCAAGCTCGATGAGCTGGCAGCTTACAGAGAGTAGACGAACCCCCCCACCCCCCCCCACGAACGCTCTGTGACATTGTGACCGGCACATGTGGCATGTGACCTTCTTTCAACTCCTCTTTCCTGTCCCTTCATGTGGGGTATTTTGTTTTCAATCCTTGGCTGCTTAGCTTGTCCTTGTGGCTTTGAAGGAAGGACGTTTTTGGCCGAACTCTCAGGGAGGAAAGACATATGCTGCTCCGCTCTTGAAATCTGTTTATTTTTCCCCACTACATATGTTTTGCTTCCTTCTCTAATGTCTGTGCTGAAATTGAAGAAGTCTGCCTTGCACGGGTGGTTCTCATTAAAATAGGCCCCGGGCTGGTCCCTGTTTCTATGTAGATTTCAGGACCATAGCTTTTGTTGGGTGAGTTATAGAGCCCTGCATAACTTACATGCTACTATTCATGATGCATTACCCAGAGTTGTGAGAGAATTCAGGCATAAATTGACAGGTTGGCTATAAGCTCACTTGAAACATCTGATATTTAAGTAAAACAATCGACTAGGGAAAAAAAAATCAGTGCATTCTTCTAGATTCCTCAGGTCCTAAATACCTTAGGAATGTAGGTAATCAAAAAACAAACAAACCTGAGCTCATTATCTCAATAACCCTTCCCTTCATAAAAGCCCTGCCTGAGTTACAGATGTAAAGCTGTGCTCTAGGCGCTAAAGAAAGTTAACAGAAGACTGTTTGAATAGCACTGGCTTTTAAAAACCTGTAACTAAACATAATGTCCATTATGTTCTAAAATTCACCAACGATAAATTAAGGCTTTATTTGTCCTAAAATGTCCTTCTCTGCAGATTTAGTAGAAAATAAAAACTGTGTAGCCACTGGCACTTTCATTTTCGTCTTGGGAAATGTAAAAGCTAAACTTTCTGAAGAATTGTAAGGATGAGCCTAAACAGGACAGCTGTTAACAGCTCAAATATTTGGTTTCTCAAATGGTCTTGGTCAGAGCCCTTGCCCAGAGCACATGGCCAGCTACAGACAGCCGGGTCTTGGGAATAACTCAACTCCGATCACTTCTATTACTTAAGGCCTTTCTTGCCCCCAGTGAAATTCTCATCCCACTCCTTGAATTGGTCCTGCTTTGTCCCAGGACAGACTCAGAGAAAGTGTGGACCAGAGAAGTAAAAGAGCCTCCCCATCCTAACATGGAATGGAGTTTCCTAGATTGGGGAGGTCTCTTCCAATAAGCTTCGCCATCTTCCAATTGCACAACTACCTTCTGGGGAGCAATCCTAGCTGTGCTTTAGACCCTAACCTGGCCTCACCACCCTCCTCTGTCTCTCTTGTTTTCCATTTCATTTACACGCTCAGCCGGGATCCTTATGTCCACGTTCTCATTCATATGTGTCTGCCCACCATGTCTTAGAATACTACATAAGGATTTCTTTGCGATTGTCATTAGCACTACTTCTCCCAATATTTCTGGTTCTCCTCCCCTGATAGGCACACAATGGGATCCCACTGAAGTTAGGTACGACCAGATGACTTGCCTTAGCCAATAGAATGTCAGTGGAAAGTTTAAGAGCCAGTATGCGATTTACTTCTGTGGCTGCCTCAGTGAGTATGGAAGCCTGTGTTGAAATGAGCCTCCATCACTGCATCAGCTTGGACCCCTGAGTCACAAGAGTGAACAAGCCCACTGCTAATTCATAATGATCAAGAAAGATATCTTTGTTGATTTAAGCTTCTGAGGTTTGGAAGTTGTTTGTTACTGCAGTATAACCTCACATGTCTTGATGGTATGTCCTCTCCTATGTCTGTGTTTTATTTTTGTTTCAGTCTGGTACAACCTTTTCACATCCTGTATTTTACTGGAGCTTTTAAGGCTTGGTTTGCATTCTCCTTTTATTTTATGCCTTATTATCCACCATTATTCTCTTTGATTTCAACATCTGCACTTATGACCTTCAACATCTTAGACCTGTAGTGCCTGGCTTCCTTGTCTTGAGAGCTTTTTTCTTTACATTAGTCAGCATCCAGCAGGGTCGTACCCTGGAACTCATTATTATAAGGCATCCATGCCAAGACTCAGATCACTAAATCTAGCCTTTCTCCCAAATTTCAGATTTCTGATCCCTCTACCTGGATTGATCTTGGTCAAGCTACTTAAGTATTTTGTGCTTGTTTCTTCATTGAAAAATAAAGCTAAGAACCATACCTATCTCACAGGGTTGTTGCAGAGATTAAGTGAGATAATGCACAAAGCCCTCAGAGCAAAACCTGGCCCATTGCGAAAGCCAGATAGCTGTTAGCTCTAATGATTACCATTACGATGTGCTGTCAGCAACTGCTCTCTACTGCACACAGTAGATTTGCCCTCCATTCCTGTTACTTTAAATATTTTGTTCTAACCCTGATCTTCGTTCTAATGCCTAATCCACTAAATCTAATAGCATCCTTTGACTATGGTCAACTCCTGTATTTTAACTGAATGACTCCCAGCCATGGCTCCTCCTTAAATCACCTACTTTCTTGACCTGACCTTGACTACAGACACACGGATGAGCCTGGGGAAGGCCAGCAGGAAAAGCACTGAGCTAAGCCAACCCAAACCTCCAGCCCACAGAATCACCTTGAGGAAAAGAATGATTATCCTTCTGCCCATTGAGTTTGGGTGATTTATGACATAGCAAAATGCCTTGCCTGGTTTTCTCTCTGAGCTGTTGCACCTCGTGAGCTCGCTCATGTCCAAGACTTTGCAATCAAGCACAGAAGACTCAAACTCTCTATCTGTCTTGCATTTCCAGCTGTTTCTCTCACGTCTCCACTTAACGATTTGGTAATGTCTGAACTACAGCAATGTATGGCACTCATTATTTCTTCTCCCATTGGCTCACCTTTCCCATCTAACCTATTTTTTTTTTCACTCTAGGAGAGAAAGTTTTAAATCCCCAATTTCCTTTATTGTCAGTTTCCAATTAGTTACTAAGTCATGTTTCTTCTTTGAAATCTTTTTTATTCTTTCTTCTCTGTTCCCACTGCCATTTATTCCATGTCCTCCCCACCTCGACCCCCATTACTATCCTAGTCACCCACCTTCCATGTCTTGATTCCACTCTTTCTGGTAAATGCCAGCAGATAGATTTTTCTAAGGTTTTGGTCTTGCTGTTTCTTTGCTTAAGAACCTATAAAATTTCACATCACCTGTGCTTCAGGGTCAGATTCCTCACCCCGATCTCTTCCTACATGTTGTGATCCCACTGCAGTATCTAAACCTGTTTCCTGCTCCCTGCTAACTGCTCCATTCAAGAGGGGCCACTGTTAGCCCCGTCTCCCACAAACAGATGCTAGGCAAAGCAGAAAATGCTAATGCTTTATTTGAAAAGTGAAATCCATAGCAACAGAAGAGAGGAGGATGTGGAGAGAAGGAAGGAGAGAGGCAGGCAACACAGAGTGAGGCATTAGGTGCTGGTTCTGTTTCATGATGAGCCCAAAGGAGCTCTTGAGGGGCTCGGCAGTTGTGTCCACACACTGGAATTCTCTGGGCCAGCTTTGAGGAAAGGCTGGGACTTCAAGTAGCGCATGGGAGAGAGAAACAGGAGGAATTTCTGTCTGGCTCCTTTGTCTTCTATTTCTCATCCATCAAAATTCCCCCCTTGGGGTGTCAGCTGCCCCCAACTCCTGGGTTTCATCATCTGTCCCTTTCAGGAGCTATTTCAGGTGCCAGAATTGGCACAGTGCAGTGGTTTTGGCCAAGGCCAGAAAGTGTAAGGAGGAGGAGAACTCCAGACTTGTCGAAGAGACAAGAGTTGAGGGTCCAAAGCCATGGTCAGGGTCTGGCTGGTCCAGCAGGGAAGGGTTCTGAGGAGACCCACCAGCTTGTGTCTCTTACTGTCTGCCGGTGGCCCCACCCATCAACATACCCAATCCTGACGCTGTCTTCTTGCTTGGACTATTCTCCACAATCATTTATTTTCTGACTGTTGAATCATGACTGTTGAAGCTCCATTCTTCCCATAAAGCTCTTTCCGACTGCCTATGGAAGACATCTGCTATTTTGGTTTCTGTCTATTTTCTTAGGACTTGGTTCTCTCTTTGGGCAAGGGGGTGATTTCTTATCGTGTAAAACAGTCTTCCCCTTCCTCACTCCCAATTCCTACAATGGAATGGAAGAGAAGGTGTCAATGCCCCTTCGCCCCCCACCTTGGGCACACCATGTAAGCTCAGCCAATTGGTTACTGGTTCCCTGGGCTTTGGACTTTGAGCTAGTCAAGCAAAGATGAAGTGAACATCTGAAGATCGCACGCACCCCCGTGCTATAGTCTGCTTCAGCTGTACTGTTTGGGTGGGTGATCTTGACTACGGTTCTGCTGCCTAGCATCTGGAACTTTCTTGGTTCCTGTGTATTCTGCAAGCCTTGTCCTCCATGTTCTTGTGGATTCTGTGAATTCCATTCTCTCTGCCCCCTGATATCTCTCCAATCTCCTTGCCAGTTTTTTCTTTATTTTTTTATTTTTATTTTTTTTAAAGCTTATTTATTTTTGAGAGAGAGAGAGACACAGAGCGTGAGCAGGGGACGGTCAGAGAGAGAGAGGGAGACACGGAATCAGAAGCAGGCTCCAGGCTCTGAGCTGTCAGCACAGAGCCTGAAGTGGGGCTCAAACCCACGAACTGTGAGATCATGACCTGAGCTGAAGTCGACTGCTCAACCAACTGAGCCATCCAGGTGCCCCACCTGTTTTTTTCTTTAAAGAGATGCCCGCATATCATGAACTTCTTTTTTTTAAGTTTATTTATTTATTTTTGAGAGAGAGAGAAAGAGAGAGTGCACACAAGTGGAGTAGAGGCAGAGAGAGAGAGAGAGAGAGAGAGAGAGAGAGAGAGAGAATTCCAAGCAGGCTCTGCACTGTTAGCACAGAGCCCAATGCAGGGCTTGAACCCACTAACTGTGAGATCATGACCTGAGTAGACGTCAGATGCCTAACCAACTGAGCCACCCAGGCGCCTCTCCTTGCCTGTTTTATAAGTGGCCACTATCAGCTTTTGTTGCTTGTAACTCTGGTCCTTGTTTATACCTAGTAGATGACATTTCCTTCTGCCTCCTTGGGATGTTGATAGCACTTGAGATAATTTATGTCATGTGCGTAGCATAATGTTTGGAACCTAGCACACACAACAACTGCAACAACCTCATTACATACTGTTGAAGACCACATTATTGTCATATTCAATAAATATTTGTCAAGTTCCAGGCATTGTGGGGATGTTAAGACAAAACAAAATGAAGAGGGCCATGAGTTTTTTCTTTAATGTGAAAAATAATGTAAATAAAATCAATAGAATGGTTACAACAGAAATTTCAGCACAAAGTATGTCGGTGGCAGAAAGGAACAAACAGTCCATGAGTATTGGAACAATCACAGAAGGCTACCTAGGGGAGGAGATGTTTGAATTGGGTCTTGAAGGAGGACCAGGAATTTAACAGGTGGGAAGAGGGATCGACATCAGTAGCAGAAGGAGATGTAGCTGCGCTCTGAAGGATGATTTGGTCAGGAAGAAGTGAGCAGTTTGGAGCAGGTCGTGTGATTGCCAAGCAATTCTAAAGGCCAACTTTAAAGAGTGTGAGCAGGAGTTGAGGAAAGACTGGTCAGCACGGCTCTCCAGCTTCCTTCAGACGCCATGATGCAGTCCTGGGACAGGGGAGGTGGAGATTTAAGTCGAATAAATGTGATAATGGATGTACAGCAGATGTTTGACACTCAACACTGTTGTTATTATTATTATTATTGCTGTCATTACCACTTCTAGTTGGAGATGCTCATCTTCCGATTTTACAGCCAAGTAACACTGAGCTTCAGAGATGGCAATTGATCTGTCCAAGAGCCAAGTAGCTAATATTTTCTAGAAACACAATTTTAGGGACTCCTGGGTGGCTCAGCTGGTTATGCGTCTGAATCTCAATTTCAGCTCAGGTCATGGTCTCATGGTTCCTGGGATCAAGCCCCGCATCAGGCGACACATGGAATAGCTCGGAGCCTGCTTGGGATTCTCTCTCTTCCTCTCTCTCTGCCCCTTCCTCATTCATGCTTGCTCTCTCTCTCTCTCTCTCTCTCTCAAAATAAATAAATTAAAACTTTAAATATGAACAAATAAATAAAACACAATTTTATTTACACAGAATCTCGGGTCTTCTGACTTTCTAATACCCAATGTTGCTTTCCAAGATGAACTACCATATCCTGGAAGGGGTCTTTTGATAAAAGAATAATGTCCATTCCTACAACAAATCCTATTTCTTAGTAATTTCTTCTTCCTAATATATGAATATTGTCTCTACCACTAAACCAGAGCCAGATTTACAAGTTATGTGACTATAAATTGGCTTCTTGATGAAAAGTCTGGAGAAGGCATCCTAAAATGATATGAGACAGGGATCTGGATGCAAACATGGAGAAAAGAAGTGCTTGGAAAACTGAAAATACAGACCAGTGTAGAATGTTTGCCCCATCCAGAGGGAAGAGAAGGAGAACTTAATAAAAAAAAGAAGGAAGCATCATAAAATGATGGTTTGTAAGCATCTTCTTCCAAACCAGGGTGGATGGATGACAGTGACAAGTAGGTTTCTAAACATCTATTGCTTACTTTTCAGATAATTGGTGTCCAGCTATAAATTTGTTTGCCACGACCATTGAAAGCCCTGATTTCAAAGTCTAACTTTCCTGTTGACAGGTTTTATTGTTACAAATACCCAGCAGGCAAGGACATCCTGCAGGGGGTCCCAGGGACAAATGCTGTTTACTAGTCCTTGTGAACAGCTGTCTTCCAGACTCTCCCCAATTTGGCTCCCTCTTCCTCAACGAAAGAAAAAAGACACTTGCCAAGTCCCCTCATGCCCGATTCCCTGCCAAAATATTTTTTAAAATATTTTTGGGTTTTGCTACAACTGGTCACTATTTTATTGTAATCTCTACCTACTACTGGGTTTTGGGAAGTTGTTCTTTTCTGGCTTGCCTTTCCCCTCAGGGTCCGTTGCCCCGCTTCCCTAGAAATAAGAAGGTGAATAAGCGTTTATCTCTTCACAAGTGTCTAGCTGCCTTTTATAGGCATGGGCTGACAAATCTCCTCATCTTTATTATAGTCTCACAGTAGCTGTACAATATTGCTTCCTCATGCATGTGTGATGATGATGATGACTGTAATCGAAGAAAATTATTGCTTGGTATTTCCTTGATGCCAGGCGCTATGTATGTTAAGAATCTTGTTTCTCACTTTTTGGCATCGGTCTTATATTTATTCCCGTTTTACAGATGAGGACAGTGAGGACAAGGAATTTGAATCATTTTCCAAAGATCACACAGTCAAGTAAATGTGGGAGCTAGTAGTTGGTCTCAGTCTGATTCTTTCAGTATTTTACCACTACGTTTTCTTGTGTGAAATCCTTATTAAATTCTACTGGAATGTATTTTTTAAGTAATGCTCTGGAAACTTAGATTTGCAAATATAAAATACTCTAAGTCCTTTAAGAAACCATGAAGCGAGGGCACCTGAGTGGCTCAGTCAGTTAAATGGCCGACTCTTGGTTTCGGCCCAGGGCATGATCTGACTTTGAGCTCCGTGTCAGGCTCTGCGTTGTCACCCTTGAGCCTGCTTGGGATTCTCTCTTTCTCAATCTCAAAATAAATAAATAACTTAAAAAATCAATTAAGCATCAGGAAGCAGATGCTACCTGACCTTCTGTGACCAGTAATGGGAGGTATATCGATATCAAAAGTGTGGGGGGGCACCTGGGTGACTCAGTCAGTTAAGCTTCCGACTTCAGCTCAGGTCATGATCTCATGGTTCATGGGTTCGAGCCCTGCATCGGGCTCTGTGCTGACAGCTCAGATCCTGGAGCCTGCTTCAGATCCTGTGTCTCCCTCTCTCTCTGCCCCTCTTCTGCTCACACTGTCTCTCTCTCTCTCTCTCTCTCTTTCTCTCAAAAGTGAATAAATGTTAAAATTTTTTTAAAAAAGTGTGTGTTAGAACTCAATTTCAAGTGACAAAAAACCCAACTAAAAATGGTTAAATAAAGAGGAAAGTCCATTGACATGTGGGTATAAGGAAGACTGAAAAGCCAAGAGGGTGCCAACGGTCAGGTATGCCACCTGGGCAGGTCTCAGATAATGACCGTGCTTGGCCAACCCACACGGGGTAGTGGACTGGGCATGGGGTGGGGTACGATAAGGTCGGATCAGGTGGTACAGATAGGGTCTTCTTGTGGTAACCACAGAGCTATGGGAAGGTACTTCTCAGAAAGTCTGTGGGACCTAGATGTCCTGTACCATGGAAAAGCGAAGAAATTTCCTTGAGAAATGATTTCTAAGAAATGTTGTCAAAGGTAAGGCCCGAACTGAATGGTGAGAAATGTTTTCATTTGACAAGGAAATTCTGGGCAAGGCATGATAGTTTCCTGCCATTAGTCATAATGTTACTCATGTGGTGGTTCTGTGCTCTTACAAAGAAATAGTAGCAATAGGATTTTGAGAAGTAAAAGTTTCCCTGGCATGCAAGTAGATAGAAGACAGAATGTTTGAGCCAAAAAAAAAAAAAAAAAAAAGGAAAACTCTCATGAGAAATATTGAAGGAAAGACATAATATGTGAATCAAAATTATACAAAGTTAAATTCAGAATGAGTTAGAAAACTGTGTCCTACTCAAGCATGGAGCACACCCAGGGTGAGATTCAGCTTTGGGGAAGTACTTATTTAATTTTATTTTGAAACTGACTTTTAGGCAGTAACTACTTCATTAATCAAGCTTGGCCATCTTAATAAGTTTCTATTTTTAATTTCAAAATAATCTGGTGCAAGTCATGATCATTTATTTTTGTTAACCACACCGAGGAGAGCCTGGCTATTCAGATTACAGGGTATATTAGTGTAAGGCTGGGATGCCTTCTATAAAGGACTCCAAAACACAATGGCTTAACTTAGATGATATTGTATTTCTGTCTTCCACAACACAGTCCAGGCAGCAAGCTGTCTCTGCTTTATCCTCTGTTCTGTTGCTTCTCTGTCCTCCCTGAGTGGTTCGCATCTGTGGAAGGTGTGAATGTAAACTGGTGAAAAGGGGACAGACCCATCATTCAGGGCAAGGAGGTCTTTCCCTGGGAAAAAGCCGGAAGTTGCACGCTTCGCGTCTGCTCACATCCTGTTGGCCTGAACTCGTCAGAGTCTGTGGTCTGTTATCGACTGAATGTTTGTGTCCCCTCCAAATTCATATGTTGAAGCTCTAACCCCCAAGTGTACTTGGAGATGGGGCCTCTAAGGAAGTAATTAAGGTTAACTGAGGTCATAAAAGTGGGGCCCTGATCCAATAGGATTAGCGTCCTTATAAGAAGATAGCCCAGAGCTTTCTCTTTCTCTCTCTGTGCACGCACGCACAGAGGAAAGGTCATGCGAGAACACCGGGAAGGCAGCTGTTGGTAAGCCAGGAAGAGAACTGAATAGACAGGAATCTTGATCTTAGACTTCTAGCTTCCAGAACTATGAGAAAATAATTTCTTTTTCTTAGGCTACCTGGTTCTTTTTGTTGTAGCAGCTCAAGCACACTAGTACAAATTCATGCCTAGTGGCAAGAAAGTCTAGAAATGCAGTCCCCACCTGGGTGACCAAGTGCTCAGAAGAGAAAAAGCCTGGACTTCAGGAAGCAACTAGCCACTTGCCCAGTTGTTTTAGACTAGCTTTGCCCAGTTGTTTACAGGCTTTCCAGCACACCAATCCTTGCATGAAGACCAAAGTTGATAAACCTCTCAGTCCTTCAGAATCGCGATCCTGTCCCATGCCGGGCACCAGGCTCTCCTCTACCACTGTGCTCTCACACCTTCTGTTCTTCCTCGTCTCCCTAATAACTCACCTAACTTTTTCAAATTCTTTCTTTTCCTGACCTTTCCTTTATCACTAACATGAGGGGAATCTTCAGTATCTGCTTAGATTGGAATTTAGCTACTTATGATTTCCCCCGCCTAACATCATCTCCACTTCATTTCTGGGAGACCGTGTTTATCTAATGTATTCGTGCCCTATTGCTGCTGTAGCAAACAACCGCAAACTTACTGGCTTTAAACAACACACATTTATTATCTGACAGTTCTGAAGGTCAGAAGTCCAAAGTGGCCTTTCATTGGCTGAAATCAAGGTTTTCTCAGAGTTGGTTCTTTCTGGAGACTCTAAGGGAGAATCTGTTTCCCTGCCTTCCCAGCATCTAGAAGCTGCCACATTCCTTGACACATGGTCCCCATCTCTCCGTCTTTAAAACCAGCAAGGGCAGTTTGAGTCCTTCTCACATCAAATGCCTCAAGCTCTCATCTCCTTATTCTACTTATAAGGGCCTCTGGGATTACATTGGGGCCACTCAGATACACCAGAAAAACCACCTCACCTCAAGATCCTTATTTATACAGAAAAATGCACATGTCCTAAGTCTATATAATTGAAAGAATCTTGGTAAATGTTTATAATCATACAGCCAACACCCCATTCAGGACACAAAACCTTTCCATTACCCCAGGCTCCCTTTCGCCCCCTTCTGGTCAATGTTTGGGCTCTCCATGAACAGCCACTGTTTTCTTCTGACTAGTTTTGACCGTTGCTGAACTCCACATAAATGGAATATTACAGTATCCTTTTGTGTCTGACTTCTTTCACGTAACACAGTGTTTCTGAAATTCACTCATGTTGTGTGAGTAAATAGTTAATTCTGTTTTATTTCCAAGTAATATTCCATTGTAAAATACACCACAATTTTGAAATCTATTCTCCTGTTGATGGACACATCACATGGCTTGGTTCCAGGTTGGGGCTATGAGTGAATAAATATATATATATTTGTGGAAAAAAATCCTTATTTAATCACATCTGTGAGGCCCATGTTGTCATGTAATGGTACATATTCCCAGGTTTGGACCATTAGCACGTGCACATCTTTGGGGTGCCATTATTCTGTGTGCTTCTCCTAATTTGCCTAATTTGTCTCTTAGTCTTGCTGCTCTCAACCCTGCCTAAGGCTTAGTCTCCTAATCATTTTATTTCTTGCCTTGGACCTTTAAGGAGCTTAGTCTGTACTCAGCCTCTTTAGCCTTGTCCTGGATCAGACTCTGACACCATAACCCAATTTTAGAAACTGACCTCTCACCTCTTTCGTTGTAAACAAGCCCCCAGCTTTGGACTCCAGGCCTACTTCCTAGATCCTCGAGTGATTTGAGCCTGAGTCCCTGCCTGGAACCTCAAGTCCTTTAGAAATAAAGCAAGCCTCCAGAGAAACAGTCCTGCCCCATACTCTGGGCATCACGGCCGGGTCTGTGCCGCGCGGCTATCACACCACACAGGAAAACTTGCCAGGGTGAACTTCCTCCCCTTGCCAGTGACCATACCTCTTTGAGGCTGGCTCCTCTGTGGGCCCAGCCACCAATAACTGGACCTGGATTGACTTCCATGCAGGAGTCAGAAAAGTCTAGCTCAGTATTTCTCAAATTCTGTTGCAGGAGATTAGGATTACCTGGAGAGCCTTAAAATATGTCACATCCAGGCCTCACCAGGTACCAACTGAAACAGTCTCTGGGGGTATAAATCAGCATACTTTAAAAAACTCCATCAATTCCACTTTGCAGGCAAGATCAAGGACAAGTGAACCAGCAATTTACTGCTCCAAGTGTGCTCTGCCTACCAGCCGATCAGCCTCACCCGGGAGCTTTTAGAAACCCAGAAACTCCAACCTGTCACCTCAGACCTACTGCATTAAAATCTGCGTTTCAACAGTCTCCCTTGAGTGATTTTGAAAAGCTCTGATCTAGCCCATCCCACTTTGTCTGAGCTCCCATTCTGAAAATGTTCATAATTGCATAATTGAGCCTCCTTTTTGCCTTTTAATTGGAAAATGTAGTAGTATTAGAAGAAAATTGAAATAACTCATCTTTACTGAGCATTTAACATGGGCTAGGCAGAGTGCTGGTGATACATACATGAACCCATTCAATTCTTAGGACAAACCTCAGTAAAACCTTCCCAGGCTGCCCACTCAACTGCTTCATTCCCCATTTTCTCTCTGTAAAGTCTGATGTTTCTTTATACGTACATACATATGTACGTATATATACATATATATAACATATTTTTTTACTTTTTTCTGTCTTTTTAGTTTAGAGAAAGAGCAACAAGTTGGGGAAGGGGCAGAGAGAGAGAGAGCGAGAGAGAGAGAGAGAGAATCTTAAGCAGGTTTCATGCTCAGCGAGCTCCATCCCACAACCCTGGGATCATGACCTGAGCCAAATTCAGGAGTCGGATGCTTAACCAACTGAGCCACCCAGGCACCCCTTTACTTTTTTTCTGTCTTAACTGCCAGGCTGAATGTTCCTCAGACAAAGACGAGGACCATAATATGTCTGTCTTCCATGATCTCGACTTTGCAGATGAGGGAACTTGGCCAAGATGTTGCTTTCAGTAAGTGAGGGGGAAGAAAGTGAGCCTTCTCTGGGCCTGATCAAAGCCCTCTGTCACTACCTCTAACACACACACCACCCTTCACCCTTCCATGAGCAGAACACAACTGTATTTTCTCTGTGCTGCCTTCTAGGTTCCTGTTTGCACGAGGGCTTATTTTTATATAATGGCAATTAGAATGTCTATATTGTCTGGAAGTTTGCTTTTCTCACTTAACATATCACAATGCTTTTTGCAAACTTTAAGTTTTAAATTTAAAAAATAGCTACACAACCGCCTATCACACTGATTTACTGCTTCACCATTCATTGCTTAGCATTTAGATATTTTCACTGTTTATTATTTATCAGTGACTTTGAACCAAGCATCTGTGGGTGCTTACTTGAGCTGAGTTTCTACTGTCTCACAAAACGTAAACATTCTTATCTCGTTTTCACCTTAAATGGGCCACCCCTGAACTTTCATGCTGCTACAGCTAATTTATCCAAGCATGCTAAAGAACGGGAAAATTGGTTCCTGCAATTGCTTTTTATTTTTATAAGACACCCAAAATTGTGACATTTTTACTGTTCTATCTTATCCCACCTTGTTCATTAAATCGGCTTTGGAAATTCTTCTTTCACTTTATTATTTCTGCTCGATTTTGAGCAATGAGAAATTGTGCCTACTTGCAAATTTTGATGTTTCCAATTCACTCCCCAAATGTGTTGACCCTTTGCTTCCTCACATCACAAGTGAGTTCTGTCTGTAGTTCAAAGATAAGGTCTGACTGGAGTCTGAACGGAATTTCTAGGAACCCAGGACAGATGACCCGTTCTGACTCTGCCTGCTGATTTTGACCTCATCCTCCACAGTCTCCGTGCAATGAGCTTGAGAACTCTGGACCAGAAACCAGACCTGGGGTCCAGTTCTCGACTGGACCTTTGCTCACTTTGTGTCCTTAACCCATGAACTCATTACCTTATCTCACACAAGTCAGGCCCATCCGCCCCACTGCTGCTCTGCGGAATCTTAACAGAATTCGCAAGATCATCACAGATAAACAATGCAAATGCACATAAGACACTTTAAAAGATATACATGTATGTGTGTCCAAAGTTATTTCAGTGCCAAAATACTTACAATTCTGTTTTTTACTATTTGCATGTTTAGTACTTGATCAGTTTTTAGATACTGAATTTATTTAATCATTTATTTGATAAGTACTTTGATACTTAAATATTCTAATAGTTAAAAACAACTGTATTTTAAATTTGGTACTGTGAATAATACTTTCTCACTCAACCATATTGCATCCTTTTTTTTTTCCTCAGATTTTTTTAAAGTAATCTCCACACCCAACATGGGGACCGAACTCACAACCTCAAGTTTAAGGGTCTCCTACTCTCCCACCTGAGGCAGTCAGGCATCCCATAACAAATCTTTTTTAAAGGGCCCAATTCTACCTTTTAGTTCTTTACCTCTATGATTTTAAAGAAATAATCGCTAATAATTTATTCATTGTTTAAGGAAATGTCTTTAGAAAAACTGGAATTGCTAGAGGTGTCAAACTGATTGACACAATGAGATAAAATTATCTCCCTATCAGGCAAAAAAAAAAAAAAAATACACAAAGAGAACGTGGGGAAGATACTAAGGGGTTTTTATGATCTCCTGGGTTTACACTGTGAGAAAATGAGATCTGCAAAATGTTGTGAATACTTTTAATAGAAAAAACTCAGAGGAAATTTAAAAAAATTTAACAAGGACCAGATGTAGTTAAAAAACGAACAAAGCAGTTGAACTCTTCTGTTAAGACTAACTTCCAAAAAAAAAGGGGCGGGGGAGGGACATCTTTTTCCCCCCACTGTAAGGGTAAGCTAATAATTAAGTCCAAGTGACCCTTCTTGCCTTCCTTAGACAAAGTGGGAAACAAGTCGCAACTCATTTTCAGAAAAATCTTCACAAAATCCTCTGCCAACAGCCTAGGGGAGAGGCTGCTTAGCTAAGCCCCGGGGCCCGTCCCGGGAAGGGAGGCTGGCGGCCAGGGCCCGGCAACCTTGCGAGGGAGAGGGACGCGGGTCAACTACACTCTGGTGGCGTTCGGAAGGCGGAGACCCGCGGCCGGCCGGGGGGCGCCGGGGGGTGCCGGGGGGACGGGGGCTGGGAGGTAAGGACTGTCTCGGCGGCGGCGCGTCCTCCCGGGCCCGGCCCCGGGCCCCGCCCGGGCGCAGAGCCGCGGGGGGGCCGGGAGGGTCGGCAGGGCAAATACTTTCTCGGAATCCACTTGCCCGGACCAACTTCAGCCGATTTTCTTCTGCTTCCCGGACACTTTCTCCTCCCACATCCTCCACTCGGAGCGGGGTCGCACCCCCGAGTCGGGACGCTCCGGGCACCGCGCGGGCGGGCGGCCAGCTGGAGCGGCAGGTCCCCGCGGGTCGCCGGGACCGAGCCAGGGGCCCCGTGGGGGAGGGGTCTGCGCGGGCCGGGGCGGGAAGGGGCGGGCGCGGCGGAGGTCGGGGGGTGTGTCCGAGGGGCCGGCGGGCGGGAGGCCGGAGCCGGGCAGGGAAGGACTGACTCGCGCTCTGCAGAGGGACCCCGCGCGTGGCCGCGGCTTTCTTCCCAGAGCCCAACCGAGCGGCGGCGGCGAGATGCGCGGCGGTGGCGCGGGGGTCGCACTCCTGGCCTCGCTGCTCTGGGTCGCCGCGCGGTGCCAGCAGAGAGGTGAGCCCCGGTCCCCAGTGCCTCGGCGGGCGGGGACGGCTGCGGGACAAAGCCCGCCGCTTTGCCGCTTGTTGGGTCGCTGCGCTCATCCTCGCTCACCTCCGGCCCGGGCGGGATAGCACTCGTGAGTCTCCCGCGCGGCCCCTGGAAAGCGCCTCCCGGCGGAGCCGGAGAGGGCTGGGGACGCCCCCCGGGACGGACGCAGCGCGCTCGTCCGACCCTTGGGCTTAAAACTCCTCGGGCCCGGGGGAGATCCCGCTCTGTTTTGTGCGATCCAGAGAGCCGCTGACGCTAGCGGTGCGGGGATGGCGGGAGTGGGGCTGGGGGTACGGGAGCGGGGCTGGGGGTACGGGAGCGGGTGGTACGACTCCGCAGCGGTCCCCAGCTCGCAGTCCCCGGGTTGCTGGCCGGGCGCGGGGAATGGATGGGAAAGGCATCCTCCCGTGTCGCTCTCATTGTCCTGCAGTGGAAAGCCCGCTGGTCTGCGGCGGGGAAAGGGCGGGCTCCTTGGAGCCACTCGCGGCCCAGGTGGGCAGTGGGGACAGACCATAGTGAGAAGCGCGTCCCCGGCCAGCTGTCCTGGACCGGGGGTACTCGCCCGCGCGGCCCCCGCAGACGGCGTCCGAGCCACAGATGCGCCTTCCGAAACGGTGCTTTTTGTGCAGCCCCCCCCCCCCACCCTGGGAGTGGGCCAAACCAGCTCATTCTCCGCGCGAGTTTAGGCCGCGGGGTGAGCGAGCCGGCAGCGACGGGAGGACTTGGCATGCTCGCTTGCTGCACGGTACAGTGGTTCCCTTGGCAAGGTTTGGGGACAACAGAGACCCCCAAGAGAATTTTCAAGGCTTCTATCAATGCCGGGAGAGAAAGAGAATCCCTCTTTCCCCTTCTGCGGGTTACTCCATCCCCCCTCCCCACTCGACCCCAGGGTTAGTCTTCCCAGCGTCGCTTCTAGTTGGCTAGGAGGTCACAATATTTGTTGAATGCACCGTAATGGTGCAACATAGGACCGCGGGCACATTCTCACAAATATACATTTCATTAAAAACAACAAAAAAAGTACAAGTCAAAAGTAGGTAGGCGGAATGCGAAATACCCTCGTGGGAAAAAAATGTGTGTTTGGGCATTGTGCTGAGTTGTGAACTCTACAGAAACGTGTCCGTCTCATTCATTCAGGCATTCGTGATGAACGCACTGGACCGGAGCTGGCAACCCAGCTTTGAAAGCCCGGCGCCTGCTCTGCCGGGATTGGGCTGGGACATAGAGGGAATTTACATAGTTAATGCGTGCTAGAAAGGAGCCGCAGGAAAGGGCGCCGCAAGCCCAGCTCATTTCTCTGGGGTTGCTCAAAGTGAACAAGTCCCAGTTTCCCACAGGGTGGAGAGAGAGCAGCTTGGCTCCGTCGTATTGTTCTCAGAAATTGAAAGTTCTAGATGGAGGAGATGCCCGGAATGTTTTTCTTGCCCCTAGGAGCTGCGCACTTGGCTTGGGAGGTTATGAATGGTGTTTGGAGAAAGTGGGACCTCATGGGGCTTTCCTGCTTAGGATGCTGTGGGAAGCCACCCACAGCGGGAGCCTTTGAATCTTTCATCACACCGCCTGCCACTTTTGCTGGTCTCCACCCCGTCATCCAACGCCATGCTTCCTAACAGGCATCTTAGAGGGAGTTTTCATTTAAAAGAAATAAGTTGTGCCCTGTGTATATAGCAGAAATGATGCGTGTAACGGTATAATTTGGTCATAATAAAATAATCCTGACCCGTAACACTGCTCAGCTAGGTATCTGGTGCCTACGTTTTTGAAAATGATCATTATCCAATAGCACTCAGATTATTAGCAGTTCTCTGTAATTTCTGCAGTCTCTCTGGATCACTTTACAACTCACAGTATAGGACCCAGTGGCTCCTTTACCTTGAAATGTAACCTGTTTAAAGTGAATTATTCCTAAGTCTAAAATAAGAGGTGGTGTGTTTCTTAAAGTAATGTTGTGTTAAGTGCACAGCTAGCAGTTACATAGAATTAGAATTGCTTCATGGGTTGGCTCATCAGCTTTTCTGTTTTAAATCATTCTTTTTTTCAAAGGAAAAATAGGGGGGCGCCTGGGTGGCTCAGTCGGTTGGGCGTCTGACTTCGGCTCAGGCCACGATCTCACGGTTTGTGAGTTCGAGACCCACATTGGGCTCTGTGCTGACAGCTTGGAGCCTGGAGCCTGCTTCGGATTCCAGGTCTCCCCCTCTCACTGACCCTCCCCTGCTAGCACTCTCTCTCTCTCTCTCTTTCTCTCTCTGTGTCAAGAATACATAAACATTAAAAATTAAAAATAAATAAATAAAATAGTAAATGAAATTCCAAGCATAGGGGTAAAATCTGTTATATGAATAAAAGAACATTTACTTCATTATCAAAATGGCATAGCGTTCAAATTTAGCATGTACATACTCCACAGTAAAATACGTGTGACTTAAGGGATTTCAACGGCACATTTTTCTTTTCTCTGGGGCTGTATTGCCCAGGTAAGGATGGATAAAAAAAGTTTTGATCTTAGCAGTTGGAAACAAGGATATGTGTAGTAAACATCACTGCCCACCTTCTACATATTCTGGACTTCAGCCCACTCCTTTTCCCTTCCTCTTTTCCAGATATGAAATATAAAGCCCTACCACTATAGCTAATATAACGTGATGAAGAATTCAAATGCCACAAAGATATGAAATAAACATATATACTGTTTTGTAATGTCTTAGAGTTGTACTGCTATATAAGCAAGTTATCATAAAATGTTGATATACCCACTGACTTCAAGGTACTCATCCTTGAAACACTCCCATTTTATAATAATTCATTCATAAAGTCCTATGGATATTCATTATCATTGACAGCAAATTTGGGAAGTGACAAGATGTATCTTGAAGCTTTCGATGTTTTATTCTCTGGCCTTACTAGCTGGGCAGAATTGGACAAATTACTTAAGTTCCCTGTGCTTTGGTTTCACCATCTGCAAAATGGGAATAAATTACAGTGCCTCCCTGGAGAGGCTGTTAATGATGAAATGAAACCATGCAGGAAAAGTGCTTAGAACAGTGTCTAGTGCAGGGTTAGCCCTTAAAATAGATAATCTACAAGCATCGTTCTTACTAGATTACATAGAACTTGTGAGGGAGGCTCTCTTCCTAGCTGTACACTCTGGGATGCATAATCTTTTCAAAATTTGGAGTCTGGATTTGGAATCAAATAGTCTTGGGCTTGAGTACCAGACCTGTCCCTCTGATGAGCTATGACCTTGGTTAACATCTTAACTTCTCTGAATGTCAGTCTTCCTGTCTTTAAAATGGGCAGGATTCATGTAATTAAATAACACATGGAAATATCGGCATGGCGTTGGGCACTTCCTAGTGTCACAGGCATACAATCCGTGGCAATGGCTCTTACTGTTATGCCTGTCATGTGTGCCTGCCTCCCTCTTTCATTGCCCACATTCATTGGTCATTAAGACTTGTTGATTTTACCTCCTGAAAATCTGTGCAATCTGTCTCCATTTTTTTTTTTTTTTTTGTCTCCACTACTGACTAGGCTCAGGAATTGTTTATTTTTCCCATGAAATATTGTGATAGTTCTCTCACCAAACCTCCCTCCTCCTCTCTTCTCCGTTCTCAGCACTGCCTCCTCTGTGATTTTTCTAGAAACACCACCTGTGGGCTTGGCCTGGTGCCACCCATACCCCTTGCTTTTTCACACGTATACAAAATAACAGTGACGTGCATTACCCTGGGGGTACACCAAGGAGGCTGGGACTCCGCCTGGCCTGCTGTCCCAGAACTGAGGGCCATTATTTTAGGCACACTTGAACCTCCTCATAGGCAACCAGTATTTCCTGACACACAGGCTGGTAAGTGTCAGGCAAGTCTGCTGTTTAGGTTGTAACGTCCTGGAAAACCTTCCCCGTCCCCTGGGCGCTGAAGTATTTCTTAGGTGCGCTTTCCTGAATTCTCAGGGGTCTCTCTGCTTAATGCTCTCGCTCTCGTTAGACTTACCTACTTATCATGGTGGTGTAAACAATTGGCTCGCCCATCTGGCTGGCCCGCTGGCTTGCGCTTCTTGAGGTCAGGGACAGTTTTATTCATATCTGTATGTTCGTTGCTTTGCAACATTCCCAGCAGTTAATACCCACGTATCTTTGTTGAACCAAATTGAAATCAGTATCTTTACTTATGAATCAAGCAACTGAAAATACTTTTTTGTATAGATGATCCATGCCCATGGAACAATCCAAAGGGCACTAAAGGGTATATAGAAAAGGGTTAAGCCTTGACTTTTTGTCACCTTCTTTTACGGCAAGCAGTACTTGGGTTTCTTGTGTATTTTCCCATAGATGTTTCTTTATGTAACTCCTAAAAGCAAGCTACTTTATGAAGCCTACTTCTTCTGTAACTATATAAGGGAAGACCCCGTTATTTCCTGACAGAACATGGAACAGTGTTCTCCTCTCCACTGCCCCTCCCCATTCCCACTCCAGTGCACCTGTTGCAGGGAATTAACGCATCACTTAATGAATGCACATACTCGTTAACTTGTCACCTTCAACTTGTCCCTTCCAACATGGTCTTTGACAGAAAGGTATTAGAGCTGTGTTCCCTACATCTTTTGGAATTTGAAAAGCAGGCCACCAATTGATTTCATGACCTTGTACTCATTCTGAAAGTACTGCTTACCATTGCATTGACGAACTATTCCTTAAGCAATAAATACTTTTAAAAGTGTATTTTAGGAGATTTACGATGTAGACAAAGTCAAGTTTGAGAATAATTCTGTTAGAGGTTTAGAATGGTGTGTTATTTATTTCACCAACTAACTTTGATTTGTTACTGGAACACCTATGGCAGACATAGAAAAACTTAATTTTTTAAAAGTTTATTTATTTATTTTTGAGAAGAGAGAGAGCACATGCACATGAACAGGGAAGGGACAGAGAGAGGGAGAGAGAGAATCCCAAGCAAACTATGTGCTGTGAGCACAGAGCCTGACTTGGGGCTCCCACGAACCGTGAGCTCATAATCTGAGCCAAAATTAAGAGTCAGATGCTCAACTGACTGAGTCACCTGAAAATTTAAGTTTTAAAAATACTTCCCAATGAATAAAGTTAAGTCTGTGCTTTGATTACAAAGATTAACTGGAGACAACCAGAGAGAACCATCCACCTTAGACCTTAGATGAAGTTTTTAGTTACATTCCTCAGAAATGTTTGGGCAAACAAGAAAACCTATATATCGTTTCCTAAGAAAGATGTCTGTAGGTTATTTACACACTTGCAAATAATTCTTTTACTTATTTTAATTTCAAAATACTAATAGCTATCCACGGACAATTGACTAAATAAAGGCATTTCAAAATTAATGAGGAAGAAAAAAAATCCTTTATAAAGAAGTAATTTAGTTAAGGTCATGAACTTGGGTTCTGTTGGAACATGCCGGCCAGGGAGCTATTTCAGCATGAAGCACCACACGATAGCTGGGTTCACTGCGTTTTCATGGCCTTTATGCTGAGGGGGACAGACAGTGCCCAGAGTAACCATTTAATAGCACAGAATCCTTCCACTTGATTCTTTGTTGGTTCCCCCCCCACCGCCACCCCCACCCCCAGGCTGGATGGGAGAGCTTTCTTTGGGTTAACTTGTTCCCAGGGATTTTGTGTCTTGCTTGGGGGCAGGAGACAGACAATGGAGGCAGTGAGAATCCAAATCAGCTGGGTGGATGACATTCTTGCCTAGGTAAGCATTTACCTCTGAGTGTTCATCGAGAAACGGTGGTGTGGAAATTCCTAAGATCCTGGCTTCAGCATGTGTGCGTGCCTTTTTTTTTTTCTTTTCTGAATTTACTATTTGAAGTTTGAATCTCTTCATTCCTGAAGTATCTTTGAAGTCTGATCTTTTGGCCTGGCAGGCAGTGGGACTCAAATTCTTGTGCCAGAGAACCTCTCGCATTGCTGGTGGGAATGTCAAATTTAGATCAATGAGTATTTATAGAAAATGCCATCGTTCCCCATTCCCTGAAGTATTTCCTGCATTGTCTTGTGCTGTTCCATAATTTCCTGCCACAGCCTCGGGAAATTCTCTGTAACAATAAAGAAGATACTGAAGTTTAGCAGATCATTTTTAGTTAAGAGAGAATATTTGGGGAGGCAGGGAATCTCGCGTCATGATGCTGATTATTACATAGCACACACGTTTAAATGTCTTCCAACCTCTTCACAGTGACAGAATTGGACTAACAGCGATGATCTTGTTACCTCGGGCCAGCACTTCCAATCACTTCCCTCCGGATTTCCCCTAGTTCCTGACATTCTTTCGGTTCCCTTGGCTGTGTCTGCCTTTTCCTTTTTTGTATCCCCTTATTCAAATAGTCTCCCTGCATTTTTGTTCCTTCCTTTAAACAATTCCCTGATTAAAAAAAAAAAAAAGTTTCTCCCTATTACCACTGCATATAGTCACCAGCTGTCTAAACTAACTATAACCAACCAGTTTTAATGTATTTTTAAATAAGGTTTTTTTAAAAAAGTTTACTTATTTTGAGAGAGAGAGAGAGAGAGAGAGAGGGAGGGAATGCGAGCAGGGAAGGGGAAGAGAGAGAGGGAGAGGGAAGCCCAAGCAGGCTCCCTACTGCCAGCGCAGAGCCCGATGCGGGCTTCGATCCCATGTGAGATCATGACCTGAGCCAAAATCAAGAGTCGGACACTTAACTGACTGAATCACCCAGGTGCCCCCAGCCACTTTTTAAAAGGTTTATTTACTTTTGAGAGAGAGCATGCACATGAAAGTGCACAAGTGGCGATGGGGCAGGGAGAGAGGGGGGCAGAGGACTTGAAGAAGGCTCTGTGCTGATAGTAGAGAGCCCGATGCGGGGCTTGAACTCATGAACCGGAAGATCATGACCTGAGCTGAAGTTGGATGTTCAACCAACGGAGTTACCAGGGGCTCCCCCAGCCACTTCTAAGAAGTCTGATGCTCACATGCTTTCTCCTAACCCCACAGTTGGGCCAATGCTGCTGGCGCCTTGCTATCATCGTGTGCCCCCCTGGCTCATCCAGTTCTAACTCCTGCCATAGCCACAGCCCTCCGTAACCCACCCAGCTCAGTCAGGACTACCTAGCCTTATCCACACCGTTCTCTATCCCAAACGCCTCCTTCTCCCTGGCTGCAAGTGGTGGATGGACTTCCAGCTGTCCGATGGGTCTGCATTACCCCCTTACCCGAATTGCACCCGCAACTCTCACCTAAAACCTAGCCCGACCACCCATGCACAGCCTGCAGCTTATTACCCTAGGACAGCCTTGTCCTTTATCAAGGATGCCCTTTATCAACTGTCCTGTTTCTGGATTTGCGTTGTTTTCTTTGTGACAAGTTAGGGATCCCACCCAGCCAGAGTTGGCTTCTGATCCTCTTTTGGATGGCTTGCCTAGAATTCTGTAAGTCAAGGTCAAAACAAAGGGGTATTTTTCCTGCAAAGATCAAAACCTTAGGTCCCAGCATTTCTTTCAATACACAAATAACTTGAGGGTATGAGGTTCTTGTGCTCAGACCTGAACCATTGGCAGTGGGAGGTGGCACCGCCCACAAATGCTCTGGAGGTGGTGGCATTGCTTTAACAACCATAAAACCCTACCTTAGCCTCTGGGTTGCCAGCCCAGCCCTAAGTCCTGGCCCTCCACTCAGCATGAGGTCCCTTAGCTCCCTGCATTTCATATCACCGAAGGTGATTTGCAGGTCTACATGGGATCTGGAATCTGTGTTTCAAAAACCCGTATTCCCATGTTGGTATCCAGAGGCACAAAGGACCTTTCCAGTTGATCTTCAAGGTGACTGTTACGGGTTTCTAGTTATTTCCTGGGGCCCTTGGGTGGCTCAGATGGTTAAGGGTCTGACTTCAGCTCAGGTTATGATCTCGTGGTCTGTGAGTTTGAGCCCCGCATTGGGCTCTGTGCTGGCAGCTAGCTCAGAGCCTGGAGCCTGCTTCGGATTCTGTGTCTCCATCTCTCTCTGGCCCTCCCCCACTCACACTGTGTCTCTTTCTGTCTCTCAAAAATGAGTAACTGTTTAAAAAAATTTTTTTTTTAATTTCCACAACTCTCTCTGCCCCTTAGCTTACCTTCTGTCCCCATACTGTGCACTGTGGTCAGCGAGCTCTCTTTCCCCACCCTCAAAATTCCCCTGCCTCGTCTTCCAGCCCCTTTATTCTGAATGTCTAATTCTGGCATTCCTTTCTTTTTCAGAACGTCTAATTCTGGCATTCTTTCTTTTTCAAATGAGGTATAATAGACACATTACATATATTAGTTTCAAGTGTACAACATAATGATTCGATGTTTATATGTATTGCAAAAGTGATCACCACGATAAGGATAGTTAACATCCATTCCCATACATGGTTACACATTTTTCTTCTTGTGATATGAACTTTTAAGATTTACTCCTTTTGCAATTTTCAAATATGCAACAGGGTATTATTAACTATGGACACCATGCTGCACATTACTTCCCCAGGAATTGTTTATTTATAGCTGGAAGTTTGTACCTTTCGACCTCCTTCATCCAAACACCATCTTTGTTTTTGTACAAAATCTAGTTTTCCTGGCTCCTTACAACTGTACTCCTGGATTCGTGGGTATTCCTTTGTTCATTCTAGAAGTGTGGGGTGGAGGGGAGTTTAAGATATTCACTGACATGCGAAATGCCTTTAGAAGCTTCCATAGCTTTTCTTAAAAGGAGTTAGCATTTCAAATAGCTAATACCTTCTTAGGGTAGGGAATAATATTTTCTTGTGAGATTGCCATTTCTATTCCATGTTTCTAATTTTTGTCCCTGTGTTTATCCATTTATCCATTCATTTATCCATTCACTCATGCAAGGAACATACATTGGGACCCTGATGTACAAAGATTAGTGTGTCTTGAGGACCGCGTTCTCAGCTGCCTTCCTTGCTGTGATCCCAGGCATTTCTTTTCTTTTAAAAAATTTTTTTTATGTTTATTTATATTTGAGAGAGAGAGTGTGCCTGCGGTCGCGCGCGCTTGAGTTGGGGAGGGGCAGAGAGCTAGAGACAGAATCCTAAGAAGGCTCCAGGTTCTGAGCTGTCAGCATAGAGCCCTATGCGGGGCTGAACTCACGAGCAGTGAGTTCATGACCTGAGCTGAAGTTGGACGCTTAACCGACTGAGCCACCCAGGCACCCCAACCCCAGGTATTTCTTGATGTTGTTGGTAGACTTGTTTTTGAAGTCACAGAATTGAAAAGTGCATATGAAAAAAATATTCTCCAGGAGAAATAATGGGCGGAGAAGAAATGGAGGGATTCAAGTCTCAGTGTGGATGTTACCATTCTATTCTGTTTGCTTATAGTCATGCAGGTTGACTATGACCTGAGCGGGCCGAATCGTGGGGCAGGGAAAGGCAGGAGATGGCGAGGTGGAGAATGTTTGGCATTAGCTGGGCTTGCAGGAGCGGCTCTTCCACACCAAACACCCTGTGAGGGGATGTCTGGTTCCTAGGCTTCCTTCCTTTTGTGGGAAACTCGGAGCTCACCTGTTGGGCTGGCTCTTCTGCACGCTTCGTACAGTTCTGTCTCCAGGCTGCACATTAGATTTTAACAACATCAATGCCCAGGTCCTGCGCCGCCCCCCCCCCCCCGCGCGCGCAGATTTTAATTTATGGGGTCTGGGGTGGTGGCCGGTCATTTGCACTTGAAAAACGCTCCCCAGGTGATTCCTTTGTGCAGCTAGTTGAAGGTCGCAAACTCAGCTATGCCATCGAAATGCAATCACACAGCAATGCAGGTTTGGTAATAGTCTCTAACTTATCCATGGCAGGAGATCAATGGCACTGACCCCACTGAGCCTGGCGTAGCTTGGAAGCTAACGCTTTGTGTGTGTGGTTACTGAGTGCTTATACCCAAGCACAGTCCTTGTTCCTTTCCTGTCTGTTTCATGCGCTTCCCATTGCTCTGGGAAGTGGGGATGATACTAAGCACCTCAAAGTTGTGAGGGATCCCTGCACTCCCACAGCCTGTGTCATTAAAGTTGCTCAGAGAAAGAAAGTTCCTTCTTTGTGTCCCAGCCCCTCAACAAGTGTGTGTCACTGGTAAGTGCTCAGCTGATGTATATTGATTGCTGTAATTCTGGTTAAATGAGCACAGTTTGAATCTCCATTTGCTTGGTTACATATAAAGGCCCTTCTTACTTTAAAACCCTTCCCCACAGGGGTGCCTGGGTAGCTCAGTGAGTAAAGCATCCAACTTTGAGGCAGGTCATGATCTCACGGTCCATGGGTTTGAGCCCCGCATTGGGCTCTGTGCTGACAGCTCAGAGCCTGGAGACTGCTTCGGATTCGGATTCGGTATCTCCATCACTCTCTGCCCCTCCCCCACTCGCACTCTATCTCTTTCTCTCTCAAAAATAAATAAATGTTAAAAAAATAAAATAAAAAACCCCTTCCTGATCAAATATGACATTTAGAGTCCCTTCCATTTGGGGATAAGATCTGGCCTTGCAGGGCTCAGCAGTTGATTGATTGGAAGTCTTTACATGATCCACCCAAATTTTAGTAAGTCCATCCCATATATAGGCACTGTTTGGTGCCATATTCCTCTCTCCCAACTCCTTCAAAAGGACAGGCCCACAGGTACCTTTTTCTCTGCATTTATCTGGGTCACCCCCTTCTCTCCAGATCCAATCTGCACCTTCTCAGGTCCCGTGACAAGAAAATCCAGCTGTCCTTCCTCACCTAACCCCCCTGCCCTTCTCTGACCTTGCTTTCATTGATGATCCATTGGGCATTTGCTCCCTGCTTCCCTGCTGAAGTTTTTTTTTTTTTTTTTTTTTAATGTTTGGCTTATTATTTCCCTTCTAGTGCGACCCAACCTCACTCCCTCCACATATATACCACATATACTGCATCCCAAACACCAATACCCCTGTATTGGCCTTGCAGACCAGCTCCTAAAGATACCTGGAGAGGTAATTGTATGGACTAACCCCAGACCGACAGAACCAGAGTCTGGACCTGGGCTCATCTTCTGGGCGGGGGGGCAAATTCTGCTGGAGGGGCCAGCCCAGCTGCAGGTGCTGAGATGAAGTCTGATGTAGCCAATAAGAGCTCAGAAAGCTGTTTGTATGTGAAGTCCCCATAAGTTTAGGCACTGTGAAGTCGGCCATGGCATCTCATTCTTGTGGAACGGCTTCTCCCTCGCTGTGAGCAGGACTTCCGGGGCTCTCTGTGCTCAGACCCCTCCTTAACTTCTTCTCCCACTGCTAACCCTAGCTTGGCCATTCTGAGATATCTCAGGTTCCCATGATGGGACATGGCGGCTTGCATCTGTGAGCCTTGAACATGCTGTTCTATCTAGCACACGGAAAGTTATTTCTTTCACCAGTGGCTCCCAGACTTACTCGGCTCTACCCATTCAGGCTTTCTACCTGCTTGTTGCCATAGCGATTTGTTTCTACACCTGCCCAGCTCATCATTTTGTAACTTTGTTAACATGCCTGTCTCTCCTTGAGGGTAGAGATTTTGTCCTCTTTTCTGATAGCCAGCACAGCACCTGGCATTTAGTGTTGATTCTGTAAATACTAGTTGGGTGAATGAATGGAAGTCCCAGTGTGGACAAGCAACAGGAGGGCAAAGGAATCTGGTGGGTGTTATTTAGGGATCCAGGCAGACAGGCAGTTGGGATTAGGGAAGCCACTAAGCAGAGTGATAATCTCTTGGGAATCAGTGGCAGGGAAAGGACAGGGTACCAGCTCAAGAAGGCCAGATGACAGGATTCAAGGATGGGGAACAAGGAAGAAGTCAGGTAATGAAATTGGGGGGGGGCGTGTAGGGTGGACATTTTTGGGACCAAGACCTGAGCTCACATTCTAAACCAGAACACGTGATCAGGGACAACCTAGCCGCAGAAATAAGGAATCTAGATACTTTCCGTGTTCACAGATGGCATCCAAATATGGAGAGAGAACAGAATCCAGTGATTAGAAGGGGCTGAATAACTTAAAGAGATTATTAATCTGGGTTTTTTTTTCTATCTACTCATTTAGTATAAAGCAAAAATGGATTATATTCTTATAATTAAAATGACTGATGGTGAATATTGACTACAGATTTAAAACCCTGATTATATTTAACAAAATCTTATTTGCATAGCCACTAACTTCTAAGCATCTCAAGGTAGCACTTTATTAACACACACAGGCAAAAAGTATTTTGATTTCTAGAATGTTCCACACACAAGTGACCAGGGGTTTTTGCACCCCCAGTTCTTGTAGTCAAACGAGCATAAGAAATACCCAAAGAATCCTGCTACATGTGCTCCTCAGCTCAGGTCGGGAAGAGATTTTTGTTCCTGAATGCCTCAAACACCAGTATAACTCATCTTACTGCTTTAGAATAATGTCACCGTAAACAGAAAGAGAACTGATTGGCCACTACATTTCTACTGCACGGGGTTTTCTTTTAAAGAGGGTGACTTCAGAATACTCTGTGGTGAGTGACTTTAAACTGGTTGGCATTTCTTGGGGCACCTGGGTGGCTCAGTTGGTTGAGTGGCGTCCAACTTTGGCTCAGGTCATGATCTCGTGGTTTGTGAGTTCAAGCCCCGCGTCAGGCTCTGTGCTGACAGCTCAGAGCCTGGAGCCTGTTTCGGATTCTGTGTCTCCCTCTCTCTCTGACCCTTCCCACATGTGCTCTGTCTCTCTCAAAAATGAATAAACATTAAAAAAAAAACTGGTTGGCATTTCTTAACTAGCTCATGCAGTTATGTTTTCATAATAGAGGTTTTTTTTTTTTTAAAGGAGCTCTACCTGCCTGCCTTTGGAACACATTGTCTAAGTCGAAGAACAGCTGTTCTCCTCCGGGCATTCTGGGCTGACCCATCCTCTTCTTGGGAACAGAACAAAGGCATACAGAATTTATGTCACAGATGGATTTTTGTTTGATAAAAATCACTTATTACCGAATGAAAGAATGGCCCATTCTCCTTAGAAATATGAGCATAACATCTCCTGTGTCTTTAGTGGGTCCCAACTTTGTTGGTTTCCTGTTAATTATTATAATCGACTGAATTAAGATATGCCTCATTCAGGTGGTCAAACGCTCCCTGAAAATTTGTGCACAAGACAGCGTTCTGTAAGTGAAACAATTTGAAATTGGAGAGGAAAAGAATTCCAAAATAATATTTGAAGGAATCAGCTAGTAAAGAAGATAAACATCACTTTGGTTTCTGTTACGAACTTTCCTAACCCGATTTTGTTACACAAGATATTTAGGTTCTTTTTCGGTGAATGATGGTACCCACTGAGAGGTTTGAGGTGCATGAGAATTCACTGCTCCTCAACAGTCTAACCCGCTAGATGATGTCAGATGCACGGCTTACACAGTACACATTATTAACATACCTTAATTATCGGTCAGGTGAGAAAACAGGTCATATCCAATCAATCTGATAGAGTTGCAGCTTTCTGTCCTTTGGGGTGTGAAGACTTCTTCCTTGAATCAGCAGCAAGCAATATGCAACCTTCCTAAGCCTCCTTCTGGCTCCAGGACATTTTAGGGGTCAGTCCTCAGGGGGCACCACCGTCCTTCAGAATGAAGGCTATAGGCTGCATTTTATACCCTGTACATGCAAGGGTGAGGAGACACTCTGACCTACTTTAACAGTTTTATTGGGGTATAATTTACATACCATAAAATTCTACCAGTTGGATGTGTACCGTGCAGTGTTTTTTTTTTTTTTTTTTTTTTTAAGTAAATTTAGAGTGTTGTACTGTCATTACCAAAATCTGGTGTGGAATATTTCCAAGACATCAAAAGGCTTCCTCATGCCCCTTTCCACTCAGTCCCCACCTCCACCCTCACCTCGGCCCCAAGTGATCATCCGCTTTCTGCACTTTTTGACTTGCCTTTTCTGGAAATTTCATATGCATGGAGTCAAACAGTGTATATTCTTTTGTGTCTATCTTCTTTTGTTTAAATGGTATTTTCTAGATTCATCTAGATTGTGGAGTGTATCTGGAGTTTGTTATACTTTATTGCTGAATAAAATTTCATTGTGTAGATAGCCACATTAATTTAATTTAATTAATTTAATTAATTTATTTTTTGAGAGAGAGAGAATGCACATGAGCCGGGGAAGGGGCAGAGGGAAAGGGAGAAAGAGGATCTTAAGCAGTCTCCATGCTTAGCGAGGAGTCCAACACAGGGCTCTATCCCACGACTCTGGGATCATGATCTGAGCCAAAATCAAGAGTTGGTCGCTCAACTGACTGAGCCACCCAGGCACCCCATAGCCACATCTTAAAAACTCCAGTCTCCAGTTGATGAACATTTTGATTATTTCCATTTTGGGGCTGTTAGGAATAATGCTATAAACATGTGCATTCACGTCCTCCTATAGCCGTGTTTCATTTTTCCTGAGTGAAATTGCTAAGAATAGAATATAGGTCATATGGGAGGTTTATGTTAACTTTTTAAAGAGACTGTGAGATTATTTTCCAAAGTGGCTGCACCATTTATACATTCCTACCAGTAGTGTATGAGAATTCCAGTTCCCCTCATCTTTACCAACACTACATATCGTCTATCTTTCTGCTTGTGGACATTTTCGTGACTGTGAAGTGGTGTCTTGTGCTTTAACTTGCATTTCCTAATAATTAATGATATTGAGCATATTTCATGTGCTTACTAGCTATTCATATACCTTCTGTGGTGAAATATCTGTTCCAATATTTTGCCCAGTTTTTATTGGGTTTTTCTGTCTTTGGAGTATCGAGTTATAAAAGTTCTTCATATTTTCTGGATACAAGTCTTTTATCAAAAATGTGATTTGAAAGTATTTTTTTCTCAGCTTATGATTTGTCTTTAGTTTTTCTTTTTTTAAAATATTTTATTTTATTTTATTTATTTTTTTAACATGTACTTATTTTTGAGAGATAGAGAAAGACAGAGCATGAGCAGGGAAGGGGAAGAGAAAGAGGGAGACACAGAATCTGAGTTCTGAGCTGTCAGCACAGAGCCCGATGCGGGACTTGAACTCACATACTGCGAGATCATGACCTGAGCTGAAGTCAGAGGTTTAACCAACTGAGCCACCCAGGTGCCCCAATTTTATTTTTAAGTCTTCTCTTCACCCAACATGGGGCTCAAATTTACAGTGCTGAGATTGAGTCGCGTGCTCTACTGAGTCGACCAGGTACCCCTAGATTTTCTTTTTATTTTTTAATTTTTTTTAATTTTGAAGTTAGTAGCATACAGTATAGTCTTGGCTTTGAGGGTAGAACCCAGTGATTCATCACTAAAACATAACACTCAGTGCTTATTCCAACAAATGCACTCCTTAATGTCCATCACCCATTTAACCCAGCCCCTAGATTTTCTTAATAGTGTGTTTTGAATTACCAAAGTTTTTTAAAATTTTATTTTAGGTCCATTTTATCATTTTTTTCTCTTATGGATTGTTCTTTTGATGTCATATTTAAGAATTCTTTTGCTCAATCCAAGGTCACAAAGGTTTTCTCCTCTGTTTTCTTCTAGAAGTTTTAATGTTTAGCTTTTACATTTAGGTCTATGAACCACTTTGAGTTAACTTTTATGTGCAGTGAGGAGGCAGAATCTAAATTCAGTTTTTGCATATGGATATACAGTAGTCCCAAACATTTGTTGAAAAGACAATATTGCCTTGGCATTTTGTCAAAAGTCAGTTTGCCATAAATATGAGTGTATATCCCCAGAATCTATTTTGTTCCTTTGATTCATATGTATTTTTTCATGCTAACACCCTGCTGTCTGGATTCCTTTCCTTTTATAGTAAATTTTGAAATCTGTAGTGTAAGACATTCAATTTTGTTTACTTTTTCTAAATTGCTTTGACAGTTTCAGGTCCTTTGCATTTCCATTAGTAACAGCTTGTCAATTTCTACAACCGATGCCAACTGAGATTTTGATAGGAAGTGGATTGAATCTAAAGATGAATTGGGGGAGAATTGCTGTCTGATAGTATTGAGTCATCCTATCTGTGAATAAAAACATCTCTTCAGGGGTGCCTGGGTAGCTCAGTTGGTTAAGCACCCAACTCTTGATCTCAGCCCAGGACTTGATATCAGCGTTGTGAGTTTAAGTCTTGCATTGGTCTCCACCATGGGCATGAAGTCTACTTAAAAATGGCGGGTAGGGGGACCATCTCTTTCTTCATTTAGGTCTTTAATTTCTCTCAGAAATGTTTGGTAGGTTTTCAGTGTGTTGGTCTTAAATTTCTTTTGTTAAATTCTTTTCTTAAATATTTTCTTCTTTGTGAATATAAAAATGCTGGGACGTATGGAGAGCTGATCAAGTCCTCCTTTGCGCTCCTGTTTCCAGGACATCCGTGGTAGGTGTTTGGCTGGTCAGCTCAATGTAGCTTGCACTCCTGGGACTGCAGTCTCGGGCCAGCAAAACCGCAAGCAATCCCCATTCATTTATATGTTTTCTATTGAATTGACTACTTTTATGACAACATCATTGTGTTTCCACTCTCTGCTCTGGATGGGGCCAGCCGTCAGTCCCCAGCAGTGAAGCTGCTGCTGCCCAGGCCTGCACTGTTCTGGTAATCTTCCATGGAGGTGAGGAGCTGGGTGAGGGTGCAGCAGCCTGGGCAGAGGGCTGATTTACCCGCCAGTCTTTCATGAAACCCTGGCAGCTTTCCGTAAAGAACAGCTCCTCAATTTGTTATTGGTCTTTGCTTGATTTCAGAGTCCTAAAATAGCTGTTTTTAAACATTTTGTCCAATTACATATTTTTTTTCAGGGGAGGATTTATCAACCCCTTTATTGTGCCATAAGATATTTTAACTTATGTAGATACCTTGACCACCATGAATTTCTCTAGTGAGAGTCCATTTCTTTCTTGCTTGCTTGCTTTTGTGTGTGTGTGTGTGTGTGTGTGTGTGTGTTTTGTAGAGAGAGAGGGAGAGCGTGCATATGCATAAGCAGGGGAAGGGAAAGGGGCAGAGAGAGAGAGAATCTCAGGTGGGCTCCACATGGAGCGTGTCTTACCACGCCCCTCGGATCATGACCTGAACCGAATTCAGCTGACTGAGCAACCCAGGCACTCCGAGACTCAATTTCTATTACCTGTCTTGTCATTAGCAACCGACTAGTTTTCTGTCCATTTCTGATATGCTTCTTGCTAATTAGCAAAATGCTGGTGTTGATGGAGACAGATGACAGAACACTACGATGGGCGCCTCTAGAATACGAGCAGTCTTCCTGACTGGAGTGTCAGCTGACTACCCCCCGGAGGTACGTCACCAACTTTAACACTAGCTGCATCTGGGTAGTTTAACCTAAGACAGACACACACACACACACACACACACACACACACACACTATCACAGTCTTTATACTGAAGTATCTTAAAGTAAATTTCAGATACTATACCTATTACCATTTATACTTAAGTAGATGTTCAATGTGAGTCAAACCTCAGTTTACATCCCCAGTTTGACTAATTGTCAGCACAGGCCAGTGAAAGGGAACTCTGGGAAATGCAATCTCCACGAGGAAATGAACACCACATTTAAAGAAATGCTGTATTGGCAGCCTGGGGGCATGGTCCCAGAAGTTGGAAGAAGGGCCGACATTCTCCTGTAAACAAATGAGGCCCCTAAACCTGCCAACTCCTTCGGGGTGAGAGGCGTGGGGGTAACACAGAAGGAGGTCTGTGCCAAGATGCAGGAAGGGGAGGGAAGGGGCAGGAAGGGAAGGGCCAAGGAAAGGGAAAACTGTCCATGTGGACCCTGCAACTTGAGCTTGAACCAAGAAACTTAGAATGGGAGACCTGTAAGCCACAGTGGAGAGCAGAGTAAAGATGGGCCATTTGGTTTTTACTCGTTTGTTCTAAAAGAAAATACGCTACAGAAGATGTATATCAATGTGGTTTCTTTGAGAGTAATCTATTAACCCAGAGTCTCGGTTCTGATTTCCTCATTACTAATGTGTGGAAATAAAGTAAATTTTCCTGGCCTGTATTATCATGATAAAATATAATATAGAGAAGAACTTAACAAATAAAGGGTTATTATGGGGGACCTGGAGGGCTCAGTTGATTAAGCATCTGACTCCTAATATTGTCTTGGGCCATGATCTTGCGGTTTGTGAGATTGAGCTCCACGTCAGGCTCTGCACTGAGCATGGGGCCTGCTTGGGATCCTCTCTCTCCTTCTCTCTTTGCCCCTCCCCTGCCTATGCGCACACACACTCTCTCTCAAACTAAAGAAACCTTTTTCAAAAAAGGGTACTGCTGTAGTGAACAGTGATGAACTGTGTTTCCGTGACCTTCCCTACCTATCTCCAGCTGTTTTCTTCCCTGGAATGGGGCGCTGGCCCCACCTGTGAACCGCCCTGCTTGTGCCTTCAGAGGCGCTCTTGAAAACTCTTCCTTCCCCTTCATGTACACCTAGATCTACGTTCTGTCCCAGAAGCTCAAATGCAAGGTTCTGAGGCAGCCAGGGAAGAGATGTCCTGCTGTCCTATCCAACCCACTCCTCCCCACCTTGTACAAACCCCACCCCGCAGGCCTCTGGGAAAAGACACCTGGCCAGAGTGTCAGCAACCTGCAAGACTCAGGCTTAGAGGGTGACTCTCCATCCAAGTGAGACCGTGCCAAGTAAATGTCCTTCTTCTAAATGAAAAAAAATTTTTTTAATGTTTATTTATATTTGAGAGAGAGAGACAGACAGACAGACAGACAGAGGGTGAGCAGGGGAGGGGCAGAGAGAGAGAGACACAGAATCTGAAGCAGGCTGCAGGATCTGAGCCGTCAGCACAGAGCCTGATGCGGGGCTCGAACTCATGAGCAGTGAGATCATGACCTGATGCTTAACTGCCTGAGCCACCCAGGCGCTCTCTTCTTTTAAATTGTAACATTATATTGTAAACATTTCACTGTATCTTCAACAGCATCCTTTGCAATATGAGTGAAGTAGGCCAGTGATAGCATTATTCACATGGAACCCGGCAGAAGAATCAAACCCACTGGTTTGCCTTAATAGATTTCCCTGGTTGATGCTCATTTAAGCTTGTTGATCTATTGTGTCTTTAGTTTGGGAACTCTTGAAGATTCTTCTCTTTACAATAAGCCAAAAGCCTTCATTTAACTGAAGCACCTTATTCCCGCTAGAAATAGTTGCTCAGAGTCTCCAAGACGTGAATGCAGAATGGGGAGTCTGGAGTTCTGTTGAAGTGGTGACAAAACTTCTGGAGGAAGCATGATCTTACTAATTAGTCTGCTGATCGTTATGCCAAGGCTTGGCTGAATTAGCCAACCCCAGAGTGGTATTAGAGCTAGAAACAACCCAGGGAATTATATAATCTCTGGAATCCAGAGCAGCAGCCCCTGGAGATTCTCTGTCATGATGCATCCCAGCCCCACGTCAGACCTGCAGTGGGAATCTGCATTTTTAAGGAGATCTCCAGGTGATCTATGCATGTAAAGCTGGAGAAGTCATTCTCAAATCCTTTTGCACAGTCCAGTGCAGAATGACTTTCGAATATCTTATGCGTAGCTAAATTGTAGGGATCACATTTGTGGATGCTAAGGGTCCTCTTCTTCTTTTTTTTTTTTAACGTTTTTTATTTATTTTTGAGAGACACAGAGAGATACAGCATAAGCGGGGGAGGGGCAGAGAGAGAGGGGGACACAGAATCTGAAGCAGGTTCCAGGCTCCAAGCTGTCAGCCCAGAGCCTGATGCGGGGCTCGAACTCACAAACTGTGAGATCATGACCTGAGCCCAAGTCGCAGGCTTAATCGACTGAGCCACCCAGGTGCCCTCTCTTCTGTCTTTAATGGCATGGGATTATTAATTCAACCTTAGATCATGGTAACTTTTTTCGGAGTACTGCTTTCATACTATGTATACCTATCACAGGAACCATAATATCCATTTCACCTTCGTCAAGCTCATCCTATGCTTGCAGATGGATTTTGGGGAGGAAAGTGGAGGGTCCTGCATTTATCCCTATTAAACTTCTGCTGGTTTTATTTTGGCCATGTTGAGGTTCCACTCATTCCACGACCTCACGTATTCATGTCCCATACATGTGATGCCTTTTTAGATCAATATCTCTGTTAGGATTAATAATATTAACAAGGACGCATTGAGAACACGGTGTGGAGAACCCAAGTGTCTACTCTCAGTTCAGTATACTTTAAGTTGCTTCTCTTTTCTTCAAGATAGCTTTATGGGAAAGTACACTGCTTCCCCCTTTCCCCATGAAAATGCTCCTGGGACATCTTGGGCTTTCCATAGGAAATCAATTCCTATCTAAGGTGCTCTAGGACAACCAGCTGAGAGTGACTGAGTTACCATGACAGAGGGAGCATGGGGATCTGTAGTAGGATGGAGGCCAAAGGAAGATAGGGTTTAAGGAAGAGGGAAAGGTCAGTTTTGAAAGAAGCTCGTGCAAGGTCAGGTAAACTGAAGGTGAACTGCAGATAGGGTTGGGCAACATGGAAGTTGATGCCCTTGAAAAGGGCATTTTTAGTGACTTACAGGAACAGAATCCCAGTTGAAGGTGAGTGAAGAGCAGATTTGAGGCAAACAACTGGAGAGACATTGAATGAAATTCTTATATACATCTTTGACTTAGTAACAGCTTTTTGGAAAAAAAAAAAGAGAGAAACAACTGCATTAAATGTATACATCTGTTGAAAGAGGTAGCCTGATTTCAGAAACAAACAATGGTACTGGACCTGAGAAAATACAAGATTATCAATCCCAGTGAGAATACTACCAAGATCATGAAAGTCTGTGTACTTTTGATTGGAGTGTTTACTCTAGTTGTTAAATGTATTTGTCTACAGTTGGTCTCCAAGGTGGGAGATATCTCAAAATGATTTCTTTGTTTGTAAGATGTCCCGGTCGGAATGTACTGGACAAAAAATGAGCTGTGATCTGGTGGACCCAGCCACTTTGGGGTCATCGTACTGGTGTTCAGTTACAGGTGGTGACTTTGAAAGGCAGATGATTTCATCAAGGGTAAATGGACACTTGTGGGGACAGTCCTCGATGGACACTACTGCTGGGCCCATGAAGAGCTAGTGCAAAATGAAAATAGGGGGCTCTTTGTTTAAATTATGAAAACTTTCAGGACAGTTTCAGCAGAGCATTAAACGGAAGGCACTGGTCACACACCCTGGAAGTGTGGGGGGCACATTCCTCAACAGGCTTGCCAAAGTTTTAAAGCAGAAGCAAGGAAAATCTATATCACAGAGCACAGCAGTGGCAGAAGAAGGAGAAAGAAATAATTAAGACCTTGAAGCGTTTGTAGGAAAGTTGATGGTTTTTGGAAGCATTTGGCTGGTTAGAAAATGTTGAATTAACTGATGTTTTTAGGTATTTAAACAAATGCTATAAACATTGCACACATTGTACATGATATAAGCAAAATATAATATGACTACATTTGAATTCAACAGGCTGGCAATATTGAACTTGAAGGCCATACTTGCTTTTTTACTTTCCTTTCAGTTAGTTCACCCTGTAAGGATCTGGAAGGAGCGGGGAGTGGTAGTGCCTTTCTAGGGCAGCAGGAAGGATACGAAATTTTCACACTATGTGTGTGTGTGTTGAGAATCTTTTGTGTTTTGCCTAAATGCAATAATGTTTTCGACAAGTAGCATATTTAAGTTGCTGCCCTTGGCAGCCACAGAGAAAGACACTTTCTGATGAATGAATCCTAGTTTTTGTCTCTGCAACTGAACTTTTAGGCTGAATCAAAAACCACAGTGTCATGGAATACAAGCATTAAACAAGCCTTTGTGGGAGGAGTGGGCGGATCCCGATAAGGTGCTGTTTTCTGCAGAGGATATTTGTGCCCAGCTGGTTCATTCTGCTTATTTATCTTACAGTGAAAACCACTGTCTTTGTCAAGGACACCTTGAGTCCGTTGCTATGGAAATGGGACTCAGCAAAACCCTGAGAAGGCCTTTAACTCACTACCCCCTCTGGTTTTTCTGAGATTAAACTTCTCTTCATCTTCCCACGTGAGACAAAAAAAGTCACTGTGTTAAATGCCAAACTCCCAGGAGTTTGGATTTGACTTTTCCTCACTGATTATGTGGGGTCTTTCTTTCTTTCTCTCCTTCTCCCGGCTCCTCCCCCTCTTTTTCCCCACTGAGTTGGAAAGGGCCTTGGAATCTCTAGAATATCTTAAAGCTTTTCTTTTACTAACAGCCATCAATGATTAAATTGGTGTAGTCCAAAAACCAAGTATTTGCTTTTGAAGGAGAAAGAGCTGTGGGCGGGGAGCCATTCTCTCTTGGTGCCCTGCTTCTGTCTTGAGTTGACAGGGCTCCCAGCCTAAAGGGGACCCCAAGTTGTCTTTATTTAAAAATGCTCCCAAGTGTGAGATTTTTGAGAGAACAAAATAACTGGTCACTTTTGAATAATTTGCATTGGAAACAAAAGCCCCTTTTAACACTAAGCAAGCGAGACTTTTGCACATTTCAGCATTAGCCTTGATAGTATATTATTTCAATGTTCTGAGAATAATGGGATTTGATGTACAAAACAAGTTCACTTAGTAGTGATTAAAATGATTTTTTATTTAGGATAAATAACTTGAAATAGGGTTTCTTTAAACGATGTGCTCCTGTTATGATAACATAGTCGCAGGTTTCCTGAGGGAAAGGAACAGAAGAGGAAGGAACAAGGTGTGATAAGGAGCCTCTGTCAGTTGCTGATCAGTCACAAGTAAAAGGGGGTAAACAGTTTCACTTATGCTTATTTTTCATATACACCTAATTTATAACCTGCAGGGATGTTTGTGTTGTTTTCTAGAAAAAGACGTTTAAGGTAAGATGAATTTTGCCGCGACTTGTAAGTGGCCCCCTGAACATATTTTAGAGGTTGGGGATGTGCCACTATAAGTAATTTCAACTTAAACCCTCCTCAGTCTTTCCCCCTCTCTTTCACATAGGCCCACAGTCCTCAACATTCATAGAGAACGTGTCCCTGAAAATAAGGTCCAGTGCCAAATGCAAGAAATCATGTGATAACTTGATGAGGGTGAATGGAGGAGGAGGGAGGAAATAATGATGTCATGAAAGTTTATGTTAGTTTCCTCAAGGTATCTCATCTCCTGGCCCAGGCAGCCTGGGCGACATTAAGGGCTCATTTTCTACTCAGTGCCCCAGAGCTGGAGGCGGGCGCCATGCCAGGCCCACCTGGTCAGGTCACGTGGGACTTTACCAGATCAGGACATTAACTCTTGGCATGGCCGGGGGCCCTTCTCACTCACCTTCATGACCCACCTGGATCAGAAGGTCAGGGACCTCCTGGCTGCTTTTGTCCAAAGATGAACTAGATTTGGGGAAGAGGAGGTGGGGAAAGGAGACTAAGAGTCACCTATGCCATCAGCCCCTGACTCACAACACTTTAGTAAGAGCACTTTCCCTTCCTGGCTTCTTGGCCTTTTGGTACCAATGGTCCCCCTTGGGGAAGCTGGCAGGCCTATTCTTAGCATGTTTTTAATTGCATACAAAACAGATTACAAAGAAAGCCAAATATATTAAAATATAGCACTGCCCTTAAGAGTTAGCATAACTGACTCTTCAAACTGGTCAAATGTCACCTCCTCAGAGACATCTTCCCCTATCATCTCCTAGGACAGTGAGAGAAGATTGTGATTTACAAATATGCATTTAACTTACAGGGATTTATAACCACACAGTGTCGCAAAGGCAGCATCAGGAGGAGCACTAAGCAAAGAAGAAAGGGAGGAGGCAGGGAGGAGGGAAGGGGGTCAAGTGTGAATAGAGGGAGCCATCCTGCTCAGCCTTCTGCACGGTGAGTCCCTTGCCTGGAGAATCTGGGTTTCTTTCATGATGCACAGGACTCTGGGCTGAGTGTGTCTCTTCTGTTTAAAGGTAGATACTTCTCATACTCAGCGGCCCTTAAAGGCAAACCTGCTACTTCATCTGAAATCAAACCAGAGAAACAGAGACTCAAATACATGAAATATAACCACGTAAGTCTAACTATAGTTGAGGAAATGGACATTAGTGGTATCCACTTATAATATGCAAATAATAAGAGTAACTCTTTATTGAGCTTTTACTACATTATATTTTACCCATAATCTGATTTAATGCTCACAAAAGTTCCTAGGCAGTGTTCTTCTCATTGCACAAATAAGGAGACTGAGGAGTAAAGCCACTTAGTCATGGCCACACAGCTGGTAAACTCATAATTCACATTCATGGTGCAATGACTCAGAAGCCCATGTTCTTCCTCCTTACCCAGATACCGCCTTTCATAAGTCATGGTGAATGTAATAGACTTTACATTCTAATAGAATTGATAGAAAATACATGATTGGAGTGGACATTTCCATTTTAAGCCTGAACGTGTACAGATTCGACATTAAACCTGCCATATTAAATAGAACTTATTGTCTTGGAAGAATTCCACATGATGTAGATTTATGCCCTGGGGAGTAGGCAAGAGGCAAGGAAGTGCTATTGCCATTCACATAGATCAGAAGCAAAGCCAGCCTCTCAGAGTTCTCTGGCTTATTATCAGGATTGTATGAAGCATCATTTGTTTCTCTCCTTCTTATCTTGAGAGTCAGAAGCTCTGGGGAGTGATTCCTAAAGTAGCAAAAGAAAGAGGAAAGGAAGGAAGGAAGGAAGGAAAGAAGGAAGGAAGAGAAAGAAAGAAAAAGAAAAGGGAAGGGAAGGGAAAGAAGGAAAGAAAGGGAGAGAAAAAGAGAGAAAGAAATAGAAAGACAGTTTATATTTCTTTTGAGTTCTTTTAAAAAATTTTTTTAACATTTATTTATTTTTTGAGAGACAGAGAGAGGCAGAGTGTGAGCAGGGAGAGAGGCAGAGAGAAAAGGAAACACAGAATCCGAAACAGGCTCTAGGCTCTGAGCTGTCAGCACAGAGCCTGATGTGGGGCTGGAACCCATGAACCGTGAGATCATGATATGAATCCAAGTTGGATGCTTAATTGACTGAGCCACCGTGCCCCTCTTTTTGGTTCTTTTATCCAAAATGATAAAAGAATTACCAAATTACTTCTCTTTGCCTTTCTGTACATTGAATGGAGAAACATTTTTCTTACTTCATTTTCCAAATAGTGGGAAAGAGAATGGTGGACAAATTTACCTGATAATCTATTAAGGTAAAATTCCAGAATTTGAATAACTTAGAAAAAAGGGCTCATAAAAATACTCATTTAATAGTTGAAGAAATTGGGATGCCTGTGTGGTTCAGTCAGTTGAGGGTCTGACTCGGTTTCGGCTCAGGTCATGATCTCACGGTTCGTGGGATGGAGAACCACGTTGGGCTCTGTGCTGACAGCACAGAGCCTGCTTGGGATCCTCTCTCTCCACCCCTCCCCTGCTTGCACTCTATCTCTCCCTCTCTCAAAAATAAATAAATAAGCTTAACAAATAGTTGAAGAAATAGAGGCTCTGAGAGGCTGATTTGCCTGAAGACGTGTAGTTAGTGGTGAAACCAGGAAGAGTCTAGATTTAGGCTCCTGGTTCTGTGCACTTAGTAGTAATCCAGGAGTGAGAGAGCATTCCTTCATTCATTTATTTATTCTTCCATTCAAGCTTTATTGCACATTCACATGAGCCAGAGGCAAACTTAGGGCAAGTAGGATATTGTTCTGCCCCAAAGTAATCCACGGATTGATCAGAGTTGTTTTTATTTTCCGGAGAAAGATAGTGAGGAGAGAAAAATGGAAGGGAGAGGGGAACTGGTATAAATGCTAAGTGCAGATGGGGCATGCTGATTAAGGACAAGACATTTAATTTTTAAAAAATTTTTTAAACATTTATTTATTTTTGAGAGAGAGAGACAGAGCATGAGCAGAAGAGGGACAAAGAGAGAGAGTGAGACACAGAATCTGAAGCAGGCTCCAGGGTCTGAGCTGTCGGCACAGAGCCTGATGCAGGGCTCAAACCCACGAACCGTGAGATCATGACCTGAGCTGAAGTCAGACGCCTAACTGACTGAGCCACCCAGGTGCCCCAAGAAGAACATTTATATTAGTCTGGGATTCTGGAAAGATCAGGGCTGAGCTTGAATGGTGAGTAGGGCATGAAGGATTATATGAAATGTGCAAAGGAAAGGAAAATGAAATTTATTTGAAGATGAACAAGAGGAGCTGCGAAAGGATTTTAGACCTGCCTTTGCCTGAGTACACACCCTCCTTCATCTGCCTGGATTATCCCTAACTGTGTTCCTTGTTCTAGAGTCTCTCCTCTAATATGTTTTAAAATATTGTTGCATTTTAAATATTATTCTTGCTAGAATCTGTGAGTAGATACTTGTCTTTCCCTTCTGATTGTGAGAGTCTGAGGGTTAGGAGCAGCCCAGCTCAGGCATCCTGGTGTCTCAGTGGGGTGCCTGGCATAGTGCTTTGATCCTACAAGATTCTCACTGAAAGTTTATTGAACTTAATCAGACATCCTCACCTACTTCTTCGGGCTCATGTGGATACATTACCAAAAAATGAAATCATGCATCTTCCTAAAATTCAAGTCATTAGAATGCTTTAATACTATTAACCTGGAATATTATGTTATTAGAATACCTTGATGTTATTATCCTAGAACAGTATTAAATCCTTCCGGAGTTTTTCTCTGAATAATGCCATTTGTAGTTGTTAGAGGTGCTGTTTTTATTGTTCAACCAGGCAACTACCAGGATTCAAAGAGAGTGCTGGCAAACAGGGTAATTTCTTTTTTTTTTTAATTTTTATAAAATATTTATTTTTGAGAGAGAGACAGAGACAGAGAGAGATAGAGTGCAAACAGAGGAGAGGCAGAGAGAGATGGAGACAGAATCTGAAGCAGGCTCTAGGCTTTGAGCTGTCAGGGCATAGCCCAATGCGGGCCTCAAACCCACGAACCACAAGATCATGACCTGAGCTGAAGTGGGACACTTAACCAACTGAGTCACCCAGGAGCCCCAGAGTGGTTTATTTCTAATACCAGCCTCCTCAAATCAATTTATAGATATTTAGTTGGATAAATGGGTGAGGTTAGGGTAAATGGAGAACAAAATGGATTTGAATTTTTTTTTTAAATCACAAATTTCTCAGTTCAGAAACTTACATTCCTATTTTTCCAAATTTCTCCATGATTGAATAAGTAACTTTGATTAATTTTTCAAAATAAAAACTCCTGACAGCAAAAGCCACTTTGATTATTCAACCCCATAAAATTTTTGTAATTTTTAATTCCATTCTGGGGAATAAAATGATCTGAAATTATTGCCCCAGACTCCTTAACTAAGAATTGCAGATCATTTTCTTTTCAGGATATCACATTGATTTTGAATATGGATTAGTATAACATCATATACTAACATTTTGTAGAACTCAACACTGTCTTTTTCCCCAAAACAGAGAACAAACCTCCCTAGAAAAACTCATGATTCTCCTATACACAAATGCATTAAGGCCCTCAATCATTGAGCCTGAACCATTTGAGAAATACTGATGAAAAAGATGTTGCAATTAGCTTCAGGGCTAATCCACATTTTAGATACTTCAGTTTTAAGGCAGCAGAAATATTTCCTGCTGAGAAAAACATCTAGAAACCTCTAACGATGAATTATTAAGCTATCTGGAAGTCTCTCAGATGAAAACTTGGGTAATTATGTGTAATAGCATTGTTGCCTACCACCTTTGTGGCATTTTGTTTTGTGTTTTTTTGTTTTGTTTAACCTCATATTAATAAGAGAATTTCTGCTAGATTGATGAGGTCCTAACATGCATTTAAGAAGGCCAAATGTACTCAGGCTGTGAAGAAAGGGAATTAAAAAAAAAAAAAACTACTAGTGAATGAGAAGGAATTTATTTCATGCTCAGTGGAGTTTGGCACTATAAAGTCTTTAGCTACTGGCTAAATACATGCATAGAGAAGCTGATTCCATGTGTGTCCCATTGAATGAGGGGAAAATACAGATTAGTATTACAGGAACACTAACTAAATAATGTCTTTCAACAAAAATGTGTAGTCTAATTTATTAAGTGCACGGCTAGGGAATGGGAAAACTGTGTCACATATGTATCCTGCTGCACCCTCATTCTGCCTTTGATTTTTATGCATAAAAATCAAACGTTTGCTCTTGTTAGATTCTTGATCCCGATGCCCTTTCTCACTCTTTGATTTTCTATCCCTCCTCCAACTTGAAGCTCGGGTAGTTTCCCTTTACTGAGATATTTCAGTGGTCTTTGAAATGTTTCAGCAACCTGAGGTTTAAAAAATTATTATTATTATTATTTTTAAGTAGGCTCTACACTCAGCATGAAAACCACCACAGGCCCTGAACCCACGACCCAGAGATCAGGACCTGAGCCGAGATCAAGAGTCAGAATGCTTAACCAACTGGGCCACTCAGGTGCCCCTTAAAAATTTTTTTTAACATATTTTTTCTAGTGTGTATTACTACCTTTTTTTCATCTTCTAGCAGATGTTGTCATATGCAACAGGGAACAGTAATTATTTTATAATACTGATAATACTGAAGTGAGACTAAATGTATTCATGTAAGGAATAATGTTTAGTGAATAGTTTTTTTTTTTCAAACACTAGTTTATCTGAGAAGAAAGATTTGTTTTAGTGAAGGACAGCCAAGATGTTTTAATGACATTAGCTATTTAAAGGTTTTCTACTCAGCCATGCTACCGAAGGAATTTATTTTTCTTTTTATTAAAATTGTATTTATGATACAATTTTAGAAGTTCTTTAAAGCCTATCTAGTAGAGGGGCACTTGGGTGGCTCAGTCAGTTAAGCATCCTACTCTTGACTTCAGCTTATGTCATGATCTCACCATTTCATGAGTTTGAGCCCCGTATCGGGCTCTGTGCTGACAGCATGGAGCCTCCTTGGGATTCTCTCTCCCTCTCTCTCAGCCCCTCCCTTGCTCAAGCTGTCTCTGTCTCTCTCACAAATAAATAAACATAAACAAAAATTAAAGCCCATCTAGTACAAAAAAACCACCTGATGCTGATTACTATAAACGAGATATTATTCAACCAAATTATGTTAAGTTTATGTTCATAAGGTTTGAGCTTCTTTTCATCAGTGACTTGGGCAGGGACTTCTGAGTCCAGAGAGCATGTGCCCTCACCACTCCCAGCTGCGCCCCCTCCCCCGCCCTGTAACTCAAGGCCATTGAGGTTCTCCAGAGTGGGAGGGACCCCTGGGCAGGAAGCAGAAAGTTCTCCTGATGTGAAGCAACTGGAGGGGGAGGATAAAGAAGTGGGAGCCCTTGTTAAGTTAACATGTGAAGTATTTGTTGATAGAGAACTGCATTGCTAAATCAGTTCCCATGACCTTGGTTTCTTTTTCTCGCTTGGCTAATCTGTGCAAAGGGAATGGATAGAGCTGATTGTACTGCAGATCTACTTGCATACATGCGATATAGAGCCAGAAAAATACCATTTTAGCTATAGGGTTAAAACAAAAAGGTTTAAAACCATATTGCATTTTATTCTTTTTTTAAATGTCTGCTTATTTATTTATTTAGAGAGTGCAAGAGCAGGGGAGAGGGGCAGAGAGAGAGGGAGAGAGAATTTGAAGCAGGCTCCGTGTTCAGCATGGAGCCCGACTTGGGGCTCAATCCCATGACTGCGAGATCACGACCTGAGCCGCAATCAAGAGTGGGACGCTTAACTGACTGAGCCACCCAGGTGCCCCAAACCATATTGTATTTTCAATGATTGCCTCATAAGATACATTCAAACCAGATGACTAGAATGGTGTGGTCCTCAAGGTTGGAGAAAATTAGTATTTACTTCAGCACCAAACAATTAACTGTCAGCACCTCCTGCCATGTGAGTACCACACGCAAGAATGACATGTCACTTTAGGAACTAGATCAGTACATAAAATGTAGACACTACAGTAGTAGTGTCTAACTACTGGTAGATAAAAATAATACTTCAGGGAACTGCATAATTACACCTAACGATTCATCTGTTTCTTCATAAAGTCTTTTTACTTAAAAAAGAATCCCCTTTAAAGGGTAACTATTTTCTATTGAGAGGCTAAAGGCCTCTTGACTTGAATGGGGTCATTCTCCTGGGATAGAACCCTATGAATAGGTAGTTCTGTTGTATGTGGCATCTTTTTTTTTTAATTTATCTTTAAGTTTATTTATTTATTTTTGAGAGAGAGAGAGAGAGGAGGGGCAGAGAGAGGGAGACACAGAATTCAAAGCAGGCTCCAGGCTCTGAGCTGTCAGCACAGAGCCCAACGCGGGGCTCAAACTCACAAACTGCGAGATCATGACCTGAGCTGAAGCCGGACACTCAACTGTCTGAGCCACCCAGGAGCCCCTGTGGCATCTATTCCTTAAATAGATGCATAGTAAGTTTTTTTTTTAATGCAGTAACTCTTAAGAAAAAACATTTTAATTTTGTAATTTCAATGATTAAAATATCTATATTAGAAAAGATCGTTGAAAACATTAGGCAGTACCTAAACAATAAAAATTGAAGACATGAATTCCGTCTATATTACTAAGATTATAATGTGCTTTTTCAGATTTCACTGAAAAAGAAACATTGTAGAGAAAACATTGACTCATCGTTCTTTACAAAGAAAAGATTATCTTCTGTGATCTTAGAAGATCAACCTCGAGTAAATTAGAGAAACCCCCTTAGCTACCCCTCCCCCTATGCAGTGCTATCTCTCTGTACGCAGTGTCCATTTAGGTAGAATGCCTCTCCAGTGTCCTGTACACCATCGTTTCTAGATCTTTATGGAAACTTCACTGCTCTTATCTTCTTTTGACAAGATAAAGCCAAGTTTCCAAAGACCCTAAAGGAGTTCTGCTTCCCACAGTCATCCAAAAATTGTTTTCTGAATAGTTTGGACAAGTTGCTTAAAGATAAAAATCACTCAAGACAAAAAAGAAGGTACAAAGGCAAAGATTAACACTGAATTGAAGAGAATTTCAAAACCTGGATCATTGTGTTCTAACCCCTTATTCACCAATAAAAATAGGTAGTAAAGAAAAAGGAGAAGGAGGGGAAAATCCTAGATGATTACAGGAAAGACCATGTAAGTATGAGCAGAGGGAGCAGGAACAAAGCAGACAGAGAATGGATGCCCTTCTTTTAAGTGAAAGGTGTTTGAATTTCATTGGCAGATACATGCATCGGATTATTTGAAACTTGTCTTAAAACCTATTTTCCCAACATTTTACTGTAAAAATTTTCAAACAGAGATGTGGAAGGAATTGTACGATGAACATCTCTCCTCCCACCTAGATCCTACAATGAACATTTTACTCTTACCACCTGTATTCCATCTCTATCCATCAACCCAACTCTTTTTTGATGCATTTCAAAGTGAGTTTAGATATCAGTATGCTTTGGTCCTAAACTTTTTTTTTAATAAGTTTTATTTATTTATTGTGAGAGAGACAGAGACAGTGTGAATGGGGGAGGGGCAGAGTGAGAGGAAGAGAGAGAGAGGGGGAGAGAGAGAATCTCAAGCAAGCTGCACGTAGCAGGCCTCCCGTGGTCAGTGCGCAGAGCCCAACTTGGGGCTCAAACTCACAAAACCATGAGATCATGATCTGAGTGGAAACCAACAGTCGGATGCTCAACTGACTGAGCCACCCAGGCACCCCTGATCCTAAACTTTTAAGCACGTACGTCAATATCTGTTTGATTCATTTTTGTTTCTGAGGTAAAGTGTACACACAGTGAACTACTCAAACCTACCCAAACTGTAGACTTGTGGATTCTGTGATTTTTCATGACAGCTTGTCTGTGTAATCAAAACCTTTATCAGGATGTAGAATGTAACATTACCCCCCAAGTTCCCTCGTGTTGCCCTCTAGTCAGTCACTACCCCCTGCAACTGCCTGTTCTGATTGTTTCCTCATAGAATTTCTTCTAAATTGTCCTAGAATTTCATATAAATGAATCCACCCTATATGATGCTCTGTGTAAGGCTTGCTTCCATAAGCACACAGACTTAATAATCTCTTTATGGGGCGCCTGGGTGGCTCAGTCGGTTAAGCCGCCAACTTCGACTGAGGTCATGATCTCACAGTCTGTGGGTTCGAGCCCCGTGTCGGGCTCTTTGCTGACAGCTCAGAGCCTGGAGCCTGCTTCAGATTCTGTGTCACCCTCTCTCTCTGCCCCTCCCCCACTCACTCTCTATCTCTCTCTCAAAATAAAATAAAGACATAAAAAAATTTTTTAAAATCTCATTATGATTCACCTACAAAATGAGATGAAGTAATCCCATCCTTTTGATTTCAAGTGGCTGAGCTGACTTGGTGAATCCTGAATTTCAGGGCTGTTTCCTGCCATTCTCAATCTTGCTAGCAACGCACACATCAGCACCAATGCAACCTGTGGCGAGCAGGGGCCCGAGATGTCCTGCAAACTTGTGGAGCATGTGCCTGGTCGACCCGTGCGCAACGCACAGTGCAGGATCTGCGACGCCAACAGCGCCAACCCCAAAGGCAAGTGTTGCTCCTATTCGGAAGTGCCCTTGGGGACTGGTACCTCTAGAAATGATGACTGAAGAAGGCTTCTGTTAGGAGTCACGAACATTGTGTTCACCTTCACTCCCATTCATTCCCACTAGCCTTGCTGTTGGGAAGTCAAAAACTTTAAAGAGCTGAGAGGAATACCTCTATTTTTTCTTTTCGCAGAACGCCATCCAATATCACATGCAATCGACGGGACCAACAACTGGTGGCAAAGCCCCAGTATTCAGAACGGGAGAGAATATCACTGGGTCACAATCACTCTGGACTTAAGGCAGGTAGGTTGGGCCAGAAGCACTGAAGGATGTGTATGGTTTGCGGAGTTGTGCTTTTTCGATGCCCTTCCAGAAAGCCTGATTTGTGTCTGAACATGTTTACAATCTGGTGAGACTGTTTTCCACTGGGTGAATTCAAGTGATATACAAAAGTTGTCCATTTCTTGTCACATTTATCACTTCCAGGTATCTGTGAGAATATGAGTGACATTGTGTCCACGTGATTTGGTGTTCTTAGAAGCTGGATGAGAGGGCGGGGCATGCTTGGCTGTTTGGGATACTATGTCAAGCTGTGTGCTATATGTCATTGGACACCTTGGGGGTGAGGGGACGGAACAGAGTTCCTTTTGAGGTTACTGGCTCGCTATTATCACTGTGCAAAGGTATTACAGAAGGGTTGTATGTAGAAAATAAAGCTAGGAAATCAAAGGGATAACGTGACTCTTGTTGGCCATGCTTTGGCCCTGACATGCCATTTGTGAGGCCAAGAGTAATGGATTGTCCTTACTTCTGTGAGCAAGCCTTCAGTACGAGCTGGCCGAGGCAAGGTATAAATGGCTCCGGCCACGCCTGTATCCTCTTGCTTTGCTTCAAGACCACATAGGAAGACGGAGAAAAATATGATATGGGTCCTGGTTGTCCCCATGTTTCTGGGAAAGGGAAGGAAAAGGAAAGAAATCTGAGAAGAAGGAATGAAAAGAGAGATGGCAGGTATTTTGGGCTATTGGCAAAATCTCTCATTTGAATTCTCCAGGAAAGCCATTGCATGACATTCTTATTTATTTCCATTCAATTTCTTATTTATTTCCATTCAATTTCCTTTACACTAGAACTCACCAATATCATGTTAAATGTAAGCTGAAAGAGACAAATTGTTGAAATATGCACTGCAGGGTTGAAATAGGAATTGTAGAAATTTAATGGCGAATAGTTATAATTCTTTGAACAAATCTTAGTTTTGGGTTTTTTTTAACGTTTGTTTGTTTATTTTAATAGAGAGAAAGGGAGTTCAGCCATGCGTGAGTAGGGGAAGGACAGAGGGAGAGGAAGGAGAGAATCCTAAGCAGGGTCTGTGCTGTCAGTGCAGAGCCCAATGCGGGGGCTCGATCTCACAACCGTGAGATCATGACCTGAGCCGAAATCAAGAGTCAGCCACTCAACCGACTGAGCCACTCAGGCACCCCAAATAAGTGATAGTTTTTAAAATATGCAGGATTTTAAGTAGAAGACAAGGCAATACGGTGTATATTCGCATACAAGGAACTTTTGAATTCTAATAATAACAGTAAATAAAGAAGCAAAATGTGAGGGTCAGGAGATTTTCCCCTATGTTTAGGTGCATAGTATTTATTTAAGTAAAATAACACTTTCAGTTGTTTTCAGCCATATGTCTTGAGTTACTATGTCATGTCTTAATGACATAATATTTGTAAATTCCCTTAAAGCAAAAGAGAAAATAGGCCCCCCTTTTGAGCTGGCCTGTTTTTATTTCAATGGTGAGAATGTTTCTGCAGGAGATCTTGGTTTTCCCATCACCTTTTCAGTTTATTTTCTTTTTTCAAGGGGAAAAACACAGCCATTTTCACCATCAGAAATGTGATAGTATATGGATTTAGAGGCAAGCTAATAGCTGGGCATTTTACATATAGTTTTCAGATCCACGTTAAACTGTCATTTATCGTGCAGTGTATCATGTTTGATTTCACTCTGACAGGAGCTCTTTTGCTTTAGGTTGAGCTGAGTTGGCTTGAGGAATTCCAGGGGCATGTCAGTTTTAGGTCTTTAAGGCAAATTAAAAAATAGGCATGTTTACATAGTTATAGACCCTTAGGTAATTTCTACTGCTTTTTAGATACATTTCCAAATTAAGATTACTGAAACTAATCCGTACTCAGAAGTGTCTTCACCTTTTTAATACAGTGTAACATTTTTGTCGTGCTCTCAGTTTTTTAAAAAGTGCAGTATGCAAATCTCTCTCAGATTGATTTATTTATTGAGCCTTTTTCTTATGGACATTTTTTAATATGTAGAAAGCATATTACAGTACGCATGCATATATCCACCCCTGAGAGTCAGAGATTGTTAAACATTTTGCAGTGTTGATTTCAGCTTCCCAAGCAGTCAGGTGAATGGCAGTCATTATGATGTTGTACCGATACAATATTTTCTGCGTCTTCAAAAACTAAAGAGATTTGTCCTGAATCGGTGCCATGCCAGTAGCAGCCCTAACAAAATTAAGAGCAATTCCCTAACAACTATTTCACCGTCTGTATCAAACTTTCCCAGTGTATCCACCAATGTCTTCTTGTAGCATTTTTTTCTTTTCAAACCAGGCTCCATTAAAACCACTCATCACATTTGATTGGTAGACTTCTTAAGTCTCTTCTACTCTGAATTGCTCTCCACTCTTAATTTTTAATTTTATTTTTTTAATGTTTATTTATTTTTGAAAGAGAGAGAGCACAGGCCGGAGTCAGGCAGAGAGAGAGGGAGACAGAGGATCTGAAGCAGGGCTTGAACTCAGGAGCAGCCAGATCATGACCTGAGTGGAGGGAGGGAGGGAGGGAGGGAAGGAGGGAAGGAAGGAAGGAGGGAAGGAAGGAAGGAGGGAAGGAAGGAAGGAAGGAAAGAAGGAAGAAAGAAAAGGAAAGCTTAGGAGTCACTTTAACAAATGTTAATACGTGTATTGAGTAGTCTACATAGCAGACTACTTCCTGCTCACTATCAAGTGACTCAGAAGCTTGCCTCTCAGCACTACACCCCTGAATTGAGTCAGGGATCTTTTGTGACAATTTAAAATTTTAAAGAAGTCATTCTGAGTGAGAGAACTAGCACGTGATTGGATGGATATTTTTATTTATTTTTATTTTTTCAATGTTTATCATTTATTTTTGAGACAGAGAGAGAGAGAGGGAGAGAGAGAGAGAGAGAGAGAGAGAGAGAGAGAGAGCACGAGCGGGGGAGGGGCAGAGAGAGAGAGAGACACACGGAATCCGAAGCAGACTCCAGGCTTTGAGCTGTCAGCACAGAACCCCATGTGGGGCTTGAGCCCACAAACCATGAGATCATGACCTCAGTCGAAGTCGGACGCTTAACCAACTGAGCCACCCAGGCGCCCTATTTGATGGATCTTGAAAGTAATGACCGTCAACATTTTTTTAGACCCTGCCAATTCCATTTAAATGTATTCCTTATGGTAGAGTTTCTCAGTAGAAGCACCCAAGGATTTCTGGTTTGGGACCCACTAGTTTCAAAGTTAAGACACCAAGCAGAATCTTTCATCATCAGGGCAATTTGGAAATCAAAACCACAGTGAGATACCACTTCACACCCACTGACATGGGCGTTACCAAAAATACAACAGAAAATAACAAGGGTTGGTGAGGGTGTAGAGAAATTGAAATCATGGTGCATTGCTAGGGGGAATGTAAAATGGTACAGTGTGGTGGAAAACAGTGTGGTCGTTCCTCCAAGAGTTACACAGAGAATTTGCACATGCTCCAGCAATTCTCCTTCTAGGTATATCCCCAAAGGTACAGAAAGCAGGAATTCAAGGAGATATTTGTATACCCATGTTCATAGCAGCATTATTCATAATAGTCAGAAGGTGGATGTAACCTCAGTGTCTGTCCATAACTGAATGAATAAATGTAGTATGGCACATAAATAGAATGGAATATAATTCTGCTTTCAAAAGAAAGCAAATTCTGGTATATGCGACAACATGGATGAACCTTGAAAACATGCTCAGTGAAATAAACCAAACACAGAAGGACAAATGCTGCATGACTCTACTTCTATGTAGCACCTAGAATGGTTCTAGAGAAATTAGAATGATGGCTGCCAGGGCTGAGGGGAAGAGGGACTGCGGACCTAGTGTTTCATGGGTACAGAGCATCAGTTTGGGAAGATGGAAACGTTCTCAAGGTAGATGGCGGAGATGGTTGCACAACAGTGTGAATATACTTCGTGCCAATGGACCTCCCACTTAAAATGGCTACAATGGTCCTTTTTTATGTTATGTATATTTTGCCACAATTTGTAAAAGTTGGTATACTGTGAATTATATGCTGTTTTGTATCAACCTGATTCCATCTAATCAGGAAATCAGAAACCACACCCGTTATTTATAGGGATGTATTGAGCACAAGGAAAGGGTTAAATAGTGTTGGAGGAAGGGGGAAGAGAATACCAAGGGAACTAAGGGATGCAAATGGCTGAAGGGGAACCAGGGGATGCAACTGAGTCATTTGCACCTATAGGCTTGGGGGAGGTTTCCTTCTAGCCTTCCAGACTCCTGCTATTGCTGCACTCAAAGCCCCCGAAAGCAGAGTATAGAAAGGTGGATTTGCAGTCGCTTTTCAACCAGCACATTGCAAGGTGATCACTTGTGCCATTGTAATCATGTAAACACAGAGACACAGCTTTGAATCCTGGAAGAGCAGTTGCACAGTGGTTGGCGAGATCCTGAATATAGGTTTTTAGATCAGCTTTGGAATGAAAATGCAAAAGTTGGAATTTTCGTGGACAAACCATGGAGTGCCTTCTGGTACATTGATGGACTAGGCGTGTCCTTAGATCCCGGCTTAGAGATCGTACAGGGTGACACGTTGGTACTGTGACTTTAAGAAGGAGAGGGATGGAGGAAAAGGGGGCAACTCTGTTTATGTATGTATTGTTACTTCTTGACTGGTGCAGTGAAGACGTGTAAAGTGTAGTTGGGCAGTATGCTTTCATAATTTACAAAGGAGAAGGTCACAGCATTGAGAATGAAGGATTGTTCCTAGTCAAGCACCTGACATTCTCCACACACTAAATAAATGTGAGCTGCCTTTCCTTCTGTCATATTTATAGCCTGCAAATGATTTTGAAGTCCCAAAGATCTTTAGATATCACCGAAGAAAAGGTTAACCAATAACTTGATATAAATTTTTTTTATGTTTATTTATTTTTTGAGAGAGAGAGTGAGACAGAGCATGAGTGGAGAGGGTCAGAGAGAGAAGAAGACATAGGCTCCAGGCTCTGAGCAAGCATTCAGCACAGAGCCTGACGTGGGGCTCGAACCCACCAACTGTGAGATCATGACCTGAGCTGAAGTCGGACACTTAACTGACTGAGCCACTCAGGTGCCCCAACCAAGAACTTGATATAATCTGGTTGGAGTTGGCTAGCAGGAGAAGGTTGAGGGATGCAATTATGCAGATATTGAGAAATAAATTTATAAGTCAGTAACTCTGTTTTTTTTTTCTAGTTAGAAAAGTAACATGGCAGCATGGTAGAAAAATTAGAAGGTTCAGGCAAGTGTAAAGAGGCGGAAAAAACTTATAATCCCTTCTCTCCAAAGCAACCGCGAATAACATCAGCATATTGCTTTTAGACTTTTGCATGCATTTCTGTGTATTTAATAATGCTGCAATAGTGCTATCATGTATAACAGATTTATTATGGGTATTACATCATCAAATCCTCATACTCACACTATGAGTTTGGTCTTACTATGATCTCCTTTTGACAAGTGGCAAAACTGAGACTTAGGGAGTTCAGGTAACTTGCTCATGAGTAGGACTTACTGGCATTCAAGAGCCTGGCTCTGTCCACATCAATGGGCAATACCATTCCTTCAGCTGAAACTTTTGACATACATATATATTTGTGTCCTGATGTTTTCTTAACTTTGTAGAATTTCCCAACATAACTAAAACTCAATAATTTTTAAAGGTACATTAGTATTCTTCTACATGGCTTCCCCATCTCACTTGCATAAGAATCCCCATGCCTGACATTTTAGTTATTTTCTGTTATGGGTAATAATTGGGTTTAAAAAAATTTGATCTCATATGTATGCCAATGAAGTAATGCAGTGAATGCAAATCAGTTTCAAGTTTCGTATTGCAAATTTGAGGTTAGTTTTATTTTGATTATCTCATTAAAAAGGAATATTTATTGCCTGTATGTGTATAGGAATCTATATATATACTTTGTATATGAACATGTATATATACATAATATATAATGTGTATGTATGGGACTTACAGTGTTGACCCTTGGACAATGTGGGGGTTAGGAGTACTGATCACCTATGCAGTTGAAAATTCACGTATAATTTTTGATACCCCCAAAACTCAAGTACTGACCTGTTGAATGGAAGCCTTATCGATAACATAGTCAATTAACACATATTTTCCTATATTGTATGTATTATCTACTGTATTCTTACGATCAAATAAGCCAGAAAAAAGAAAATGTTATTAAGAAAATCATAAGCAAAGAAAATACATTTACCGTACTGTGCTGTATTGCATAAGTAGACCCATGCAGATCAAACAATAACAGGATATTCAAGGGTCAACTGTATGCAGTATATAGATTACATGTAGTGTGTAATCTGTATGTAATAGATAGAATTTAATATTACAGAACTTATAATAATATAGAACTTTAATATAATGTTTTAGAATTCTATATGGTTATATACGGTATATTAAATCTATACATGTATACATTATATACATACAATCTATGTACTGTATATTCATATACAATGAATATATATAGGAATCTATACATGTATACATACTTCAATAAGTATAGGTTATAGATGACAAAGCATTTTTTTCCTTATCCATATTACTTTATCTGTTCTCTCCAAAAATTCTGGAATACAGATGGTCTCTTTGGAGGTAAGCACATTGCAGCACAGAGCGGTTCACTGGCTCACCCAAGATTAAGTGGCTCTATGTGCTGAAGCTGGGATTGGAGACCAGAACTTCTGGTTCCTTCCATACTATGTTACTATCTCACCTCATTTGTTCCTGGTCTCCTATCACTGGTTTCCTCTGCGTTACGGGAAGACTGGCAGGATCTCTTACAATTTCCTCCGGATTTGGGATAGTTCAGGGTCTTCTTAATCTCTCCCCTTGTGTCCCTCTCCTCACATTTTTGCTCAGTGGGTCCTTTCCCTACAGTGACTGGTAGATTTGGGTGCTACCTGCCATGTGTTTTTTGGCCAAGAAGCAGGAAGATGAATCAGTGTTTTATATTCTCCCTCGAAAATGTTTAAACCTGGGCAAAAAGCTTCACTGGGAGGTGGTCAGATTTGTGGGTCAAAATTTGTAATGTTCCTTTATAAGATAAAATATGTTTCGTAAAAAAAAGGAAATGTTCCTATGGCACTGAAAATAAAACTGCCTTTCTCGGCAGTGCTTTATTTTCTGTGTAGGTTTAATTAGGAAGTGGCACTTTGTTGTGGGAACGTAATCACAGAAGGGCCTTTGTTTTATACAGACCTTTACACAATAGCTGCTTGTTTGCCCGGTTTTATGAAACCTCATTAATGTGTGTTGTTTTTTCCCTAAAATTTCTGAAACATTGACCAGAACTAAAGTGGGGTTTGTGATTGTGTCATCCAAATAGAAAGTGTTTTGCTAAGCACACTGACAGGGTAAATAAGAAAAGAGCAGGCAGATTTCAGTCTTCAGAGGGAAAACCTTGAAAGATTTTTAGAACAAGAATTGCATGTAAATTGGAGTTTCTCATTGCAAGTGAGTCTTGGCTGTTCATTAAAAGAGGTCAGGCAGAGACCCTTTCTAGAGACTGTGGTAGGAATTATTGTTAACCGTATACTTGCATTTATCCAAAATGATTCATTCTGCTTCAATTTTCTCTTACTGGTCTCAACCGATTTCAGATATTAAGTTTTTCTTGAGTTTGTTCATCAAAAAGAATAGATTGGAAGATATCTTAAGCTCTTCATTGCGATCTGGAAGTAAGCCACACAAAATCTTGTCCTTCAGGCATTTTTATCATTTTCGTCCTGTTCTCTGTGAAACTGCTACTCTCATAGATGTGTCTTTCTTTTGTTTTCATATTTTAATTATCTCATTTTATTGTTTAACATCCAACTTCTCCTCCAGTTATCTGTTGAATATCTATTGTGTAAGAAATCACAGCAAACCTTTATGCCTTCAAACAACAGCATTCATTATGTTTATCCCAGTTTCTATGGGAGAATGATCCAGGAAAGACTTGATTGAGTGGGCGTATGTGTAAGGCTGCAGGCCATGGGGGTTGGATGTGGGGGAGCTGGGGAGGGGGGGTCTGGACAGCTGAGGAGGGGGGTGCCAGGGCAGCTGGGAAAAGGGTATTGGGGTGGCTGAGATAGGGGGCTAGGGCAGCTGGGGGCTGGCCACTGCCTCCCTTCATGTGGTCTCAAGACCTCTCTGTAGGGCCTCTCCACATGGACTGGTGTGGGCTTCCTCAGAGCATGGCAGCCTTGAGGCAGATTGCCTACATGGCACTTCAGGGCTCCAGCACAGATGTTCCAGAGAAAGTGGCAGAAGTTGTGTCCCCATGTAGACCTGGCCTCCAGAGTCACACAGCAGCTCTTCCCTGCGTTCTGTGGGCCACCCGGTCCCTGCAGTCATTGGCGATCCAAGGAGAGGAAACATGGAGCCACCTGGCCTGTCAGCGGGGGAGGGGTAAACAGTTTGAGGTCTGTTGTAGAACTGTGACTGCCTCATACTTCTGAAAACGCCTGTCTCCAACGGGCGGCTTTTGCCAGCCTCCCATAGCTCGTCCTTAGGTGCCACACCTTTATCTTTTGGTGTCCTAGAGAGCTATAGGATCAAATGGGGATACAAATACCTTGAATTGTTCAATGTTCCTGACAAGTGAGCTGAATAAGTGAAAATAACTGAGGCCAGGCTTCAAGGACTGTAGGGACTTTTGTTTCTTGACAAGATTTATTTTTTTAATGTTTATTGAGAGAGAGAGAGAGAGCGTATGTGCATGGGGGGGAGGGGCAGAAGACGAGGGAGAGAGAGAATCCCATGCAGGCTCTACACTAAGAGTGCAGACACAGGGCTCAATCTCACAATGCGTGAGATCATGACGTGAACCGAAAGTAAGAGTGAGAAACTTAACCAACTGAGCCACCCAGGGGCCCCGACAAGATTTATTTTTAAGCGTTATAATTTATGTATTATCAATAGTTTGCCAAACAGTCAAGCATAAACATATTTCCATGTAGCACATTTAGTGTAGCATTCCCCCCTCCCCCACTTATTTTGTTTTGAACGGCAGAGGATTGGTCTTTCTAATATGATATGTCTTACTCAACAGGGCTGCTTGGACTGGGCCTTGGGAAGGATTCTGGGAAATCTGCGCAGGTTTTGAGACCCTGTCTCCATATACATTTCTTGTCCACAACTATTTTGACTTCAAAATAAAGTTTTCTGTATATGTATGGAAAGAAAGAGAGGTCTGTTCTGAAATCATTATTTCTTCCTGTTATATGGAAGTTAAAAAAAAAGTAAGTTTTAATTTCTGAAGAAATACTTCTTTGAAAAATACAGTGCAGTTGGAATCCATTCTAGTGTTGGCTGGTTTTTTTTTCTTTTTAGTTAGTGCTCTACTCAAACTATAGCCTCTTTATCCTTACAAAGAAAGCTGTAACAACTAGACAAAGCAAGGAGCTCATGAATACCTCAGCTATACCTCAAAATAGCTCTTATGTTTTTAATGTCTTCAATTGACCTTTTCTCTATGCAGAAACATCCTTTATTTTGATATAGAACAGACATTTAAAAAAATTTTTTTTAATGTTTATTTATTTTTGAGAGAGACAGAGAGCAAGCAAGGCAGGGGGCAGAGAGAGAGAGAGAGGGAGACACAGAATCTGAAACAGGCTCCAGGCTCTGAGCTGTCAGCACAGAGCCCGATGCAGGGCTTGAACCCATGGTCTGTGAGATCATGACCTGAGCCGAAGCTGGACGCTTAACCGACTAAGCCACCCAGGTGCCCCAGAAGTGGACATTTTTTAAATATAAAAAAATATCAGACAACAAGTTTTTAAAAAATCACTTGTGATATTAATTACCAGGAATTAACTTTTGATCTTATCCTAGATGAGAACATGGTATATATTTAATAGTTCATGACTCTGCTAATTGGGTGCCAGGGTCTCAGGAGTCCTTGATGAACGAGACAGGGATGACATTTGGGGAAAACCCTTAGTACAGAGAAAGTATGCAACAAACAGTAGCTTCCTCATATATGTTTGTTATTATCACTGCTGTTTTGATTGTTCTTTAAGGCCGAGCCTGGCCCTCCGGGCCGTCTGGTTGTGGGAGAAATGGGCAAGTAAGCAGATCTCTTTGGTCCGGTGGAATAGGGGTTGAGCGTGCTTGGAGAACATAGGAAGGGTGGCTTAGGAAATGAGGGAGACAACCCAAAGGAAGGGAGTGAAGGAAGGGAGTAGGGAATGAGGAAGGGTACAGCTAGGGAAAGGCATGTTTACAGAGCTAAAATAGTACATCCAGTCCTGTAATAAATGTCTTCTTTCATTTTCCTGTGGACTGAGATACAATTTACTCACTGCGAGATGCACCCATATGTAAGCCACAGCCTTATCGAAATACAAACCATTTCCATGGCCCCAGAATCTCCCCCTGTGTCTTTCCGAGTCTGCATTCCACCAGCCCCTCCCCCTCCTCCTCCAGAGGAACCACTGTTCTTAATGTTTCTCACTTTATATTAGCTTTTCCTGTTATATAATATAGGACTGGAATTAAATGGTGTGTCATTTTGTCTGGCTTCTTTTAGCGTTCTATCTGTGAGATTCAGCCCCAGGTGCTTGTATAAAATAAATTTAATTTATTTTGCTTCGTGAATATACCAACATTTGTTTATCTGTCCTCTTGTTATGTTGTTTGGATTATTCCAGTTCTTTTTCTCAATGCCTATTTTATTTTATTTATTTTTTATTGAGATGTAATTGACAGACAACACGGCTTAAGTCTGAGATGCACAACTTGGTTTGATATATTTATTATTGCAGTATGATTACTACAGTAACATTAGCCAACTCTTCTATCATGTCACGTAATTATCATGTCTTTTTCGTGTTGAGAACAATTAAGATCTGTGGGGAATACACTTAGGGATTCCCTGAGCCTGCACTGATGGGTTAACAAGGCAAAAAGAATTACAAAACCATAGGGTGCTCACACCCAAGTTTAGGTAAACAGATCAGGTAAGTAAGTATAGAGAGGGTGGGGCCAAGGCCCCCAGGATAGAGAGGGAGGGGCAAAGGCCCCAGTATAGAGAAGGTGGGGGAAAGTCCCCAGTACAAAGGTATGTGAGGTAAATAAGATTAGGTATTCAGGGCAGATACACCCCCCAATTTAGTACTATAGCAGAAAGCTGCTTTCACAGGTAGAAAGGTCCAAATTAGGTAAACAGGTAAATAGGGCTATAGACGCTGTGGGGTGATGCTGTCCAGAGAGGAGCTAATTAGCAAAAGAAAGGTGCCTTGTTGACCCTGAGGTTGCATGCTCAGTCTGTCTTATCCCCTAGGCTGACTAAGATAAACAGACACAGCACCTCATGTCTGCCGTTAACATCCATCTGCCCGGCGCCAGGATTTAGGTTTATATTGACCCAAACCCCTAACACCGTATATCTTCAAAACCCCCTTTCCCTCATGCCCATGAGTTAATGTTCACAGATTCATTGTCTCTTTGTGCATTCCCATGATATTTATAAGCCTTCTGATCTTAATAAAGATAGAACAAAGACCTTTATTCGGGGCTCTTGTCTTTTCCTGCACATTAGCCATCTCTCACATTTTAATCCTGCATTCCCTTTCTTGCTGGACAAGAGAGAACTTTAGACCCAGAGTCTATGACAAAGATCTAGTCTCTTAGCAACTTTTAAGTTTGTTATAAAGTATTGTGGACTATAATCACTGTATTATGCATTAGATCTAAGAACTTATTTATGTATTAGTTGCTATAGTTTCTGACTACTGTAAATAAAGCTGCCATGAACATTCTTATGCAAATCTTTTTCTGGACACATGTTTTTATTTTTCTAGGATTGGAATTGTGTAGCCAAAGGATATGTCAATATTTGACTTTATAAGACATTGACAAACCACTGTCGAGAAAGTGTCTCCAGGCAATAATAAGCTCTTCTCCCTGGAACCACTGTCCTGTGATGCCTGCTGTCCAATTCTTTAAAAAAATTTTAAAGTTTATTCATTTTTGTGACAGAGAGAAATGGAGTATGAGCAGGGGAAGGGCAGAGAGAGAGGGACACACAGAATCCGTAGCAGGCTCCAGGCTCTGAGCTGTCAGCACAGAGCCTGACATGGGGCTCAAACTCATAAACTGTGAGATCATGACCTGAGCCAAAGTTGGAAGGTAAACCGACTAAGCCACCCCAGCGCCCCTAATTTTTTAGAATCACTCTTTTATATACTTTATGCAGTTTTCTAGTTGTTTGTTCCAGGCAGCCAGGCAGTACAAATTTCTTCTTTATAGCCAGCTTCTAAATTCCTGTAACAATTTGTAATGACAGAATAATAGGTCACCATCTGGGTACATGATAATTTATTCAACCTGTTCCCATTGTTGGACATATAAGCTGTTTCCAATTTCATAAAATCATGCTGCAACAAATATTTGAATATTTTCGTGACTGAAGGGGTGATTATATTTTAGTGTAGATTCCAAGAAAAGGGATTACTGGGTCAAAGAGCTTAAACATCTTTCAAATGTGATCTTTTTTCTTTTTTTGAGATGGGCGGGGGGTGCAAGTGAGTGAGGGCTAGAGAGAGAAAGAGAGGGAGAGAGAGAAATAAGCCTTGCTCACCCAAAGCAGGGCTCATTTTTTGTTTGTTTGTTTGTTTTACCCAAAGTGGGGCTCTAGCTCACCTGAAGTGGACTTGAACTCATGAACGTGAGATCATGAGCTGAGCCGAAGTCAGATATTAACCAACTGAGCTACCCAGGCGCCCCTCAAATGGGATCTTTACTGCCTTAGTTTTTCAAAAATAGTATTTATATGCTCTCTGACAGTGAGTGCAAGTGTGTGTCTGACAACCCCTCAGCAGCCAGAGGGTTTCCTTTCAGTTTTTGTTCTCTGCTAATTGAATAACAGAGCATCTGCTATTTATTTGCTTGTTTATTCAGAATAAGAATATGCTCTTATTCAGATGTAACATATACTTACTGATTTATGTCACTGTATTGGACATATATTTGGGGGTGCTGGGCTGGATTCAGATGCTTAAACAATGTTTATCTGTTCTTGTCTATTACCTTCATGTGTATAAATTATGTCATGATTATTCATCTCTACAGAACCCATCAAATTGCTTGTAACATGGTGTGACATTTTTAGACATTTGAACATCCATGCAAGAGGCAGGACAGAATTTTCAACTCCTGTTGTCACCTAACAGGAAAAAGTTGAATTAACTCTAAATATCATCGTTTGGAGAGGTACCACTTGTCAGAAGAATAACTATGGCACTAGAGAAAAGTCACTAAAACTCTGATAGTGGTATCTTCCATCTGTAGTGAGCATTTTATAAAGTGTTTTCCTATGCATTATTTCACACTCTACTTAGAATAGGAAATAAGTGAAGAACGTATCGTTTTGTATTCACATTCTTCATTGTGAAGAATGCAGTGGGATGTAGAGAAAACACTCTCTGGATTTATCATTTTAAGCCTGACTTGTGGAAAGCATCGAAACTTAGTTTTATAATTCTCTAGATTCTAAGAAATTAAAAATGTATTATCTGGGGGAGAGTGAATCTGGATGTCTTTCTCTATGAACATTATTCTTGGTGAAATGACAAAGCTGCCAGAGTGATAAAGGTAGAAAAATCCCTAGTGACGGGGACAGTGGTCTGTTTATGCCAGTGCACTTCCTGAGACCTGGGATCCCTTTGAGATTTTTGTGGAGATACTTGGAGGGCACTGGCTCTCTCTGGCCTGCCCTTTATGAGCCATCAGGTACGGAAAAGAAGTCTGGAAAAGCTGTGAGATCAAATTAAAACCTGCAGATTATTAGCTGGGGAGTCACAGCTGTCCAAACCAGATATCCTGAGAAATTTGGTGAAGTCTTTAAACCACTCATTAGCCAACTGGGGTGATTTAAGCTTTCTTAGGGTGATAACTACTGTAGTCAGGTGTAAATAGTTTTGTTTGTTTTTGACAAATTGATAGACTTTATTTTGCAGAGAAGTTTTTGATTTATAGAAAAATTGAGTAACAAGTACAAGAGTTTCCATATACCCCCCTCTATAATAGCTTTTGATCAAATTTGGACGATTAATCATTATTTTAAAAGTAAATCATCAAGTGACTGATCTAGTACATATTCAATAGTTTCTAAAAACTTCCCCCCTCATGTTTAGAAGGTGACTGAAAATCGCCATCAGTCTTATAATTAAAAATTTTCTTTCTTCAGTAATTTTATGGCCTGTTATCGGAGGATATTTACGTTTGTTCTTCATATGGTAGAAGCACAAGAAAGCCGGTAAAAATAACCAGGTAGTAGGCCTCCACTGAGGTGGTCACTATTTAGGGTTATCTCTTGCTTTATACCAGATTTACCTATGGGTCAGGCAGGAAACAGGGCGGGCTTCCCGGAAGTCAGCTCGTGGTTCAGGAAGTAGCTCCAAGGAGGAAAGCATTCTGTCTGAACCGTGGGTCTTCAGTCAAGGCATCGCCAGGGCTTCCTTTCCTTTTCAGGCCTGAATGGTCTGGGGCTTGGATTTTGTATTTTGTGAATTACCGCTGTGCCTTACCAGAGCTTTGTATGACCACAACAGAAAAAAGGTCATGGGAAAGATGAGATTCCAAACATCCCCTCTGAGCTGTTTGCTTGACCTCCACATGGCTTCTTTGGCTTCTCCAGAGTTCCCTGACCGGAAATACTGTGTTCTACTCACGTGCAATTTAGAAATCTCCATCTTCCAGGAAATGTTGAGTCTTCGTACCATTCACTTTTCTCTATTTTGGCATCCTTTTTTTTCTTGTGGTAAAATATACATAACGTTTGCCATTTTTACCATTTTTTAAAGTGTACCATTCGGTGGCATTAAGTACATTCACACTGTTGTGTGACCATCACCACGATTTACCTCTAGATGAATAATCAAGTCTCTATGAATTTGACTACTTTAGGTGACCCATATGAGTGGAATCATACAGTAATTATCCTTCTGTGTCTGGCGTTTTTCACTTAGCTTAATGTCCTCAAGGTTCACCCATGTCATAGGATGTATTAGAATTTCATTCTTTTTTAAGGCTGAATAATATTACATTATAGGGACATCCCAGTGTTTGTTGACCCATTGATTCATTGGTAGATATTTGGGTTATTTCCATCTCTTGGGTGTTGTGAATAGTGCTACTATAGACACTGGTATACTGGTATCTGTTTGAGTCCCTGCTTTCAGAAATGGAATTGCTGGATCATATGATAATTCTATGATTAATTTTTTGAGGACCCACCATACTGTCTTCCATAATGGCTGCACCATTTTACATTTCCGTCACATCTTTTTACGTAAACAAAAGCCTTCCTACATAAGACGCTTATTTATATATTCTTTTTTTTCTTTGTTATTTGTTAGTGTTTATTTAGTTTTGAGAGAGAAAAACAGAGTGCAGTCTGGAAAGGGGCAGAGAGAGAGGGAGACACAGAATCTGAAGCAGGCTCCAGGCTCTGAGATGCCAGCCCAACGTGGGCTTCAAACTCACGAACTATGGGATCATGACCTGAGCTGAAACCAAGAATCAGACACTTAACCAACAGAGCCACCCAGGTGCCCCTAGATATTCTTGTCTAATAAAGCTATAAGTGTGATAATTTAAATGTGATAACCATCCATTTGATGCCTGACAAGTGATAGATGCCCAGTGAAGATGCCCAGTGAAGATGTATCTAGAGAAAAATGACAATCTTGAAATAGGACATAGACCAAAGAATGAAGTCTTGCAAAAACAAAAAGAAAATTCTCTCTAATTTCTCTAGTGCTAAAACTATAAGCAATTCAGCTAGATTTCGTGACCAAAGAAAAGAGACACATAATTATTGTTTCTAGGAGTTGTAAATGTATAACTAATAGGTTAATGTTTAATGGAGTTAGTCAAGTGCAGCTTTTCTGGATGGTATTGCCAGTTGGATTTGTGAGGCTTAATGATTAGGAGCCCCTTTTACTTTCATAGAGTGTGAAGACACTGCTTTCTCATGATTAGGGATAAGAAGAAGGGATAGGAAGCGATAAGCATGCAACCTTTGCAAGAACAACTGGGGGACCATAGGCCAACAGAAGTTCTAGCAGGTGAAGTGCAAAGAAGTTGAGTTTCCAAATGTTTGCAGCCAGTAGTTTTCTGAGACTGAGGAAAGAAGGGGGAAGTGTGGACTTTGGGGCCATGTTGTGTCCAGCCAGAGTTGGAGAGCTCTGCTTGACCTCTGTATTTTCTTTCTCACTTACATTTGACTTTTTAGAAAACTCTTTGGGGCACCTGGGTGGCTCAGTCAGTTAAGTGTCTGACTCTTGTTTTACACTCAGGTCATGATCTCACAGTTCGTGAGTTCTAGCTGTGCGTCAGGCTCTGTGCAGACAGCCTGGAGCCAGCTTGGGATTCTCTCTTCCTATCTCTCTATCCTCCCCCTGCTCATGCTCTCTCTTTCTCAAAATAAATAAATAAACATAAAAAAGAAAAAAGAAAACTCCTTAAGACACACTCGACCTTTTCTCTGCTTTGGTCTTGGTCTTCACTACGTCAATGTCACCATCTCTCCCGATTTCCCAGCAGCAACATCAATTCATGGTATTTTCACCCCTGCTGACTCTGAAGGTCCCTGGTTTAAGGTACTCTAATGGTCTAAAAGTTTGAACATGGTGCCCTTCTTCCTCCTTCTGTCTACACCAAGCTGGCCTGGCCTCTTGCCATTTCTATCCCGCTTTGTGCTCTGGCCCTGCAGGGTCTTCACTCCTTGTCCCTCTGCACCTTCTCGTGCTTTACCTAGTCATCTCCTCCTCCTCCTAGTCCACCCCTCTTTTCAGAGAAGACTTCCCCGGCCATCCCATCTTCTCCAATTGAGGCTGGCCTCCCCCACTACCGCCAGACACCTTCAACACCTTCTGTCTTCCTGGGTACTTGGTCAACCTCTGTCTTTTCCATCAGGGCATCCAGCCACGCTAACTATGTCCTCTTCATGTGAAAAATTATTAGGGAGCCCTTCTTGCTCCCTTCCTCATGTGTCCCAATGGGGAGCACCTCTGAGACAAACATCTCTGCTTCTCTGACTGTCCCTCCTCCTCCCCAGGAGAGGAGCAGGCATATTTCTAGCTGGCTGAAGAGCTAACCTGGGGGGGGGGGCACATCCCTATTCTTTTATTGGGCAGGTTTTTCATAGGACACAGATTCCTGACCCACAGGGCAAGGTCATGGAGCAGATGTGCATGTGTCCACTCAGCCTGTGACACAGAGCCAATATGTGAGGCAGACTACTCCAGCTACCCATCGAAGCCACTACCTCCATTTTTTCCTTTTTTCTGCAATATTGCTGACTTCCTTCTTCAGTCTCCATGACAGATTTCTGAGCCTACTTCCACAGTGAGTAGGGGAAGAAAGGAAATTTATTGCCACTTCTGCTCCAACATAAATAAATGGGAGACTGCATTTTGGGGAAAAGCCTAATGTAATTTCGAAGGCTCGGATATTCATAGGTGAAAAACGGGTGGAGATTAGGAGTTAGGGGATAGGAAAGGTGCCTTTTGTATTTCTCAGGTCTGAGAATGACCTGTAACTGCATCTCACAAGCGGGTTTATCTCATTGTAGGGGTGCCAGGCTGTCACATGACACTTACAGAGTGGGAAAAAGGGTGAAGGTCTCCACAAAGGGCATTTGGTGACATGCCTGGTTGTGCTTTTGAGGTAGTTCCAACTAACCTTCCACACAATTTAGTAAAAGCATTCCAGAACACTTGGGGAAATTGAGCACTTGGAACAATTATGTGAAGAAATACACTGAGATGGAATGAAAACCAACCTCTTACTTTTCAGTTTTGACTTCTTCAAGTGGTGTGACGCTTTTCCTTTGAAATACTTGCTAGTCATCCTTAAATGGAAACTGCAACATGGGACAGCTTACTGATGGGTCCTTTTTAAAGTAGCTTTTCTAGTTGACGAAACACAGAACTGCTCTGACAGATGTTTTAAATATCACTTTCCCATCTTCAGATTGCTGGTTATAAGTTACTGTTTGCTCTTTAGACAGGCTCATGTCTCTGGGCCCCCCATTTGCTGGTGACTGTCTTTATTACTTTGGCTTTTCCTCAATGTCTCCTTGAAGTATGTGGGCTTGGTTCAAAAGTGGGCCATTCCTTGATTTTGTGAGACCTGAATCTTAAAAAATTTAAGGAAAGAGAACTACTTGATTTAAATTTGTCATTACTGGTAGCCAAGTCCCCTTTGTCCCAATGAAAAGAAAAAGCGGGAAAAGAAAGCAGGGGGGAAGATTAGGGTTCTGCCGTGTTCATTTTGCATTTCTAATGACAGTACCAAACTTAAAGAAAAAGAAATCTAGTTTTATTCCAGAATTCTCTTCTCATTCACAAAGCTGTTTCCTTCTATCTGTTTATTTTGTATACAGGTCCTACAATGAAGAGATAACAGTAAAATAGCCAACTAAAATATAGTAGAAATGGCATTTTAAGGTGATTGCCCATAAGAGGTTTACCTAAAACGTGTATCGTGGGTATGCAAGTACAAGCTTCGTACTGTGTGCCAAGTCCTCTAAGCCCCAAACTTCCCTTGCTGCTTCACATGATTATCAATGGATTAGATGCATGCGTGATGGATACTCTAAAACCAGAAGTGATACGTATCTGTCGTAGTAGTCAGCCTTCTGATAAATAATAACCACTTTATTCTTGAGTAATAAATACTAATTCAAGTGGTGATTTTGAATTTCATATCCTAATAATGTCATAAGAAATAGAGCTTACAAAGCACACATTCACTATTTTTTGTAGGGATACTTGAGCAATATTGCTTATCAAATACACTTAACTTTTTAAAAATAGAATTTGACTCATAACCCGAAACTCTGCACAAAGCTCTTTTCCATCACATTAGAGAGAAAACATTCCTCCATTCACTGTTTAGTAACTGTCACAGAGGCAGGTAAGTAAGGACTTGTATGGAGAACTTCCAGAGGGGGGTCATGTGTGGTGTCTGGGTCCCCTGCAGATTACGTGCAGAGGCCCAGCAGAGAGGAGCTGAGGTTTCCATGGAGAGGAGAGACTTTACTTCTTCGCGTACGTTGGAAATTAACCTCCAGTGTTGGAGAATTAGGCTATCTGTATTTTTCAGATGATGTGCCTGAGGTGGATTTAATATGTTTAAGATGGCAGCCCATATGAAAATTCCTGTCTGGATTCCTCTGTAGAAAGTGATGTTTGGATGTACGTCTACTTTATTTATGTGACACTGTTTATGTGCATTCCAGTGATCATTAACAAAGGCCACTTGGTGGAAAACCGTGATGAAGGTGGATTTTGAAATGGCTGTATCAGCTGCAGGTTTGGCAAGACCACAGGGGCTCTGAGTCTAGTGAAAACTGCTTCATCAGCTCGTGTTCAGCCAACCTTGTGTGGAGAGAAAAGGCAGTTTAGTCAACCATGCAAAACAAAAACAAGAACAAAAACAAAAAACAAAAAACAAAAACAAAGAAACACAGAACTATCACAGATTACATTAGAGCAAATGTTTACGATTCATATACTAACATAGAATCCCTCACTTTTTCAATGTTACATGTTAAGTCCTGTTTATTGATGCACAATTGGTGAATTAGAACTTGTATTAATTTGTGAGGCCTGCCATAGCAAATACCAAAGTGTGGTGGTTTAAACAACGGAAGTTTATATACTCTGAGTTCTGGAGGCTAGAAGTCCAAGGTCAAAGTGTTGGCAGGGTTAGTTTCTTCGGGGACTTATCTTGTTGGCTTGCAGATGGCTTCTCACTGTGTCCCCACATGGTCACCCTTAGGTCTGTGCGCATCTGTGTCCTAATCTTCTTATAAACTCACTGGTCATATTAGATCAGGGCTCACCTATATGCCCTCATTTAACTTTAATTACTTCTTTAAGACCCTGTGTGCACATATAGTCACATCCTGCAGTCCTAGGGTTTAGGACTGCAGCATATGAATTTTGGGGACACAATTCAGTCAATAACATAGCTTGTGAGGACAAACTCCGTTTAAATGCTTCATGAATTCCTCTTCCTCTTTTGCATACTTATAGCCCACAGTCCCTTTCTAAAGGTTTGTTTTTTTTTTTTTGGTCTCCAATTTGGGGACCTTGAGGACTATTGAGAGATTGTCAGAACAATGCCCAGCTTCACAGCCCAAGCTCTTGATCGAGATAAGAGTTGAACATTTCCTTCCTTGAAGGATTGTCCTGAAGTTTCTCCCCTATGGTTTTCCTTCCATTTGGTGTCATTTTCTTACATATGGCTAAGCTCTCAGTATGCAAGCGGACAAGAGTTTGATGAAAATACAAGAACATGGTATTAAAGTAATGGAAACACTGGGTTAGTACCCAGCAGCTACCCTAGCCTGGAACTTACCCTTCTTTTTCCTCACCAGCTATAGCAGTGTGGCATAGTGGTCGAGTACAGACTGCCTGGGCTCAAAGCACTGTGTTATACATTTTGGTACCTGTGAGATCTTGAGATTACATAACCTTTCCATGGTGTCTCCGTTTCCTCATCTGTAAAGTGGCAGAAATAACAGCATGTACTTCATAAGAAGAATTTAGTGGTAGGATTAGAAAAGCAAATAATTCTAATAAAGGATTAATAATTCTAATAAGGCATTTAGCATTGTCCCGGGCCACAGTAAGTGCTATATAAGCATGCGCTGTCATTAATTTTTGTTTCTGGCACATTCTCCATACCCTCCCACTGCTCTTCCAGGGCTCTCACAACAAAAATGCCAGAGTTAATTGGAATGACTGCCGCCGCACTTGTTTAGATATGAACTCAGTGTCCAAGTGAACATAGGAGTCTTTCATTTTCGTGTCATGAAAAGGAAGTTCAGCAACCTTAGGTATGTGTGGGCATTTGGGGGCCAGGAGGATGTATGGTGGCTGACTCTGGAGTGACACTGCCTGATTTCTTATTGGGACCTGCATCTCAGTAGCTGGTCTCTGACCCTCTCTATACTTCAGTTCCCAGATATGTAAAATGGAAGGGGGAGAGCCTGGGTGGCTCCGTTGGTTGAACATCTGACTCTTGATTTCTGCTCAAGTTATGATCTTTCAGTTCGTGAGTTCGAGCCCCATGACAGGCTCCACACTGACAGTGTAGAGCCTGCCTGGTATTCTCTCTCTTTCTCTCTCTCTCTCAAAATAAATAAATAAACTTTTGAAAAAAATATATTAAATGGGTACAACAATCATTTGGAATTCAAGGAGTTGTTTGGGATTAAATGAGATGACACACATAAAAGCTCTTAAAATGCATGAAGTCATCATCTTATTAGCTCTTTCCTTTTTTTAAATGTGAAACTGGAAAACTGAAGGTAAATATAGTTCATTTCAGCTGTCTTTGTGAATTTCCTTTCCTTCTATCCCTCTCAAATGGGCTGCCCCATCACGCTGTCTCACTGGGCACCTCCAGTTTTTAAAGTCTAGTAGTTTAATATATTCACTAGTGGTGAAGCATCAAGGTTCCATGATCATGGAGTTCTACTTCTATGTTGAAAATATTTGCAAAGCAATTGAATAGGTAATAAGTAAAGATGAAGATGTTCTCCCTTCAATTAGTTTGGGCATCACTATGAAAACCAGTAGAAGACAAATACCATATGATTTCACTCATATGTGGAATTTAAGAAACACAACAGATGAATATATGAGAATGATGGGGGAAGGGAGAGAAGAGAGGGAACCAAACCACAAGAGACTTAAGGATAAAGAACAAACTGAGAGTTGGTGGAGGGAAGAGGGTGGGGGATGGGCTAGAAGGGGGATGGGTATTGTTATGATGGGCACTGGGTGTTGTATGTAAGTGATGAATCACTGAGTTCTACTCTTGAAACCAAGAGTAGAACTAAAATTTAAATTGAAAACAACAACAACAACAACAACAACAAAACCAGTGGGAACTATGAAGGCTAGAGTCTGTCAGGATGCTCTTGGACAGTGCTCGATCTTTGAGAAGGTGGAAATAGCTCACCACCAAGCTGTATAAAGACTCTGGATGTACTTCAGGACTAGTTCTAGAGGAGACAGTAAGATTAATTGCCAAGGACTTCTCAGAAGGGTTCGGTATTTCAGTAACATTAAAATATAGTAAGTGAGGGAAACGTTATATAACTAATGAAATATGTGAATTATAAAATTGGGGGAAAGGGTTCTTTGAAATAAACAGTCCCAAATAAAAATCATGAAGTTGTGATCATGGGAGAATTTTCCAGAGATGTTTACACCAGGACAAAATAGTCTTTGCATTATTTTAATTTTTTAAAGTGGTCTTGATAAAAATTGTTCTGGCTTTTTCAACATAGTCTGTTCAGGTCTAGTTCCAAGCATTAATAGCAGATACACAGTTCCTCATTTTCCTCATTACTAAAACCTGAGAACATTGTTTTACTTCTAATGTGCTTTAGAAACAGGTTGCATTTTAGAAGGAAATAGCACATGAATATGGATCATCAAAATATCAGACACACTGCTATCACTTTCAGACTAAGCTTGGTCGGAGGATGTTTCTTGTAGGTGAATAGAGTTACTATAATGAAATATAATTGTCTCTCCCAGAGGATGAGTCAGAAGATGAATGTAAAATTATTTGGCTTATGGTGGGTTAACATTAGGAGTTCTTGTGTTCCTGGAATTGGTGAGGGCTAAGATGGAGAAACTAAAAACAAAAACAAAAAACCCAGAGGCAATAAGACTCAGAATAAGCAAATAATAACTTCTTTCCCAAAGCATACACATATATATGCATACATACATATGAATATATACACATAAACACTATATGTATGTACACATTTGTATACGTATATTACATATGTATTTTAAAAATAAAAAATATTTCACTTTGGTTTAAAAAATCACCTCTATCAATCTGGGTTACAGGAAATCTGGAGCAAATAGCAGTTCACATGGAAAAAGGCATTTTTTGTATTGTTGCTTGCAACCCTCATTTGAGCTGGTAATCTAAGTTTACTAACAGAAGAGTGACTGCTTGCTAAGGAACAAAGGACATAATATTTTTCCTATGTTTTCCCCAATTCAGAAAACATTTGGAATTCTGTATTCAGTTCACGGGAACTGCATTTTATAGTAAGGCTGTATTTAGAGCATCACGACAAGGCAATGAGGTCTTGTTAAATGATGACTATCTTCAGGTAAATAGAAAGTTGACGCTGAAAACTTTGGATTCCGGAGGCGATATATGATTGGCACGTTCAGATGTCTGGAGGAGAATTATAGGAAATGGAATCAGCATCTTTTCTGAAGTTTCAGAGCATGGAATTTATGAGGCACCTTGAGAATCAATACAGGGAAAGATCCCCTAACAGAGGAAATTTCCATAAAATGAAAGAATTATCTTCTCAGCAAGTGAACTTACAGTCACTGCAATGTTCCAAGAAGGGCTGGTCGGTGGAGAGATGATTCCTGGTTAGAGCTGAGGTTGAGACTACATATCTACCAGAGCCCCTTCCAAACCCATGATTTACCTGGCCGGTCTCCTTGTCCGGTTAGTGACCATCTACACCCCCCTCTCCCCTCTATGCCTCCTCTCCACTTTCTAAATTTTTATTTCCTTTTAAATGAATAGTTTTTAATCTTTCTGAGCAGTTTTTGTTTACAGAAAAATGACGGTAAAGTACAGAGTCCCACATCCCCCTCACTCCTCCACACTCTTATTCATATCTTGTGTTAGTGTAGAACATTTGTTTTAGCTGATGAGTGGATATGGATATATTGTTATTAACTAAGTCCTTAATTTATATGGTTTCACTCTATATGTTGCATAGTCTATGGGTTTTGACACAGGAATAATGATATGTGTCTGCAATTACAGTATCATACAGAGTAGCTTCGCTGCCCTAAAAATCCTCTTGGTCCCCTATTTATCTCTCCTTGCCCCTAACCCCTGACAGCTACTCATCTTTTTATTATCTCTGTATTTTTACTTCATCCTAAACACCCTATTTTTGGAATTATATTGTCTGTAGCCTTTTCAAAGTGGCTCTTTCACTTAGCAACGTGCATTTAAGTTTCCTCCATAACTTTTCATGGTGTGAGAGCTTATTTCTTTTTATCGCTGAAGATGTATCACCCTTTGTTTATCCATTCGCCAGTGGAAGTTTTCCATTCATTTAGGTAAAGACCAAGGAGTGCACTTGCTGGGTTGTATGGTAAGAATATGTTTAGTTTGGTAAGAAACTGACAAACTGCGTTACAAAGTGGCGGTAACATTTTGCATTCCCATCAGCAATTAACAGGAGTTCCTGTTGTTCCATGTCCTTGTCCGCATTCGGTATTGTCCGTGCTTTGGATTTACATCATTCAAATAGGCACACACTTAGCAGACTGCCTTTCCCCCCTCATATTCAGATGTGTTATTTCCAAATTACTATAAGAAATACACTTAAGGGGCGCCTTGGCGGCTCAGTCGGTTGAGCATCCAACTATTGATTTTGGCTCAGGTCATGATCTCTTGGTTTGTAGGATGGAACATCAGGCTCTGTGCTTACAGCAGGAAGCCTGCTTGGGATCCTCTCTCTCTCTCTTTTTCTCTGCCCCTCCCCTGTTTGCAAAAGAACATGCCTGCTCTCTCACTCTCTTTCAAAAATAAACAAAGAAATACATTTATGCTGTTTATGAAATATAATATCACTATTATCATTCAGAATCCAGATGGAAAGACACTGGAAACAAGAGAACAACACTTATTTAATACTAATACTGTTGATAATAATTGTAATAACATAAATTTACTTGTGAGGACTTTTTGAGTTTATTTGGAAAAGCAAAGCCACTAGGAGAACATTCACAAGACATATTTATGATCAACACTTCTATGCAATCACACTCAAAAGCATTATGAGACATAGGTGATCATCGTATAATAGTTCTCTCAGGGGATCTATTTTTTGCAAGTGCTGCTGATTCTCGATTGAGATTTCTCAGTGTCTTTGTTCCAGGTCTTTCAAGTCGCCTATGTCATCATCAAAGCTGCTAATGCCCCTCGACCCGGAAACTGGATTTTGGAGCGTTCTCTGGATGGTACCAAGTTCAGCCCCTGGCAGTATTATGCCGTCAGTGACACAGAGTGTTTGACCCGCTACAATATCACTCCAAGACGGGGACCGCCCACCTACAGGGCCGATGACGAAGTGATCTGCACCTCCTACTATTCTCGATTGGTGCCGCTTGAGCATGGAGAGGTACTGTGCCCCCGGCAGTGACATCTGGTGTTTCACCAGAGCCCTCACCTCACGTGTTAAGACAGCCATTGTAAGAGCCAACAATGAACACACAAAATAGATCTCTTTTAGAACATATTACAGAGATCTTTAATCTAACCATCTAGCTGTGCTTAAGGTATTGACAGGTGTCTGCTGATGATTGATGTCGTAACCGGACATTTCACCTTATTGATTTCTTCCTTTCCAGGAGAGCCCCTGGTCTTCACTCAGCTGTAACTCAATAACTCTATCAGAGTTTCTTCAGAGCATCTTTCCCACGACAACAGCGCAGGAACATTTGTCGAGATATTAAGAAGAGGACTAAAATGCCTCTAAAAGATGTAGTTTCTAGTTTTCTTTGTGGAGTTCTCCTCTTTGGCAGTGTTGAGCGTTGGAGGTGGCTCATAAAGTATTTCAGTCCTGTGCTCACCACCAGACCGTACACACTTCATTAAAGTCAGAGTGTAATAAAAAATAAACTGTTCTTTAGTAGCACCTGGCTTGATGAGATAAAACTAGAAAACCTCTCCTGAGCACTCTTCACAGCAGGAACGCGGCAGCAAACCTGCCTTGTTTCAAGAGCATACATTAAGAGAGAAACTATACAAAGTTTTCTGGCACCTTTTCTCACTCCCCCCAGTCTGTTCCTAGCACTTAGAATTTGTTTCAGAGATGTCGTAGCCTAATGAAACATGTGAAAATACCCATATCACACTGGGAGAAGTGGTTCCGTGTTCACAAGTAGTAGTTAAGAACACTGGATTTCTATAAGATCTAGTTGTTTGGTTTGATTTTAGAAAGTATCAGTAAATATTATATCCTTAGGGTAAACAATCAGGGCTATATTTTTGCATGCTTGAAATTGACATTTGTTTATTTTGATGTCTTTATCTTTAGATTCATACATCACTAATCAACGGCAGACCGAGCGCAGATGATCTTTCACCCAAGCTGTTGGAGTTTACTTCTGCACGATACATCCGCCTTCGCTTACAGCGTATTAGGACCCTGAATGCCGATCTTATGACCCTCAGCCACCGTGACCCTAAAGACCTCGATCCTATTGTTACAAGACGAGTAAGTCTATGGCAGGGCTCCCGCCCCTTGTGAAAAGTTTATTTTGTTCAAGAGAAATAGACTTTTCGTTTGGCCTTTTACTCCCAAATTGGCCTTTTTTTTTTTTTCTTATTTCATTGAGGACCATTATATATATTTTGTTTAACGTGCAACCTCTAAGCTGGGGGATGGTTCTGACCCCGTGTCCTCAAGCCCCCTCCCCCCATTCCATAATGTCATAGTGTAGTGAATGTTGTGGTATTTGCTTTCCACATTCTGCTCTGGCTCCACATCTGATCTTCAGCAAGTCACTTACAAGGAAATTTTAAAATTTGAGTTATAATTTATGTTCAAGGAGATGTACAGATTTTAAGTTATAGTAAATGTACAAGCTTTGTATGGACAAACGTTTTCAAATCCCTTGGATAAATGAGGAGTGGAGTTACTGAGGTACAGGGTAGCTGTGTGTTTAATATTTAAGAATTTGCTACGCCTTATGGAAAGTTGTACCATTTTGCAGGCCAGTGACGTGTGAGAGTTCTGTCACATGACATGCTGTCACAGACATGGGTTGTCACCCATTTTTACGTCAGCCATTCTGATGTGCATGTGGTGGCAGTTCCTTGTGATGTTGATTTGGATTTCTCTGACCATACATGTTGAACAGGTGCTTATTGGTATCTGATCGAATCCTTTTGTCCATTTTTCATTTGGGTCGTTTCGTCTCCTTATTATGGAGCTATAAAAGACCTTTGTATATTTTATATACAAGTCCTTTGTCAGATGTCTACACTGCAAATATCTTCTCTGTCTGGGGCTTGCTTATTCACTTTCCCATGACATTTGAGAGGTTTTAATTTTGATGAAGTCCAATTTACTATTTTTAATTTTATACTTAATGCTTTCTGTGTCCTTTCTGAAAAATAGTTTTTTATTCCTGGTTTAACATCTATTGTCATTTCAAATGAATGTTTGTGTTTGGTGTGAGGTAGAGGTCAAGGCTCTTTGTTTCCCTGTCTAAACATACAATTGTTCCAGCACCATTTGTTGAAAATATATTCCTCCATTAAATTGTTTTGGTGCCTTGTTGAAAATTATTTGACCTTACTATTGTCTACTTCTATTTCTGGGCTCCATGCTAGCCTATTGATCTATTTGTCTATCTTTACGCCTGTAACAAACTTTCTCGATTGCCGTAGTTTTTAAGAGTAAGTCTTTGAAGTCAGGCACTATAATGGCCCTACTGAATTATTTTAAAATATTTTTGGCTATCCTAGGTTGACTGTGTTTCCTTATAAATTTTAGAATCAGTTTGTTAATTATTGCCCAAAAAAATCCTGCTAAGATTTTCATTGGAATTTCCCTAATTTGATAGGTCAGTTTGGGAAGGATTGTGGAAGCCATTTTGACAATATAGGATCATCTGATCCATAAACATATTATATCTCTCCACTTATCTAGGTCCTCTGTAGTTCCTCTTGGCAATGTTTTATTATTTCTTTAATTGTACATCTATAATTCAATTTATTTTTGAGTATTACATATTTTTTCATGTTAGTCTTCATAGATTGCTTTCTAAATTTTATTTTCCATTTGTTCATTGCTAGTGTATAGAAATACCATCCATTTTTGTTTATTGATTTGCATATTAAGACATGGCTAAAGTCACATATTATTTCTAGTAGTTTTTTTTTTTTTAGATTTTTCCTAAGTACACAATAATATCATCTACAAATAATGAGAGTTGGGTCTTACTGTGTACTCTATACACCTTTGATTTCTTTTTTCTTGCATTATTGAACTGGTTGGCACCTCCCATGGACATGGAATGGAAATGGTGAGAGCAGATTGTAAGAGAAAACCACTTAATCTTTCACTTCAAGCTCTTGATGGTTCATGGATTCCTTTTATTAGGCTAAGGAAACTCTCTTCTACTGGTTTGCCAAGTTTTTTTAATAAATGATGTTAAATTCTGTAAAATGCTTTTTGTGAATCTATTTGAAATGATCAAATGCTTTTCTTCTCCTTCATTCTATTAAGATGGTGATGTAAATTTATGGATTTTTGTGTGTTGAACTAACATTGTATTTTGGAGGAAAATCCTACTTGGTCATGAGTTATTATCCTTTGTATAAAGTACTATGTTCAGTTATATAGTGCTGTGTTCAAATGCAGTGATGTTTTCAGTGCACTCATGTTTTCAGTGACATGAGTTTTGAATATGACTGTTTGGTATAAAGTGCAGTTTTAGAATTTCTTGGTATAAGAATTTCTTTTAGACGCCTTTGGTTTTGTTGATGAACTCATTTGAGCATTATTTGTTTTCATTGAACACAAGGATTCTTTGTACATGAAATATAATTTAAAATGTATATCTAATTTTAGGTTACCAAGAACAACTGAGCTATTTGTTGGTGAGCCCAACGTTTTCTTTTAACTGAAATAGAAGAGGCCTTAATTTTTATTTGTCACTTTCGTTTTCCTTAGTATTACTATTCAATCAAAGACATTTCTGTTGGCGGAATGTGTATTTGTTATGGCCATGCTAGTAGCTGCCCGTGGGATGAAACTACAAAGGTGAGTCCTAGTATTTTACGGTATACTAAAACTTCAAAATCAAAGTTATAGCTATAATGTTTGCCTTACTGTTTTTTTATTCAAGTCAGATGTCAAAATGTATAAAATCACACTGCAGAAAAAGATTTTTCAGATAATTAACTGGTTTCATTTTTTTTAACAATTTTGTTTCACTTTGTTTGGAGGATATATATGTATATATATGTTTGTTTGTTTTCCTACTGTGTCCAGCACAAAGCAGTTTTTTTTTTTGTTTCATCATGATGAGTGTACTCTTTATTCTCTACCACTTATTTCACCCATCCCCCTATACCTTACCCACCTCCCCTCTGACAACCATCAGTTCGTTCTCTATAATTAAGGATCTGATTCTTGGTTTGCCTCTCTCTTTTATTCTCTTATTTGTTTTGTTTCTTATTTGTTTTGTTTTGTTTCTTAAATTCTACATATAAGCGAGATCATATGGTTTTGTCTTCCTCCGGCTGTCTTATTTCACTTAGCATTATACTCTCTAGATCTATCCATGTTATTGCAAATAGCAAGATTTTATTCTTATTCATCTATCGATAGACACTTTGGGCTGATTCTGTAGTTTGGCTTTTGTAAATAATATTACTGTAAACACAGGGGTGCATATGTCCTTTTGAATTACTGTTTTTGTTTTTGGAGTGGGGGGGTAATTCCTTTTGAATTACTGTTTTTGTTTTTGGAGTGGGGGGGTAAATACCCAGTAGTGCAATTACTGGATCATAGGGTAGTTCTATTTTTAACTTTTTGAGGAACCTCCATACTGTTTTCCACAGTGGCTGCACCAGTTTGCATTCCCACCAACAGGGCAAGAGGGTTCTTTTTCTTCCATATCCTTGAGAACACCTGTTGGTTTTTTTTTTTTAATGTTTATTTATTTTAGAGTGAGAGAGAGACAGAGTGCAAGTGGGAGAGGGGCAGAGAGAGAGGGAGACACAGAATCTGAAGCAGGCTCCAGGCTCTGAGCTGTCAGCACAGAGTCCGACACAGGTCTCGAACTCGTGAACCGTGAGATCATGACCTGAGCCAAAGTCGGATGCTTAACCGACTGAGCCACCTAGGTGTCCCAACATCTATTGTTACTTGTGTTGTTGATTTTGACAGGTAAGATGATATCTCATTGTAGTTTTGTTTTGCATTTTCCTGATGATGAGTGATGAGTGTCTTTTCATGTGTCTGTTGGCCATCTGGGTGTCTTCTTTGGAAAAAATGTCTGTTTGTGTTATCTGCCCATTTTTTAATTGGATTATATGTTTTTTTTGGGTGTTGAGTGGTATCAGTCTATATATTTTGGATACTAACCCTTTATCGCATATGTCATTTGTAAATATCTTCTCCCAATCAGTAGGTTGCCTTTTAGTTTTGTTGCTTGTTTCCTTCACTGTGCAGAAACTTTATTTTGATTTAGTCCCAATAGTTTATTTTTGCTTTTATTTCCCTTACCGCAGGAGACATGTCAGAGAAATTATTGTCTGTGGCCTCTTGAACAATTTTTATGGTTTCAGATCTCACATTTAGGTCTTTAATCTATTTTGAGTTTATTTGTATGTATAGTGTTAGAAAGTGGTCCAGTTTCATTCTTTTGCATGTAGCTGCCCAGTTTTCCCAACACCATTTGTTGAAGATACTGTCTTTCTCATTGTATATTTATTCCTCCTTTGTCAAAGATTAATTGACCAAATAATTGTGGGTTTATTTCTTGGTTTTCTAGTCTGTTCCATTGATCTATGTGTCTATTTTTCGTATCAGTACCATACTGTTTTAATTACTATTACTTTGTAATGTAACTTGAAGTCTGGAATTGTGATACCTCCAGTTTTGTCTTTCATTTTCAGGATTTCTTTGGCTGTTTGAGGGTTTGTGTGGTTCCATACAAATTGTAGAATGATATGTTCTAATTCTATGGAAAATTCTATTGGTATTTTGATAAGGATTGTGTTAAATCTGTAGATTTCTTTGGATAGTATAGATATTTTAATAATAATTGTTCTTCCAATCCATGAGCATGGAATTCCCTTCCATTATTTTGTGTCATCTTGAATTTCTTTTGTCAGTATTTTATAGTTTTCAGAGGACAGTTCTTTCACCTCTTTGGTTGAGTTTATTCCTAGATATTTTATTGATTTTTGTGCAATTGTAAATGGCATAGTTTTCTTTTTTTTTTTTTTTACTGTTTATTTACTTAGAGAGAAAGAGAGAGAGAGAGAGAGAGAGTATGTGTGAACACATGAGTGGGGGAGGGGCAGAGAGAGAAGGAGAGAGAATCCCAAGCAGACTCCCATTGGTCAGCGCAGAGCCCAATGGAGGGCTTGATTCCACAAACCATGAGATCATGATCTGAGCTGAAATCAAGAGTCAGACATTTAACCTACTGATCCACCCAGGTGCCCCAAAAGGATGTTCTCTTAATTTCCTTTTCTGCTGCTTCATTATTAGTGTATAGCGATGCAACAGATTTCTGTACATTGATTTTGCATCCTGCGACTTTACCGAATTCATTTATCAGTTCTATTAGTTTTTTGGTGGAGTTTTTAGGTTTTCCATATATGGTATCATGTTATCTGCAAATAGTGAGAGCTTTACTTCTTCCTTTCCAATTTGGATTCCTTTTATTTCTTTTATTTATCTTTTGATTGGAAGATGTACTTCTAATTAAGTATTTACTAATTTTTTTTGTGGTAAAATATAGTTAAAATAAAATTTACCATTTTAACCATTTACTAGTGTACAATTCAGTGGCCTTTGAATTTTGAAACTCTTCTTTCTCTAAGACTGTCAAGCAAAAAGCCATCAGAGTTATAAATTATGCTTATATATATTTTTAAAAGAATGGCTCCCCTCCTTCCACTTTCTCCCTCTTCCATTTTTGTGGCACTAAATCAAGGGAAAATCAAATTTACCCATGTTAGCATAATCCTAAGGGAATAATTTGACACCCTGTCTTCTCTTAAACAACTTAAATGAAGTGACTTCTTATTACCCCCTGCCACCCCCAATCTTTGTAATTTTCTGACTCTTGAATAGGATTATCCTCTTTTGAGGATGAAACCTCTGAAGATCAAGATAGTTATTAATAGAAGCTTGTAAACCCTTAACATCAGTGCATCTTACTCTGAACACATTTTGTTCATGAACCCATTTTATTTTTAGCCTTGTTGTATCCCTCCTCGCTTCTGTTTGTAACCAGGAGATGGGTGTATTTTCTTCTCTAAAAAGTAAATGCCAATATGCTTGATACAGCAGCGTGTCCTTTTGTGTACTGCCATGCTACATATTTGACTGTGGTAAAGTTCTTTGTAAAATAAAGTTAAAAATATACAGGTTAATTTTCAGCTGCAGTTTTGCATTCCCTGTTTCTAGAAACTGCAGTGTCAGTGTGAACACAACACCTGTGGAGAAAGCTGCACTCGGTGTTGCCCAGGCTACCACCAGCAGCCGTGGCGGCCCGGCACCGTTTCTTCTGGTAACACATGTGAAAGTAAGTCCACTGAGAGTTGGAAGAACGTCGTTGTGTTCCTTCTTAATATGCTTAACTTTATGAGGACCTGACATTTGTAATTCGTACATAACCTGTTTCCTTAAACATTCAAATAGTTCCCAAAGCTACATAGTACCTTAATAGAACTTAAAGTGTTAAGGCCTACGTGTATCTTTTGGGATTTGCTGTTTTATCTAAAGTTCCTCTTCTCCTGTATTAATTTATTCTTTATTAATTTGGGTTTAATTTTTTTAATGTTTGTTTATTTTTGAGAAAGCGACAGTGTGAACGAGGGAGGAGCAGAGAGAGAGAAGGGAACAGAGGATCCAAAGCGGGTTGTGTGCTGAGAGCAGAGAGCCCGATGTGGGGCTTAAACTCAACGAACGGTGGGATCATGACCTGAGCCAAAGTTGGATGCTTAACCAACAAAGCCACCCAGAGACCCCTAATTTGGGTTTAATTTTTAAATAGGCAATATATTCACATGGTTTCAACGTCTACCAGTATATACAAATAATGTGGTGAAAAGTATTACTTCTACTCCATCTCCATCCTTCCCACTTTTTACTATTTCCTACTGTGTTCTTCCTGACATTTTTATGCAAATGAAGCCTACATCAACATATTCCTACCCCCAAGCTAGTTTGGACACAGAACCTGACATGTGATGCATGTCATTCTACACGTTGCTTTTATATTTAACCATATATGCAATATGAAATGCTGTTCTCATTTTTAAATTTTATTTATTTTATTTTAATTCCAGTATAATTAACATGCAGCATTATGTTGGCTTCAAGTGTACAATATAGTGATTCAACAATTCTATACTTTACTCAGTACTCACCATGATGAGTGTGCTCTTAGTCCCCTTCACCTATTTCACCCATCCCCCCACCCACTTCCGCTCTTGTAACCTTCACATTGTTCTCTATCAAAATGCTGTTTTTAAAAACAGGAACACCGGGGCGCCTGGGTGGCTCAGTTGGTTGAGCGTTTGACTTTGGCTCAGGTCATGATCTCGAGGTTCCTGAGTTTGAGCCCCATATCGGGCTCTTGTGCTGACAGCTCGGAGCCTGAAGCTTGCTTCTGATTCTGTGTCTCCCTCTCTCTCTGCCCCTCCACTGATCACGCTCTGTGTCTGTCTCTCAAAAATAAATAAACATTAAAGAAATAAATAAAAACAGAAACACTGAATTCTATTAAATGGATGCAACCTAAGTAAAAGAGCTACCTGTCCATGGATTGTTTGGGTGTTACCAGTCTTTTGTTAGTACAAACAGTGCTGCAGTGATTAACCCTGCCCGTGTCACTCATAAGTGCAAACTATTTCGGCAGGATATGATCCCAGAAGATAGGTTGAGGCATCAAGTGGGTGTGCATGTTTATAGTTTTGATGGCTACTTCCATTGTCCTCCATCAGATTGCCCATATCCTATTAAAATCACCTATTCTGGAATTTTGATTTAATTTGCAGTCATAGAAACTTAACTTGGGGGAGGGAAGGGTTTTCTTCATATAGGACATAATGAATATGTGAATTGACATGTTAAAATTCTCCTAGAGTGTAATTGTCACAATAAAGCCCAAGACTGTTACTATGATGGAAATGTTGCAAGTCAGAGGAGAAGCTTGAATACTGCAGGACAGTTCAAAGGAGGAGGAGTGTGCATCAACTGTCTGCAAAACACCATGGGAATCAATTGTGAAACCTGCATTGATGGATATTACAGACCACACAATGTAAGAGTGTTTCTTCACAGTAGCTGACCTTCATTGCCTTTTCAAGGTGGAAAAGAGACTTCACCAAGTGTCATCTTCAGTATTAGAAACTCATTTCCTTTTGTAATATTTCATTTAGATTCTTATTATGCTAGTAGCATTTTTCAGATATCAGGTTCCTACTCAACCTGTCCTGTTTTCTTGCTCAGAGTTGGATGGTCACTTATTATTTAACTTGGATTGGGGAGGGGGGAGGCTACTGGCTGTGTGATCTTGGTTTTGTAACACTAACTGTGAATGTAGAGAGTCAGCCAAGAATTATTGCAGCTGTATCTTGCCTGTAGGAAGTGTTCAGTGTCTCCCTGGTTGACTTGGTATGTAGTTACGACCTGGCTCTCTGTGGCCGTCTGGTCTGGGTGATGCTCCTATATGGCTGTGAGAGATAGCAGAGCGAGGGCAGCCACGTAGCAGTGGTCATGGGAAAGGTCATGGGAAAGCTAATGATACCAGCTGCTGTGTCATCACAAAACTATTTGGGGCTTTCTGGCTTGAGCTCACCTTATTTTCTTGAGACCCACCCTCCCTGGGTGTACAAAATCATTAGAATCGTCACATCTTGAATAAAAAGCCAATTCCTTGTCATTGGTATTATTGTTATTATTGCGGATATTGCTGTTATTTCTAGTGAGATAATCCAGGACAAACTCTGTCTTTCAGGTATCACCTTATGAGGACAACCCTTGTCATCCCTGTGACTGTGACCCTTTCGGGTCCCTCAGTTCAGTCTGTATTAAGGATGAGCTCCAATCTGGCTTACACAAAGGTAAGTACTTGATTCATTTTTGTGCTTGAATTGATTTTGTGTGTGTGTGTGGCAGATTTGTACCTGGTGGAACTGTTACCTTTGGATAGCAGTTGGATGATCTGATCCTCTATTGATTCTTCTGTTCACAAAATGCTTATCAAGCACTTACTATATTTCAGGCAATGTTTTTAGAACCCAGGAATATGTACTTGAACAAGATGATCAAAATTCCTGCTCACAGGCAGACAAACAAGTACATGCATAATATAACTCCAGATTGGGATGAATGCTACGGGCATTAAGTAAAATTAGGAATCATGATCGGAGGAAGATGAGGTGTAAAGGGGGCAACGTTGGGTGATGAAATGACATTTGAGCAGATAATTGAGCATTTGATGAGAGAAGAAATGAGGCTCAGTTTAAAGCCATATGGGGAACACAGTAAATAGCAATCCCTCTGTTTAGCTCTTAGAAGACACTTGCAGGGCTTTTGCATACATCATCTCACAGAGCAAACAAATTCTCCTGCTAACTTTGCAAATGTCAGTGTTCTTTCTGTTTCAAACACTGGCAAAGGACTCGCAAATACCAGAATCTCCTGAAAAGGTTGCCATTTGTTCAAAGACTTCTGTGACCTCATCCAGTTCTCAGTCACTAGCAGTTAAAATGGATATTGATCAGCAGGGAAGGACGTGCCAAGCTGTGGGACCCGCCCGAAATGTGGAGGGTAATTTACAGAATCGAATTAATCCTTACATGTGACTGGCAATGGGAGCCTAATGAAAATGAGGACGATGTTGATTATAGCGACAATTACCCTTGATTGGGTTCATTTTAAAAAATATATCATTTAAGCATTCAACCATAGCAGAAATTATTTAACGCATTTTATAGGCAAGGAAACTAGTGCAAAGCAGTTAAGAAACTTGGCTGAGGTTGCACATTAGAAAGTTTCAAAGCTGGCATTAAAAGCAGAGATAGTGTCCGTTGCCCTTTGCCGTTTCTTTTGTGCTTTAAAAAAGAAAGTAACACTGTATTTTGTGATACACTTCACTAGCATACAATTCACCCATTTAAAGTGTGTGATTCAGTATATTCATGGTTACAACCATCAAGGGCAGCCTAATGTTAGACCATTTTCATCACCTCAGAAAGAAATCCCTTACCTGTTGGTGATCATTCCCCATTTCACTCCATGCCCTGCACCCCTGCCCGAGGCATCCACTAATCTACTTGCTCTCTATAGATTTGATTATTCTGGACATCTCATATGAATAGAACATACAATAGATGGTCTTTTGAGACTGGCTTCTTTCACTTAGCATAATGTTTTCAAGGTTTATCCATGTTGTAGCATCTATCAGTACCGTTTTTTTTCTGAATACTACTCCATTGTATTTATATGCCACATTTTATATATCCATTCATCAGTTGATGAGTATTTCATTTGTTTCCACTTTCTGGTTCTTATGAATAAGGCTGCTGCGAACATTCACATGTAACTTTTTGTGGGTGTATGTTTTCATTTTTCTTAGGTAAAAGGATAGGAGTAGAATTGCTGGGTCAGATAGTAAGTCTCTGCTTAATATTTTGGAGACGTGCCAAACTGTTTTCCAAAGTCACGGCACCGTTTTACCTTTTCATTAGCCTCTGTTTTTCATCTCTGTTTTCTTTTTTTAAACCGTGGGCTGACAAGCTATGGTCCATGTGCCATATCTGGCACACTGCCTGTTTTTGTATATAAAGTTTTATTGGAACAGAGCTATGCCCATCTGTTTATGTATTATGCATGGCTGCTTTGAAGCAGTCATGACAGAGTTGAGTAACTGCAACAACAATTCTTTGGCCAAAATAGCTTGAACTATTTCATGTCTGGCCCTTTACAGAAATAGTTTGCCAACCCCTACTGTACCTTTTTACCCTCCTGATGGGCCATCGCTATCCTTTTCTTCCCAGGGAAAAGGCCAGGTCAATGTCCGTGCAAGGAAGGCTACGCAGGAGAAAAATGTGATCGCTGCCAATTTGGTTACAAGGCTTACCCAGCCTGTGTCCGCTGTGAGTGTAGCCAGCCTGGCAGTGTGAACGAGGACCCATGCTCAGAGCCTTGTCTCTGTAAGGTATGTGTGGGGGTTAAAGGTGACCCTGAGTTTCCTTCGAGGTGTGCAAGAAAGGAACACATTCCGTAGGCTCAGAAGGTCAGTTCTTGAGCAAAGCAGCAAAGTTTTGAGGAGAACTCTCCTTCCCCGCATCTTCCTGAGAAGCATGAGGTTATGTCATATCCATGTCCTTGGACTTAGATGGGCACACTCAGTGTGTTTTTTTGGTGCCTTCTGGGCAATGGCCACGTAGTCCAGAGGTATTTCTGTGACTTCCAAGATGAAACCAACTACTGCATTTCTGAGGCCTGGGCCATTAACTTCTTGTATGACAGCCTTTCCCAGCTTAACGTTTAGAGGAGAACCTGGTAAATACTAAATTTATAAGAACATTAATTAAAGGCAGATATGTTACTGTGGATTTCTTTTAAAAAGGAATTGGTCAGGGGAGTGCCTGGGTGGCTCAGTCAGTTAAGCATCTGACTCTTGGTTTCAGCTCAGGTCATGATCTCACAGTTTGTGAGTTCAAGCCCCATGTCAGGCTCTGTGCTGATGGTGCAGAGTCTGCTTGGGATTCTTTCTCTCTGCCCCTCCCCCCTCCTCAAAATAAATAAATAAATTTTTTAAAAACAGGAGTTGCACAGGGGGGCCCGGGTGACTGAGTCAGTCAAGCATCTGACTCTTGATTTCGGCTCAGGTCATGATCTCATGGTTTGTGAGATCGAGCCCTGAGTTGAGCTCTGCTCTGAGTATGGAGCCTACTTGGGGTTCTCTCTCTCCCTCTCTCTGCCCCTCCCCTGCTTATGCTTGCTATGGTGCACTCTTTCACTTGCTCTCTCTCTCTCTCTCAGAATAAATAAATAAACTTAAAAAAAAGGAATTGGAGGGGCGCCTGGGTGGCTCAGTCAGTTTAGAGTCTGATTTCAGCTCAGGTCATGATCTCAGGGTTCATGGGTTGGAACCCTGTGTTGAGCTGTGTGCTGACAGCTCGGAGCCTGGAGCCTGCTTTGGATTCTGTGTCGCCCTCTCTCTCTGCCTCTCCTCCACTTATGCTCTGTCTCTCTCTGTCTCTCAAAAATAAATAAACGTTAAAAAATGTTAAAAAAACAAAGGAATTGGACAATGATAAAAAACACATTAATTGGGTACTAGGGAGGCAGGGCTTTTTGCTATCTGATATTAATATCCATTTCCTCACAATAACCATAACTGTAGGACTTCTCATTGTATCTTATATGCGTCTTCCTATATAAGCAGAGTCTTAGGGACACGTTGTAAGTGACTGAAAATAATCTTCAGCATTTATTAATAAGACAAACAATTATATAGCACTCTTAAGATTTTAAGATTCTTTAAAGATTAGCAAAATTGGGAGATTTCAAACAAAGCAGTATGAAAAAAAGCCATTTCAATATAATGACCAAGCTCTGAGATCCTGACCTTCATTCTTGACTACAAAATTAAATGGTAATTATTTTGAAATATGTCTCCTGGAAATAATGACTTCATGAGGCTTTATATTTACTTTGAGCGTTTACTTTCCTGTTTCTCTGGATCACCAAACACCTTTCTTGTTAATGTCATGTTAATATCACTTTATTCTGTCCACCTAGAACACATTGGTTTCAAAGCAAATCTTTTCTCTAATGTGCAGGAAAATGTTGAAGGGGAAAATTGTGACCTCTGCAAGCCAGGATTCTATAACCTGAAGGAGAGAAACCCCGAGGGCTGCTCAGAGTGCTTCTGCTTCGGCGTTTCTGATGTCTGCGACAGTCTTTCTTGGTCCATCAGTCAGGTGCAGTTACCTTTCCTGAGCCAGGATTTAAGAAGCATGCCACCTCTAATGAGCTCTCTGGGAGCTGAGTTCTTTCCCTGTAACACCGCTCTCGGCAGTTAGAAATGACACTGGCATGGATCAGAGGCAGCTTGCTACTTTTAAAGTGTCACGAAAGTGTCTTCCTTGATCATGTGTTTATTCCTACATACATTTCCCTATCCAAACAATAGGATATTACGGTATTGTAGAATGTATCATGTTTAAATTTCCCCTGTGGGGAAATGTACCAGGTTGTGGGGTCAGATCTCACCCCACCTGCTCCACGCTGGTCTCAGGCCAGGAAGTACATCAGGACATGGGGTCATGCAGAATTTTCTAGTTCAGAGAACCTGGTGAGGGTAGGAACAACAGTGACGTAGGGATTATAGCCTCAGTTGTTCTGGGAATAGAGAGTCCTAGAGGGATGCCAAACGGTGCCTTGGGAGGACAGTGTGATGGCTGGGGGTTAAGGAGGACTGCAGGGCACAGGGTTTGTCCATGGTAACCACCTCGCCTCCCCAGTGGCCATCTGGGGAGACCGGTATTCAGGGAGGGGTTGGGGGAGTGCTAGTCCCTGACTCTCCTTTCCCTCCCTTCTCCCTCCTCCCTCCCTGGCAGGTTGAGAGGAGTGAGAGTCCCATGGGGGAGGGATTGGGAATCCCAGTCAGTACCTGAGAATGAAGGTAAATCCCCATGGCCACCATGCTGGGGTGATGGCTTGTCCTCTCTTTGTAGATGACAAATTGGGAGGATAGGATCTGGAGGTTATATTTATATACTTTACAGCTTTTTGGTAAAAAGCAAGAAGCAATCAGAGTTAGCAAAAGACTTTTTGTGCAATGCATTTATGTTAAGGTCTTTGCTATTTATTTTTTAATCTAAAATATATATATCCATAGCCTTGACAATTTTGCTTGCCTACTTGCTTATAATCAATCTGGATTTGAGTGTTTCACTCATTCTCAGATTTTCTCGGCCCTTTGTCAAGTAGAAGGGTCATAGGTCATGTGGTTCTGTGACCACAGTGTGTTAGCTCTGTCCTGGGCTAAGCTTTCTGGGTCTGTTTCTTCATCGTGAGGATTTCTGGGTGAAATCTAAGGTGACTTCTATTTCGTATTCCGAAATTCTGAATCTTTTTTTAAGGTGAAAGATATGTCTGGGTGGCTTGTCACCGACCTGATCAGTCCAAGCAAGGTCCCATCTCAGCAAGATGCACTGGGTGGGCGTCATCAGGTCAGCATCAACAACACGGTGGCCATGCAGAGGCTGACTTCCAAGTATTACTGGTCGGCCCCGGAGGCCTACCTCGGAAATAAGGTAGGCTCATCACCGGAAGTAACATCTTGGACAAAGATCTCAAGGCACATTGAGAAAGAACTTAACTTGTCAACTTAAGTCGCCTTATCGTCACTTGAGGGTTTGACAGAAAATTAGACACCATTTACTTACACCTGCCTGACCCACATGGTCTTGTTTATCCTTGCTTGACTTTATTACATCATTAAATTATGAACTTTGTTCTTGGCCATATCGGTCATAAGCAGTCTGTTGTAGGAAGTCTACAGATTTGGATGATCTGGGAATAGACTCAGTGGCTCTATCTCAGTCACTCAAGCTCAGTGTTCACCTTCACCATGTGCTCAGTTTGTTTTAAAGTAATGGTATGTTGGGGCGCCTGGGTGGCTCAGTCAACTGAGCGTCCGAATCTGGCTCAGGTCATGATCGCACAGTTTGTGAGTTCAAGCCCTGTGTCAGGCTCTGTGCTGACAGCTAAGAGCCTGGAGCCTGCTTCAGATTCTGTGTGTCCCTCTCTCTCTGCCCCTCCCCCACTCCTGCTCTGTCTCTCTCTGTCTCTCAAAAATAAACATTAAAAAAATTTTTTAAGTAAAAAAAATGAAGTAATGGTATGTTTCGTCGTAGTACAGGTCTTGTAGCTTGGTAAGCTTCTGTTTCATTTGTTGGTTATATTTTAATTTTAGAATTTGTTTTACTTAGATTTAGGTTTAAGTAGTATTTATTTTGAAAAGGATTCTTTTTTCTCATCAAATTACAATCCTAGAAGATGTACTCTGTTTATAATGTGATCTTATTACCGACAGTCAATGATTTCTTTTTTTCTGTTAAGATCGCCTTTCCATTCTAAGACTAAATTCTGAACGTGATATTACTGTAACATTCCTGTCACAATGAAAATCTCCACTTTACATTAAAGGAGATGACCAGGAAGAAAAACCTTTCATCCTTCTTCTAGCTGATGAGACAGGGTCCTTATTGTTTTCCTCTAAGGAGGGCAATGAGATCAGAATGTTGGGGTTATTGTCATGGATTTAACTCCTAAATCCTAGAGGATTTAAGTGAAATACACGTGTACTGTGTGATTCACAGGAGTTTATTTATGCTAACTAACCTTGGGGGGGGTCTCTAAGAAGGAGTGCATCTTCTGTCCATTTAAAAATTTTTTTTAATGTTTATTTTTTTGAGATAGACAGAGCATGACTGGGGGAGGGGCAGAGAGAGAAGGAGACACAGAATTCGGAGTAGGCTCTAGGCTCCGAGTTGTCAGCACAGAGTCTGATGCAGGTCTTGAACCCACGAACCACGATATCATGACCTGAGCTGAAGTCGGACGCTGAACCCACTGAGCCACCCAGGCGCCCCATCTGTCCATTTAAATTATATCCTGCATTGGGTCGCCTAGGTGCCTCAGTCAGTTATGCGTCCGACTTCAGCTCAGGTCATGATCTCGCAGTTCATGAGTTCGAGCCCCACGTCAGGCTCTGTGCTGTTAAGCTTCAGGTACTCTGTCTCCCTCTCTCTCTGCCCCTCCCCTGCACTTGCTCTCTCTCTCTCTCAAAAATAAATAAACATTAAAAATATTATATCCTTCAGTTTGGCAATATCGACTAAACAAACTATTCTTATGCTTTCTTTTCACTGGCTTAATGTGAATTTCCTTCCATACTATGGCGACTTGGACACCTTGTAGCCTAATTGTTTCCCAGTGGGTCCTAGCCACCACTTCCTCTTCCTGGGGGGCTGAAATCATTTGCCCTCGGTGTTCACTCTCGCTTACATGTTTCAGCTGACTGCTTTTGGTGGATTCCTGAAGTACACAGTGTCATATGATATTCCAGTGGAGACGGTGGACAGTGACCTCATGTCTCACACCGATGTTATCATTAAGGTAGGTGCTCTCACCCTGCTTTGCTGTAGAGTTCAAGGGCTTAGTTGGGTGACGGTTTTGTGACTCTGAGTGGCTAAGGGAGGCTCTGTTAGCAAGGAGCACACAGCCAGGTGGCCATTCAGTGTTTTGCCTTATCTGGAAACTGACCAGACAGTGTGAGTATTGTCTTTGGGTCCGTTTCCGGAATTGCCTGAGGACGGCACGTGTGGCTCTTCCCTGGATCCTTGAAGCTGACACATCTTTTCACATTTAAAAGGGAGACAGGTGTTTGCCTTGATGTTGGAACTACCTTGTCAGCCATTTGAGTCCCTCTGTCCCTTCCTGCCACGTTGGCTCCCATATGAATGGTTAGGCAGCAGCACTTGGGAGTGTGGGGACAGGAGATACAGTGCCATTTTTGTTCTCAGCCTCTGTCCCTAATCCTGTATCCTCACTCTCCTCCTCCCCTGTCACAAAAAGGCCCAGCTCAGCCTCCCCGGAAGTTTTCCCAAAGGTAAGAAACCACTTCAGGTTCTAGTCTGCACCTTTAATGACACAAATCTCTCTGTCCAGCTTGTGGCGAATGGGAGCAGTGTGACATAAAGCATTTTTGTGAATGGCAATTTATGAAAAGCTAGAGGTATTCTTACATAGTTTTTCTACTTTTGCTCTTCAGTTAAAGATTAGGGGTGTCAAGGGATACAGGAGTGCTGATGGATGGGGCACAGGTACCCCAATATTCATAGCAGCACTTTCAAGAAAAGCCAAATCATGGAAAGAACCTAAATGTCCATCAACTGATGAATGGATCAAGAAGATGTGGTTTATATACACAATGGAATACTACATGGCAATGGGAAAGAATGAAATCTGGCCATTTGTAGCAACGTGGATGGAACTTGAGGGTGTCATGCTAAGTGAAATAAGTCAGGCAGAGAAGGACAGATACCATGTTTTCATTCATATATGGAACAGGAGAAACTTAACAGAGGACCATGCGGGAGGGGAAGGGGGAAAATAGTTGGGGAGAGGGAGGGAAGCAAACCATGAGAGACTCTTAAATACTGAGAACAAACTGTGGGATGATGGGGGAGAGGGGAAGGGGGGTGACAGGCATGGAGGAGGGCACTTGGGATGAGCACCGGGTGTTATATGGAAACCAACTTGACAATAAACTATAAAAGAAAAAAAAAATTAAAAAAGATTAGGGGTATCATGGCGTGCCTGGGTGGCTCAGTCAGTTAAGTGTCCGACTTCAGCTCAGGTCATGATCTCATGGTTCGTGGGTTCAAGCTGCGTCGGGCTCTGTGCTGACAGCTCAGGGCCTGGAGCCTGCTTCGGATTCTCTGTCTCCTTCTCTCTCTGCCCCTCCCCGACTCGCGCTGTCTCTCTCTCTCTCAAATACAAATAAAAACATTTTTAAAAAGTTTAAAAAAAGATTAGGGGTGTCAGATTGATTTTGAGGAAAACTGTGGGCAAATATATGCCTTTTCTTTTCTGAGATTCCAGGGAAGGACCCATCTTTAGATTTACACTCTGAATCCCTCTGAACAGAATGCACCGAAACACGTTTCCTCTGATCATTCTGGACCAAGAGCTGTAGACACTATTACATGTTTTCCCTGAGAACCTAAGCACAAATAAAAAGCCATGTTGCTGAATACAAATTTGCTTTTACTTTTAGACCATGAAGTTGAATTATAAATATATTTCCTCTTGTTTTAAATGTTAGGGAAATGGACTCACTTTAAGCACCCAGGCGGAGGGCCTGTCATTACAACCCTATGAGGAGTATTTGAACGTGGTCAGACTTGTGCCAGAGAACTTCCGAGATTTTCATAACAAAAGGGAGATAGATCGCGACCAGCTGATGACTGTCCTGGCCAACGTGACACATCTCTTGATCAGAGCCAACTACAATTCTGCAAAAATGGCTCTTTACAGGTGGGTATTGAATGAGAGGGAAAGGTTTTGGTGAAGGTATTTTAATCTTGTCTTCATCTATTAGTATGCATTTGAAGCATAATATATTTTACTTGATTATTTTAAGGGCACACCTGAGGGAACTGTGGTAAAAATATTTTTATGACTATAATATTATGGGAGATATAAGAATAGTTGTGCAAGAAAACTGTGTCTCAGTTAGGAGATTGTCTTGATGGCAGGATCAGAAACTTTCAGGGTGGTTTTCTGAGAACTTCCTGACAAGTTAACAATTGGCTCGACCATCTTAGGTCTAGTTTTCATACTCCCGATGTTAACGGTCTTAGATTTTACTGTCTATTTAAGCGAATTTTCCCCTCAGTCTTTTCATTGCTTCTAGAAGGTCAATTGTTGGCAATGCCATGCTAAGTGTAAATATTGGCTGCAGCTAAAGCAAACACAGAATTATACATTTAAGGACAATCTCTGTATTCAAGATAGGATGATTGAATGGATTCATTTTCTTGAAATGCTTCACCTCAGACTGGACACCATCAGACCCTTCCCACAGCTGTCTGGGCAATCACATGCCTTTCCACCAACTGTTGCAAAGGCCTTCCAGCGAAAATACTGGATTGCAGAAATCATATTGGCGTGAAAATCTTTAGTTACTCACGAAACCACATCCCCTTTTTACTTGAGCAAACCTTTTTTAAGAATTCACCTTCATCAAGGGGCTAGATGTCATTTGCAGGTGGGTGTCTAAGTCACGTGATTACCCCTATCTATTGGTAGGTTGGATTCTGTCTCTTTGGACACAGCCAGCCCTAACGTGATAGACCTGGCACTGGCCACAGAAGTGGAACACTGCGAATGTCCCCAAGGCTACGCAGGGATCTCCTGTGAGGTAAGGCTCCTCTTCTTCCCTTTTTCTCCCCTTCCTGTCCTCTTCCTGTCCCTTTCCTTTGTTCTTTCCTAGGGGGAAAAAAGCACATCGAAGGTAATACAATGACCCACACTTGCATTTTAACTTTAGAAACTTAATGTTTGGCTCAGAATTTTGGAGGCTATAGGAATATTGGCAATCACAATGTTTAAAGAAATCTGGTGCCTCTTCCAGGGGGCTCCTGGGGCACCTGGAAATGCTCCGACTTAAGTCTACCCTCCCCCCATAGTCATCTGGAAAGTTGCATGCCATATTTTGCATTTCTAAGGAGGATTGAACTTGATTGTATCTGAATGTTTACTAATCACCAGCATGCAACCTAGAAAGCACTAGACAAGCCAGGCCCATTTTGAGATTTTTTATGGCCCCCAGCTATGTTAACTTAGGTGAGCTCCACCTCACAATGAAGAGTAAGAAAATGCACTTGCAGTCAATCATGACTAAAAGTAATCTGTTGGTTAAAAAAATTTTTTTTGAAATATATTTTGAAACTATTTGGACATAAGTATTGATAATAACTCTCTCCTGCTGAGAACTTTCTATGTATTGGGCACTATCCTAATGTCTTTCTGTAAGAAAGAGCTAGCAAGTAGTCAACTCAGGTTTCAAGTTCATCTGTGCTGTTAACTGCCACATGGTCCTGCCTCTCCCATGTTCAAGACTGACTATAATTATGAACATTTGTCATTGGCTGTGATTTTTTTTGGCAATCATTTTTACAAAGTGAGAACATTGTATTTATGATTTGTTTTTATGAATCTTTATCAATTATAAACTTTGCAGTTAATAAAACTGGCCTATGCTTCATGATGTCAATATTTAATTAAATATTTCTATTGCTATTTTAAATGTTTTGCAGCATTGTTTCTTTTTTGACCCAATGAACTTTTTTTTTTAGATCTAAGAAATTTATTTTTAGGCCAATAAAATATCTGTAGGTCCTAATTCCTGTGTAATTAATACTTAACGGGTAAATGACCTTAAGGCTACCTCATGGAGTGTGGGATGCAGGAATAGGAAAGCTGGCAGATCGAGTAAAAGCCTGGCCCAGCTAGACCAAGAGGGGGCAGCAGTGAGCAGGTGCAGCTGGAGAACCTGAAGTCTACTGGGTTTGGAGGGAAATGTACGGATGTGTGTAGGATGATGGCTCAAGCTAGTGCACGGAGCTTAAGGCATATATTTCAGGGTTTTTGTCAGGCAAAAGAACTCATTCTCTAATCAGAAGCTGACAGAAGGAATTGGGCAGCTATTGGTGGGGAATGAAATTCTTTTTTTTTTTAAGTTTATTTATTTATTTTGAGAGAGAGAGAGAGAGAACAAGTGGGGGAGGGGCAGAGAGAAAGGCAGAATTTCAAGCAGACCATCAGCACAGAGCCCAATACAGGGCTCAAACTCACAAGCCTTGAGATCATAACCTGAGCTGAGATCAAGAGTCGGATGCTTAACTAACTGACTGCACCCCCCAGGCACCCCCAGGAATGGAATTCTTGATGCGACCACACAGACCCCAGGCAGCCTTTCCTCAGTGCCCACCTGTAGACTAGCCCATTGTCCTTGAGGAGAGTATGGCTGCATGGAGGTGTTAGGGGACATCCATAAAGTCAGTGCGAATGAATGCATTCTTATTTACATAAAGAAAATACAATTTTAATACTTTTTGCAACAAAAACGAAATCCACATTCCTCCTCCATGGCCCCATGGGAGTATGCTGGCCTCCAAAGTAATCATTCCCCAGTCTGTACTCTGAACCTGATTTGTGTCTGGTGTGGCCCCAGGCAACCCTGTGGCCACTGGTCTGAGTGGTGTATACACCCGACTTTGAATCACTCCACTGGCACAGTGGGCATGGTGTCTAACTCTTCTGTGTTCCAGATTTCATGTCTATAAAATATTTCTCAGGGTCATCATGAGAATTACATGGATGACTGTGTCCAGGGTGGCCCCCTGCTCCTCACAGGCAGGGGACAGCACCCAGGATACCTCGGAAAGCATACCTGTAATGTTTGCTCAATTAAACTGATGCAGTTGGACACAGACCTAGCCTTGAACACTTTGATGGTAACAGTTAGTGAATTTTATGCAGAAGAAAGTAAAATCAAGTTGAGAAGAAAATGTCCTTTGATTGAAACACTGGTTAAGTGGCTGAGTGTTATGATTTCTAATAATACTGCAGAAGAATGCCGCTGAAGTGCATATGTAGCCACTAGGTTTGGGTGTATGTGCTTCTACCTTTAAAAAGAAATGAGGGAAATGGGTGATGGGCATTAAGAGGGCACTTGTTGGGATGAGCATTGGGTATTGTATGTAAGTGACGAATCAGGGGAATCTACCCCCAAAACCAAGAGCACACTGTATACACTGTATATTTGCTAACTTGACAATAAATTATATATTTAAAAAAATTTTTTTAATTTAAAAATTAAAAGTAAATGCAAAGAAATAAATAATAAGAAAAGAAATAAGGAACTGGATTGTGGTGATGGTTGCATACTTTGGTAAGTTCACTAAAAAATTCATTCAACTGTACCTTTAATATGGGTGCATTTTAGGGGTGCCTGGGTGGCTCAGTCGGTTAAGCGCCCGACTTCGGCTCAGGTCATGAGCTCGCAGTTCGTGAGTTTGAGCCCCGCATTGGGCTCTGTGCTGACAGCTCAGAGCCTGGATCCTGCTTCAGATTCTGTCTCCGTCTTTCTCTGCCCCTCCCGCATTCACACTCAGTCTTTCTCTCTCTCTCTCTCTCTCTCTCTCTCTCCAAAATAAATAAACATTTAAAAAAAGTTTAAAAAAATGGGTGCATATTTTGGCACATAAATGATGCCTCAATAAAGAGGTTTGAGGGAAGAAGAGAAGTAAGTTTCTTTACTTATGGAAAATGGAGCAGTTTATGTTTCTAATGTATTGAAAAGAAGATGAGGGGTGCTTGGATGGCTCAGTTGGTTAAGCATCCCACTCTTGATTTTGGCTCAGGTCACAATCTTGCGGTTTCCTGATTTCGAGCCCCGTATCAGGCTCTGCACTGAGAGCGGGGGAGCTGCTTGGAATTCTCTGTCTCCCTTTCTCTGTGCCCCTCCCTGACTCATGTTCTCTCTCTCTCTCTCTCTCGATAAATAAATAAACTTTGAAAAATTTAAAAAAAATAATAAAAAAAGATGTTGGTTTGGATAATGTCTAAGGTTGCCTTCCCTCTTTTGCAGTCCTGCCTCCCTGGCTATTACCGCGTGGATGGAATACTCTTTGGAGGAATTTGTCAACCCTGTGAATGCCATGGCCATGCAACTGAATGTGATATCCACGGTGTTTGCTTTGTGAGTCTGTTCCCAAAACCTCGAGTGCCCCCTCCTACCCTTCCCAGAGTCATGTGCTGTGCAAAAGTGCTTTTTAAAAATTACTTCCTCCACAGGAGATTATCCCTGCCCTTGTAGACCCCAAAGGAAATTTGCAGACTTCAGTTCATGTCATAAAATGTTTCCTGCTCCCCCCACCACACACTCTTTTTTTGGAAAAAAAAAAAAAGTTACGTTGGTGAAAACGGAAAAGGGATATATAATTTCATTGCAGGTTTTTTATTAGAACAACAAATTTACTTTGTAAGATTATAAAGTAATATAAAGGTAGAAACTATTATCTGCCAATTAAATAAAAAGGATCAGGTCTTTTATATTAAAGTACTAGTATGTCCTAACATATTACACAATATATCATAAAAGGAATAATAAAACTTCTGATAATCACGCTCATTTGTACAATATAAAATGCTTCATAGCTCGTCGAATAAACTCTTTGAACAAGTACTTCTTTCATGCAACATGAGTTGAAACATGGCTTGACAAATATGCAGTTAATCTTGAGAATGAACTTTGAGGCAGATACAGGGCAAGACTTGTTTTTTAACGTCAATCAGGAATTCTTTTAGGTTCTTTTGCCTGGGAGCCGGGCCACACTCCTGGGTTCTAATGGATTTATTTCACGTAGATGGAGTGAACACATATGTTAATCAGCGGAGTCAGATTCACTGCAGGGAAACGTTCATGCTCTTTCCGAAAGAGATTGATTGAGTCCCAGGGCGAGGGAAAATTAATTATCAGACCCGTGGAGATGCCCTGGATTGCTTATTCTCTCTAGAGCCTAGTTTTTCTTGATTCTGTAAGTAAAGCTTTCATTTTGTTCTTTGTTCATTTCTCTGTTCTGGCAATGCGAGTGTCTGTAGGAATTGCATGAAATGATGATTTGCACACAAACTCAGTTCCTCAGGATTAGTTTCCCAGAATTTGATGAGGTTGTTGCTTTTTCTAAAATGCCTCTGCCTTTCCATTTGGGTTCTCAAGGCCAGCCTTCCAGGGCCCTCTGCCAATAGCGGGGGGTGGTCGGCAGGCTGTGGTTGTGGCCCCAATGACTTTAGGGACAGGTGAGCTGAAAGGGTATTTGCATAGGCTTCTATTAATCTATATTTGCAAAATATAAAAATAGATACCCATGTTAAAGTGAAGATGCTAATAGCACCTGGCCTTCAAGGTCTAAAAAATTTTTGGAAACCATGTTAGATGTACAGAAAGGCTTACAAAAACAGTGTAGGGAGACCCTGTGCAGCCTCACCCTGCTTCCCCTGATGCTCCCATCTTGCATAACCAGAGTGCAGTGATCAAAACTAGGAAATTCACTCTGGCATCATCTCATCCGTGGACCGAGGACATCCCTCCGATGTCATCAGATTTTCCACTCGTGTCCCGTTCCTTTCCAGCGTCCAGCATTTCAGGCAAGAAGACATGAAGGTGGCGTGCCCTCTCGGTGCACACTGTCAGGGACGTGTGGTGCCCTGGTCTTCTTCCTGGGGAGGTTAGCCTGGGACAGCCAGAGAAGGTGGTGACGGCCAGGTTTTTCGACTGTAAAGTTGTTTTTCTTTTCCAGTCAAGAGAAGATTTTTTCCTTCCCAAGGAGATGCACATTCTCATCCTCAACCTACCAGTTCCACCAACAGGGCTGGTCACGTAAAGGGATGGTGACTGAGAAAACATTAAGACAGATACTTCGGGGTGGGGGGACCGGGGTGGCTCAGTCGGTTGAGCATCCAACTCTTGATTTCAGCTCAGGTTATGATCCTAAGGTTGTGGGATTGAGCCCTGTGTCAGGCTCCGCACTGAGCGTGGAGCCTGCTTAAGTTTCTCTCTCTCTTTCTACCCACCTCTGCCCCTCTCCCTTGCTCATTGCTCTCTCTCTCTCTCTCTCAAGTTAAAAAAAAATGGAAATTAAAAGAAAAAACAGGCCCTTAGTAGGTTTTTTAGCAAAGCTACATAATGGCTTTCCCAAAGAAAAAGAAGACCCTATCTGGCCCTTTGATCAAAGAAATCATATCATAGCCATTTCTCAAGTGGACATAATCAAATGTATTTTAATAAAACTAGTTATTTTGCATAATACTTTGAGCTCAGCCATGTAGCCGTTTACCAAGGCCAGCTCCATTTTGAATTAATTTGGGTTAATTATCAAACTTAAGGTCATATAGGAGGTGGGGAGAAAAAAAAGAGTAAGACATTCCTACCAAAATGTCACCTAAAGACCAATCGCGAAGACATCACCAGGGAGCTCTGGTAGAAATGCAGAACTCAGGCCCGATGTCACATCTCGTGAATCAGAACGACATTTAATGCAGGTGATTTGTAAACAGTTCAAGTTTAGAAGCCCTGATCTAGGATAACCCTAACTAAAACTGATGAAAGCCTGTTTAAAAGGATGTACTACAAATATTTATAGTCCCAAATTAAATTTAACATATGGGAAAACTTTTATCAGCCTCAGAAATTGTAGAGCAAAGTATGTAGTTTAGAAACCGGAAATGTTATCCTCCACCATGAGGGAAGAGCACTGGGTGTTATATGGAAACCAACTTGACAGTAAACTATAAATTAAAAAAAAAAAAAGAAATAGAGATTATCATTAAAAAAAAAAAAAAGAAACCGGAAACGTTATTTAAATTGTTAAATGAGAGATGGCCAGAAGGTATATACAATGAGCGGGTCTACGAGAAGGGCGGTAAAGGGAAATGAGTGGCAAAGTTGGACCCAGAGTGGGGAGCTGGGGCAATTGAGTACAGGCAGAGGTGGGTAGAGGTCATAGGAGAAAGCTCTGGGTGGCATCAGCACAGGGATGGGGGTCATGGGGGGACCTGGGGAGACTGAGTCACAGGAAGAGAGGATCTTGGGAAGGAATGTTGAGAATATCTTGGGCCATGCATTTGATCCCGTGCTCAATGTTGCTTCCTACCTGGCCCCACTGTGCCCATTTTCTTTCTCCTGCATGCCTACTGTACACCTGACTCAGAGTAATTCTCCTCTCTAAAGAGAGGTTTTCAAAAAGGAAATAAGTCCTTCATATTTGTCCTGTATTCATCATTTCTGATTCTCTTGAATCCTTGGTATAAATCCAAGATCTTATCTGGCTCCATGTTTCCGCCCCCTGCAGAGTTGTTTTTAAGCATTTCCTCAGTGTAAGCCTGAGACAAATTCTCTCCTGTTTTATTTACCTGAGAAAGGCTTTCTTTCACCTACAAGTTGGAAATAGGTTTTTGCAGATTTTTTTTTTCAGTACTTGAAAATTGTTCTGTTTGCTTATGGCTTGCATTGTCTCAAATGAAAAATCGGTCGTAATTCTTATCAATGTAATTCTCTCTGTGTTGTCTTTTTTTTCTCTGCCTGCTTTTTAGATTTTTTCTTCTTATGAATCACATTTGGTTTTTGTTTGTTTGCTTTTTTTTTTTTTCATATCCAGTAGTTATTATCCTGCATTAAAAAAAAAAAAAACCCTTGGGCGCCTGGATGGCTCAGTCAGTTAAGCGTCTAACTTCAGCTCAGGTCATGATCTCACAGTCCAAGAGTTCGAGACCTGCATCAGGCTCTGTGCTGACAGCTAGCGCCTGGAGCCTGCTTTGGATTCTGTGTCTCCCTCTGTCTCTCTGGCCCTCCCCTGCTCTCACTCTTGTCTCTCTCTCTCAAAAGTAAATTTAAAAAAAAAAAATAAAAAAATAAATCCATATTTGGAAGTCATTTTTAATTTATGCAAAAGTTGTGGGAATAAAAATAGTACTTAGAGCTCCCACCGTTTACCCAGATTCACCTATTGTTAACGTTTTCCCCATATTCTCATTATCTGTTTATCTAATCATAATATTTTTTCTAATATGAAGTTGTATACACTATGCTCATTTATCCCTAGATACTTCAGTGTGTATGTCCTGAGAATAAGGATTTTCTCTGATATGACCATAGTACATTATAAACTTCAATGAACAGAACATTAATATTCTACTTTTTTTACTCTACCATCCATTTTTCCATTTTTCTGGTTGACTCAGTTATGTCCTTTAAAGCATTTTTTCTGCCATTACAGGCCCCGTCTAGGATCTGGTATTGCATTTTATTCTGTCTCTTCAGTTTCCTTTAATCTGAAATACTTCCACAGCATTTCTTTGTCTTTTATGATGATGGCACCTTGAAGAACACAATCATTTCTCAAAAAATAGAATGCCTCTTATTTGGGCTTCTCTTGTTCTTCCATGAATAGATTCAAGTTGTACATTTCAGGTGAGAACACTTCATTAGTGATGCTGTGGCCTTCTCAGAACCACGTGCGGAAGCCCTCAGTGTCCACTGCCCCTCGCTGGTGGTGTTAATTACACAGGCCAGGGGATAGTCAGTTTCTCTACTGTATATTTACCATTCTTTTCTTTTGTAATTAATGAGCAGCCGGAGGGAGACACTTTTAAGACCATGCAAGTATCATATTCATCTTCAAATTTTCCCCTTAGATTTAGCAGTTGCTGATGATTCTTGCCCTACCAGCACTTACCACAATGTTTGCAAAAGGGTAGCTCTCCAACTCCAGCACTCCCCGCCCCCATGCTTACTGGTTGGCACACAGCCTCCACTGTAAGCAAGAACCCCGCCCCCTTTCTTATGTTTACTTATCTACCTACTAATTATCTCTCTGGACTCATGGATTCCAAATTTTCCCAGATTTGACTAGTGGAAGCATAACCAGTAGGCTTTTTTGGGGGGGTTGGGGTGAGGAGAGAGAGAGAGCAGGGAAGGGCACAGAGGGAGAGAGAGGGAGACAGAGACTCCCAAGCAGGCTCCATGCCCAGCGCAGAGCCCAATGCGGGGCTCACACCCACAACCCTGGGATTGTGACCTGAGCCGAAACCAAGAGTCAGATGCTTAACCAACTGAGCCACCCAGGCGCCTCTACCCGGTAGGTTTTGATTGCATGATGAAGACTGTGCATTGTTAAGTTTTTAGATTTTGTTGCTTTCCTTTAAAGAACATCAAAGTTTGTTTTGGCAGGCAGTTAAATTACCATAGATCAGCTTGATTGTTTCAAGGTTTGTGTTTAAGTTTTGTTAGGGTGGGTCTAAAATAGCCTCTATTCTAGGGTGGGTTTAACCCTACTGCAATTGAGTTTTTCTTCTGGGGTCTCTGCTGAGCATTCTGGGTGTTTAACAGAGATTCCCCATACTGGCCCATTACAATTCTAGTGTCCCTGGGCTCTGTGTAACTTCCGAATTTTTCACCTGGCCTCATGGAAAACTCACACACGAGAAGTTTAGCGTGCAGTAGCTATTTGAAGGGGTCCCCTGTGTGGATTTCTGGAGCTCTTATTCTGTGAAGCTCCGATTCTCTGACCAAATTCCTGCAGTTCCAGCCTCCCCATGGTCTGACCTCTGTCTCCTCAACTCAGCAAAACCACCTCTTGCCCACCCCGTCCCCTCCCCACAACTCCCTGCTAGCTTGGCAAGTGTCTCCGGGCAGAAAGACATGCGGTCGTGGGTTCGTTCCATCACCCCCCTTCTCTCAGGTCTTTCGCACCCCTCTGTGGTCCAATGTCTGAAAGAAGTTGTTCTATATGTCTTGCTCCAGTTTTCTAGTTCTTTCCTACAGAAGGAAGGGCAAGTCTGGTAGCATTTCCTCCAACACGGGCAGAAGTGAAAGCTTCTCATTTATACAGATTATGCAAATTACATTTTGTTATTCATTTATCTGGAAACAGGCATCCCTTCCTCATGTGACAGAGTTTGGTGACTTTGTTTGAGCCTTTGATCTTTTTTTGTTTTTTCCACTCTGACTTCAAATTGTCTGTAGATGAATCAGAGAATCCTTTAAGGAGACCCGAACTGAGTCTTCTACTATTTCTTGTGTTCTAGGCATGCAAGCACAACACCACCGGGGCCCACTGTGACCAGTGCATGCCTGGCTTCTACGGGCTGCCTTCCCGAGGGACTCCGAGGGACTGCCAGCGCTGTGCCTGCCCCCTCTCCACAGCCTCCAACAAGTAAGCCTGGAAACTCCGCCAGGTAGACCCGCCCGGCGTGACCAGAATGCCCATTCAGATGTGCGCTGATGTCTTCAGAGCCAGACTTTGTGTGTGATGAGAGTGTGATTACCCAGTGGTAATTAAGTGGAATTAAAGATGAAAAGGTGGATTCTCTTTTTGTAGAAAAAGAACAAGTTTGGTCTATTAAATTAAATAAGAAAAGTTATGTGATGGCAAGGAAATATGCATAATTTTGTTCCTCTTGGTCTAACGTTGCTCATTAATTCTTTCAATGTATATTCTACATACCTGCCGATAGGCTAGGACATAGAAGGTACACAGAAATGAATATGACGTTGTTCCTGGCCTTAAGCACTTTTTGATATAATGACCAAAATACGTAAATAGGAGGCTCATTGAAAATGGGCTGAACTCATTTAATGATTCAACCAATATTTAGTAAGTGCCTACTGAGCATCATGGTAGGTGCTTGAGTATTAGTGTGTTCGTGAGCAGCCGCTGGTCCCATGGGACACACGGCGTGGTCATTACTCAGTGGAGGTATGTCCACCGTCAGGAGAGTGCGAATCTGCCAGGAATGATGTGCAGGAAGCCCTTGATCTGAGGCTTGAGGATGAGAAGGAATTTTAAGGCCACGGAGAAGGGCCTTCTGGGCAGGAGGAACCGAGTATGCCAAGGCATATAGCACAAAGGAACAGATCCCGTTTGTGAAATCACAGTTGGTCCTGCCGCACAAAACATGAGGGGAGGTGGAGGGGGCCGGTGGTGCACAAGGTCCCGTTCCAGGGCCAGTGGTTTGAAAACCTGTTTCTCTCTTGCTGGTTTGCCCTTTAGGACTCTTCTTCCCCCTTGACGCAGAGAATTCCCCTATGGGGATTTTTATTTGAAACTCCTTTGTGCAAAACAGATCCAACCAGGGCTACTCTGATGAAATAGTGGGAGACTCTCAGCTGCCCCCAGCCTCCCTTCACAGGTCCCCCCAAAACCCAGAACAGGGTGGAAGGGACCTTTGTCAGCAGTGGGGTCCTTTGGAGAAAAGGTTGAGGGGCCATCATGTACAAGCTGGAGCTCGCTCTTGGCCAGTGTGGGCAGGGCCCTGAGACAGGCTGACCAGTGCCAGGGAACCCAGAGAGGGGGACTCTCTGAATAAGTCAGGGACAAGCAGGAACAGAGAACAGTGAGGTGGACTGCATAGCTGGGGGCCGCGATTCTGGAGTGAAGACCTTGCGAAAGTTTGTAAGGAGTGGTAAAAGATGAGCATTTTATTTTTGAAAAATTTTTAATGTTTATTTTGTTTTGAGAGAGAGAGAGAGGGAGCAAGCTGAGGAGGGGCAGAGAGAGAGGGAGAGAGAATCCCAAGCAGGCTCCATGATGCCAGCATAGAGCCCGATGAGGGGCTCGAACTCATGAACTGAGAGATCATGACCTGACCTGAGGGCAAGAGTCAAGACGCTTAACTGACTGAGCCACCCGGGCACCCCTAAAAGACAAGCGCTTTAAATGTTTAGAAATTCTGCACCACCCATTGGAAAATTGTGTTAATCTGTAATGCAATGACAGTTTCAGCCCCACCTGCCACCTAGAAGATGGGGAAGAAGTGGTCTGTGACCAGTGTGCCCCAGGATACACAGGAGCTTGGTGCGAGAGGTACTGTCTGCATCCCTCCACTGATTTCCAGAAAGTTTCATCAAACTTTTTTTGTTAATTCTATATCAATTATATGTGTTTACTTTTAAATGCATAGCTAAGTGTGATTTGAGAGCTTTGGAGTGTAATTATTATTTCACAGTATGCTGTTTAAAAAACTCGTGTGAAAAACTCCCTGGGAAATTTTCAAGAGCGGCATTCGGTCTCCTTGAGCTAATGTGAGTTCTCATCAGGGACCATAGACACAGCGAGGAGCCAGTGTTTACTGTTCACACATCAAAACATCCCTTTACTCTGGCCAGTTCCATAGGTGAGGGGTGGTTTGATTTAATAGCCATCCTCTGGCGCCTGAAAGCCAACACTGTCTTTTCCCACGTGTGTCAGTGCCCGGCTCTGGCTAAAGTCCCTAGGAGAGTCACGCCACACCCGTGGCCTGCAGGTCCAGTTGACCTGGGGCTGAATGCACACCCACGTGGATTTATGGCTCTTTCTGGATGTACTCTCTGTCTTCACAGCGAGCAAGGAAATCGAATGCCCGAACTTGGTGTTGCCCTGCTCCACAATAAATCTTACATAAAAAAAGTCTGTCTGACTTATTAACCATTCAGAGAATCCCTGGACGGTGGGGTCATGTCTAGTGTGATGGCATTCATTTGGACCCCTCTTTCAATCTTTTTGCAGATGCGCAGACGGTTACTATGGAAACCCAACAGTGCCTGGGGAATCCTGTGTTCCCTGCAACTGCAGCGGCAACGTGGATCCCTTAGAGGCTGGTCACTGTGACTCTGTCACAGGCGAGTGCCTGAAGTGCACTGGGAACACGGCTGGCGCCCACTGCGAGAGGTGTGCTGATGGCTTCTATGGGGATGCCGTGACTGCTAAAAATTGCCGCGGTGAGTGTGTGGGCTGCGAAGTCAGAGCCGTTACTGGTCACCGTGTGGTCTCCATCCATCTATTTACATGTGTCACAAAAGGTCACTTTATCTCCCTTGGTGCTTGTGGTAATGCCAGTGTAGACCCTTCAAGACCTAAGTCTTCCCTGCTTGCCCTGCCTTAGCTCGATCAGTTCCTATAAAGGAGTTCAGATGGTCTAGCAAATAGGTGCCTTTCCACCGGAGGAGGTGGTGGCACTTGACAGAGTGCTAGCACTGCTCTCTCTGACCGTGGCGAAGGCAGGGCAGTGTCAAAGCCTGCAGTGTTTGTGAGGACAGGCTGAGGAGTCTCATGAGTCAGATGGGATTTCAAGATACGGGGTGGGGAATGGGAAGACTCTAACTCTGGCGTCTCAGAGGTCCGTGCCTGAACTACTGACTCTCACGTTGCTCTGCAGGGCTGTGTTTCCTTCCCGACATTATGGATCACTTAGAACCATTCACTGAAGAGGGCAGAATTTCATATACCTGAGATGACCAACTTGTAGCCTCAGGGCTAATCCAGCCCTCAGATTTTTATGCATAACTCTTGAAGGCGTGAAAGAAAAAATGGCAATTTTACATTATTTTGATGATTTCCTATACGTGTCCAGTCCTACTATGCTATTCCAACATGGGGACACAAGAGGGTGCTAGCGATTCGGAAAAGATATTTTCCCAGGCAGGAAAGGCTTTGTAGCCTTGGCCCAGTCAACTTGATCTTCGGCAGCAAGGCCACCTTGATTGGTTATCCTAGGAGGATAATTATGATAACTGGTATTTGTGTAAAGCTTCAAAGTTTATAGGATGCTTTCACTACACTCATGCCTTTTCTTTTCATCTTTACTGTAAACCTTGATGATTCATTCCTTTGTTCATTCATCATTTATTAAGCAGTTGCTGTACTAAGTATTGTCATAGGAGTTGGAAAAATTATGACCCAGGTCCATTGAAGAGCTACATGTGATGTTGTGGAGGTGAAGCACAGATGTGGGTCTCGGGTTTTGGAGTCTGACTAATGCAGCAGGTTAGAGCTCAGGGTTGGTTACAACCAGCTGTGTGACATTAGGCAAATTTGGTAACCTCTCTGAACCACTATTTCCTTATACAAAAAATAGACATATATATATATATATATATATGTATACATATGAGACTTTGTGAGAAGTCAGTGGGATAACTTAGTTCTCAACCTGTAATAAATGGTAGCTATTATAAATGCTAATGATAAAAACAGTACATTTTATTATTTTTCTATAATTAATGCTGTCCAGTAGAAATGTAAATAGCACATGTAATTTAAAATTTTCTAGTCACCAGGGCACTTGGGTGGCTCAGTTGGTTGAGTGGCCAACTTCAGCTCAGGTCATAGTATCACGGTTCATGGGTTTGAGCCCTGCGTCAGGCTCTGCACTCATGACTCAGAGCCTGGAGCCTGCTTCAGATTCTGTCTCTGTTTCTGCCTTTCCCCCACCTGTATGCATGCTCTCTCTCTCTCTCTCTCTCTCTCTCAAAAATTAATAAACATTTAAAAATGTTTTTCTAGTCACCACATAAATAGATGAAATATATTTTAATAATACATCTTATTTTACCCAATATGTAAAAATAATATCACTTTGTCATGTAATCAGATTTTTAAAGTATTAATGAGATATTTGCTTTCCTTTTTAAAACTGAGTCTTCAAATTTCAGTGCATATTTTATAGCCTATTTCAATTAGGATGCTAATTTTTCCTAAGAAACATTTGATCTGTAATTTAGATAATGTGAAATTCATAGCTGCAAAAGGAATTTACATACCTGAGTTGTTCAAATGTATTTCAAAGTTTTTCATTGTGACCAAAAAAATATATATTTTTTGTATCTGCATTGACAAAACTGCTTCAGTATTTTGTGTAGATAATAGGTCTTGGTGATGAACAGAAGTGGGCGAGGAGGGTCAGAACAGATGGGATCTGGGTCCAGGTCGGAGCTGTTGGACCAGGTCTTAATTTAAGGGAAATTAGAGATCTTGCTGGTTAGTTGCATCAGCCACCTCCCAGGGCTCAGGAGACACGTGCACGCAGCTCCGGGCAGATACGACAGGCAGGTCTCTAGGATGATAAATGACCATCCCTGGGGTGCGCACAAACTCCATAAGGGCCCACGACCGTCCACGGCTGCCTCTGGGAGAAATGCCACTTGATGTGAGTCTGGAAGGATGGGTAGGAGATGCCCAGGTGGGCTGGCAAAGTGTCGTCCAGGCCGGAAGAACAGAGTCCGGAAAGAGTATGCTAGAAAGTGAAAGGCAGAGCGGGCCAGGGTGGGAGCGTCGGGTGCCAGGCGGAAAGCAGACCGCAACTGGACTGCGCTGACCTGCTGAGGCGGCACCGTCTGTCCCGGACTCCAGCTCACATGAGCAGATCTGGGCTGATCAGTCACTGTGGAACTGCTGTGGCGGACAGAGTTGACAAGACAGACAAGGCTAGAAAAGAAACCTGCTGGCAGAGTTAATGAGGGTTTCCAGCAGAGCCTTGGTCATGGGGTAGAAGTGAAGACGCTCTGTGATGACTAGAGGTTGGGAGGGGAGTCGGGGTTAGGACAGACAGTTTGGTGGCCCAGGCGGCTGGACTGGTGATAGAGGGACACTGTCTGGGTTCTTTCTAGTTTCCTAGCATTTATAAATTTTATTCTTCCTTCATTTCCTCTTTCCTCAGCTTTGATGAGATGAATTCTTACGATTTCTGGATACTTCACTAGAGATCCTTCTAGGCCCGGGCGCCTGGGTGGCTCAGTTGTTTGAGCATCTGACTCTTGATTTTGGCTCAGGTCATGATCCCAGGGTTGTGAGATCAAGCCCCACCTTGGGCTCCACACTGGGCATGGAACCTGTTTAAGATTCTCTCTCTCTCTCTCTCTCTCTCTCACTCTCCCTCTGCCCCTCTCCCCTGCTCGCATACTCTCTCTTTCTCTAAAATAAAACGTAATAATAATAATAATAATAATAATAAAAGAAACGTTCCAGGCTTATGATAGAATCCCTCTTAGAGACTTTCCAAAGGCCCCACCTGCTAATACACTACTGTTTTATTAGGTTAACCCCAGTGAGAATCCCAGTATTCAGTACTACTGACATGGGAATTCCTAGGGGGGTGTTGGGAAGGCATTTGGACATTCAGGCGTGCAGGAATCAGGGAAGAAATAGAGCTCGGAGACTCGTCAGCTTTGGCGTGGTAGCAGAACTGGTGCATTTTGCAGGGCAGCCTGGGGGCACTGGAACCTCACCAAGCTCTACTGTTCAAGGAACCTTATGTGAAACATGTTAGGTGGGTATCAGTTTTATATCATAAGGTTCTTATGAGAATTACATTATATGTAAAGCACCTAGGAGTCAGTTATTGGCACCTCTTTTATTTTATTTTTTTGTATTTTTATTTTCTTTAAAGTTTATTCTGAGAGAGAGAGAGAGAGAGCATGCATATGAGCAGGGGAGGGCAGAGAGAGAGAGGGAGGGAGAGAAAATCCCAGGCAGGCTCTGCACCGTCAGCACAGAGCCTGATGTGGGGCTTGAACCCACAAACTGTGAGATCATGACCTGAGCTGAAGTCAAGAGTTGGAAGCTTAACCGACTAAGCCACCCAGGAGCCCCTAATGACAACTATTTTAAATTAGTATTATTTACAGTAAAAAAATTTTTGGTAATAATCCCAACTAGAATTGTTACCATTGAAAGACAACTACTAACAGCTGTGTGACCTGTGGCATGTTACATAATCTAAGTTTCAGATTTCTCACTGAACAATAGAGAAAATTAGAACGCGTCCCTCCTCAGTTTGTTATGCAGGGTACATGAGATATACTATGATGTGACACAGGCGTAAACAGGGCAGTAAATACAATTTATTATCGTCAGTATTTTGTGATGGTCATACAGTGACCTTTGACCTTTCCCCAGAGGAAGGGGAAGCTTTCACTGAGATGCAGAGGGGGAGGCACCAGAGGGAGACACACGAGGAATTAGGAGGAAACCAAACCTAGGTGAGAGGGAGTGGGCTATGAGTCAGGTCATGATCATGATCAGGTCATGATCTTACAGTTCGTGAGTTCGAGCCCCATGTTGGGCTCTGTACTGACAGTGTGTGGAGCCTGCTTGGGATTCTCTCTCCCTCTCTCTTTCACTCTCTGCCCCTCCCCCACTTGTACTCTCTTTCTTTCAAAATAAATAAACTTTATACACACACACACATAGGTTCTATTATTGTTTAGGTATGGCAAGGCCAGCAAATGCTAGGAGGAGGGGACACACCAAGGCATTGTGGGGCGGGCACTCAGGAAGCACCCATGTAGGTCCGGAGGGGAAATGTGGTTTTAGAGCCTTTGTTGTGGTTTCCTCAGGAAGGAAAGGGTAAGGCAGGGTAAATGGGTTTAGGATTGGTTACTTTAAACAATTTCAGCAGACTCTGGGGCATGGGAGCGGTGTGGCCCTGGGGTGAAAGGTTCTGGGGGATAGTAGAGGTGAAGCCCAAATGAAGGGAAGGCCCAGAAGGAGGCCTTTGTGGGTATGGGCTCTGGATGTGCACGCGAAAGACATTCTGACAGGCAAGCTATTTATTCTTTCTAGACATTGACTAGCCCTGGGTAGGGCAGTCTCTCCAGGGTCCGCAAGGCCCCAGGAGGCACAGTTGAGTTACGGGAATGGGCAGTGGTGAGTGGGGCCCCTAGTGAATCATGGATCCACTTTTACCAGGGAACACCACCTCAGTGTCTTGGCCACAGACAGTTATGCTGCCTGTCTTCTGAGCCTCTGCCTTGCAGTGTCCTGTGTCTGCCACTGCTCTGCCTCACAAGTGTGCTTGGGCTTGAGATAACTTGTGAAGGTTTTCTGTTCTCGCATCATTACACCGTACGACAGCACGCATTCCCTGAGTGCAAGCGTTCATAAGTCGTGTGCATTTCTGGGGAGTTTTGTCAGTGAACATATGAAATATTTTCAGGGACATGCATTTGACAGCTAGTCTATAAATATCAAATATTTATAGTCCATAAATATTAAACACTTCTTGGAGCCATTAAATGGCATCACTTTGAGAAGGTGAGGGACTTGGTAGCTTTAAACATCAATATTATAACTGTTGGGGCGCCTGGGTGGCTCAGTCAGTTGAGCGTCCGACTTCAGCTCAGATCATGATCTCTTGCTCGGTTCGTGGGTTCAAGCCCCGCGTCAGGCTCTGTGCTGATGGCTCAGAGCCTGGAGCCCGCTTCAGGTCCTATGTCTCCCTCTCTCTCTGTCCCTTCCCTGCTTGAACTCTGTCTCTCTCTCAAAAATAAATAAACATTTTTAAAAAATTTAAAAAATAAATAAATAAGCATCAATATTATAACTGTAGATGAAACTGAAATGTTTGGCCTGAAGCGGAGTACATTAGAGCTACAAATGACTCATGACTTAGAACAGGGAAATAGGTTACGTTAAACTATGAAATGTAATATTAGCTATTTAGATTGTTACAATGGAGCTTTAAAATATTAAATACATGATTGGAATGAGAGCAGGTGGCTCAATTGGTTTTGAAATCTCCATTGTATGTTTCTTATGAAGATTTGTTAATAAACATTGGTGACTCATTTTTTCAAATTGAAGGAATTTGTGAAATTAGTTAAGATCATTTGCTAATTGTTATCTTCATAGCTTCAGTGGTTTTTCTATGCGATGCTTCTTTCCACCAACCCTATTCTGGCTTACTCTTCAGAAAAATACTAAACTTTAAAGGTTATTATAAAGTATTTTACTTTTATGATTTGAAACATGAATGTTTAAAAGTTTTCCTTTGGGGATTAGGGGATCTTATTACAACTGTACCCAGAAATGGGCACAAATGTGTCTCTTGTGTGTATGTTAGCCTGTGAATGCCATGGAAAAGGCTCCCTTTCTGGTGTCTGCCATTTGGAGACCGGAGTCTGTGACTGCAAACCACATGTGACTGGACAGCAGTGTGACCAGTGCTCGGTAAGATGCCTGCTGGTCATTGCGTACAATTAAAGTATGTGTCGGCGATGTCTATAATCGATACCTTAACATTGGTTCCAATGAAATGGACTTCATGACAGCCGGAAAGAGCTAATGCCCAGAACACGGCTGGTGAATGCGGTGGGTCCTTACCTGCAGAGTATGTATTCAGTTTACAACGGGGTGGAACGATGTTGTGAACATATTATGATTCTATGAAATGCCCTATGTTTGATTTGGGAAACGTTCTCGTGAGTATTAGTGGCTAACTAAAATGTGTTTGTGGCTCCCACAATTCTGCCCCTCCTATGAAACAGCATGGCTATTATGGGCTGGACACAGGACGTGGGTGCCTGCCCTGTAACTGCAGCTCGTCAGGCTCCCTGTCGAATGACTGCACGGAGGAAGGCCAGTGTCCCTGTGTGCCCGGTGTAGCTGGGGAAAAGTGCGACAGGTGCGCGCATGGCTTCTACGCATTTCAGGACAGTGGCTGTACACGTAAGCTCTGGAATTCATTATTTGAGACTGTATAGGAATTTCCAGACTTTGCTTGGAGCTCTCCTTTGACTTCGAATTCTGTTATGTTCCTTTACATTTTCCCTTTTTAACGTGTAGGATTTCATACCTTTTTTTCTGTTTCCTGGTCCCTATTCTTCATTTGTCCAGAATCTCTGGTCAGGCTTTACTAATTGTGACCTTAGATTAGCTTTAGTTTCTTCATCTGTAAAAGAGAAGCTAATGATAATCTCCATCCAGGAGTTATTTTTAATGCTGGCCGTAAAGTCCTTAACACGGCATTTGGCACACGATACATGCCCCGTAAATATTGGCTGTATCTGCTCTTCCCACCTATTTCTGTTGCTCTGTCCCAATTACCCCTTTTCCAGCAGCGCCTCCTGACAGGGAGGAACAGCCACCTCCTGGGAGACACGGACTGGGCTTGGGAACCACGAGGTCTCTGATAGGAACTGGAAGAGTGGTTTAGAATGGTTTGGAATAATTAATAAAAGGGGGATGACCTGTGGCATCAACTGGGACCCCTTCAATCGCACAGTGGTCCTGATGTGTTACGACACTGTCTTCGTTGCAGCCTGTAACTGTGCCCACACGCAGCACACTTGTCACCCAGAATCGGGGGAGTGCATCTGCCCTCCTCATACTCGGGGAGCATCCTGTGACGAATGTGAGGACGGATACTGGGGCCGTGACCCGGAGCTCGGATGCCAGGTGTGCGCTGCCATCTGCATATTCTTAACCGAGAAGTGCTTTGCTGGAGCAAGTTACATTGCTTCTCTGTCATCCATTCACTTGACCTTAACCCGGTGAACAGCTCTGTGATTTGCATTTAAAACTCAAGACGGGTTCAGGCATCAACGTGGAAGGAGCAGCACCTTTAAAGTACATCATTCTAAGTTTTCTTCAAGAACCGGCTGTGGAATCTATGACTGGAAACCTTTGTTTTGGTGCCTTTTAAATGTATTCTGCATGTACACTATCTTCCAGGAGAAGGGCATACATCACTTTATTGGAGGGTTATATCCAGTCTTCAGCGGTTCTGCTTTCTATGTAGCTTTCATCAGTTAAACTGAGATATAGTTTGTGTTTTGAGAACAGACTTGACTTTGACTTGTATGATGATGTTGACTTTCAGGTCACAGGTTGGGCCCAGGGCGCATGTGCCTCAATGGGGCACAAACGTCCAGTCACAACCTCCCATTGGGCTCCTGGCAAAGTGAATCTGTGGAACCATATTGAGAAAGACCCACTTATCCAGATCACTTCCCCACACTTAGTGTTCTCCTGTAATCCCAACACGGGTACGTGATGAAATGTAAAAGGTACCTTTTTATTTAGTTAGTTTGTTTTCCCAGGCCTGCAATTGCAGTGGTGTTGGGTCAGCCAGTCATCAGTGCGATGTGCTCACTGGCCATTGCCGATGTAAACCAGCGTTCGGTGGCCCAAGCTGCCATCAGTGCTCCCTGGGGTACAGAGGCTTTCCAGACTGCGTGGCCTGTGACTGTGACCTGAGAGGGACCTTGACAGACACCTGTGATGAAGAACAGGGTCTCTGCAGCTGTGCAGAGGAAACCGGTTCCTGCTCTTGCAAGGTAACGGCCCTTGGCATTCTGCTTTCTTCCCTTCTCACACACATCATTATGACTTTGGGGCTCTTAACTACAGTATAACCTTGGTTTGTGAGCATAATTCATTCTGGAAATATGCTCGTAATCCAAAGCACCTGTATATCGAAGCGAATTTCCCCATAAGAAATAATGGAAACTCAGGTGATTCGTTCCACGACCCCAAAATATCCATATAAAAATGATCTCAATACTGTAATATAATACAAAATAATAAAGAAAATACAACATATAAAGAAAAATAAATTAACCTGCACTTACCTTTGAAAACCTTCATGGCTGGTGTGAGGGAGACGAGAGAGGAGGTTATTGTGTAGGACGCCTTTCAGGATCACTAATGGAATCACTGCTATCTATGAGCTCAGTGGAATCTTTTTTTTTCATGCAATTTTAACAAGGAACCTATCCAATGACACTTGCTTTTGCCTCCTTTGGAGGATTTTGCAGAAATGTGACATTGCATTGATGATCACCCACAATCCTGCAGTGAGCGAGGGGGAGAGAGAGAGAGAAAGAGAGAGAAAAACCATTGGCTCAGTTGGGATCATGTGACATTCAGAGTCACATCCTACTCATATTGCAAGACATTGATTTATCAAGTTAAAATTTGTTAGAAATATTTCCTCGTCTTGCAGAACACTCACAGAACAAATTACTTGCAATCCAAGGTTTTGCTGTATTTAAATCAGGAGCTAGGTTTTAGATCCTTCCCATAGTTCTCACTACCTTCTAGGTTTGAGTTAAAAGTCTGTGTGTGCTCTTCTAGAACAGTTCTTAAAAGTGGAATTTTTACTGGTTATTACAAGTGTCAGATGATGGAATTGAACTGAAAAACACTGAGTTTTCTGTTGTGTTCCAGTTGGTGAGTAGCCAGTATCTTGAATATACAGGTAACACAGGGCTTCAAATGTGATTTTCTAGCTGATAATTATTCTTTGGTATGTGCTGGCCAGACTGAAGGAAATTTGTGTTTATTGTTGTCCCAGTAGGTAAGATTTCAACATCATGTTTAATTCTGTGAGTTTCCCACTGGTTTGCCCATTGTGCTTTGTGATTAGGAGGTAACTGACTACCTCCTCTGATCCTTTTCCAGGTGCTGGTGAGATGGAAGAGAAAGGGTAGTGGGCTGATTAGTGACTAGGGATAAGGAAGGGAAAGCTCGTGCAGATACTATGGCCCGGGAGGAATGGAAACACCAGTGAATGCCTTTTTGGCTTACCACACAGGTGATCACACCTCTCATCTGAACAGGACAGGAAGGGCCTGCCTGCCTCAGGGATCACCTGGTCCGTGGTTCTCTACCTGACCGGTCATCAGAGTCACCTGGGGCCTCTGGGAGCCCCCGCCTCGGCCCGCTCCAGGAAAGGCTCATCAGGCAGTCTATATATTCCCACGGCTTCCAAGCTGATTCAGATGGTCAGCCGCATTTGGGAATCACTGAGGGCGTCAGAGAGCGGGTGTTCGTTGAGGTTAGGGAGCTTGCTTTGCCTAAGGAAATGGCTATTTCAGAGATGTTTGCTGCTCCAAAATTATTTTTGTGTCTGATTTCATTCCTGTTCCAAAATCATCACTCTTTTTTTTTTTTTTAAGGTAACAACAAATGAGTCTGTTGCTCTTTCCCCTTTAGGAAAATGTGTTTGGCCTTCAGTGCCGTGAGTGTCGAGCTGGCACCTACGCCCTCCGCGCCGAGGACCCTTTGGGGTGCACCCCGTGCTTCTGCTTCGGGCTGTCACAATTCTGCTCAGAGCTCGAGGGTTATGTGAGGACCCCAGTGAGTTGCGCATGCGGTAAAACGTGCTGTTTGTAAAGCCCTCCCCACCATGGAAGTTGGGTGACGGTAGGGGAGACAGTCAAGTACTTGAAACTTTGTTCTGATGGCATCAGAAATTCCAGGAAGCTGAACTGGGTTCGTTGTGAATCGAGGCTCTGTTTTCTGCCACTGGAGGGATTACATGAAGTGGGGACAAGAGGCACCCAGTGTTGCTCCTTAGCTAATCTGTCAAAAGCTTTACTTGGAGAGAAGATAAAACTGCTACACACAGCAGTCTCCTTCATATGATGGAATCTTGCCCCAATGTAGCAGTAGCTTGGCCCGAGATGCAAGAGTGTAAAACACATGCAGTTTTCATCTTACCCCAGATGGTTGAGTTTGAAGGAAACGCCTTTGTTACTCCTGTTTTAAGAAAGAAGCCATCCCGTCTGTGAAACAGTAGTAGAAGCTGACAAATCAGAGATGAGGCGTGAATTTGTGTTCTAAGGTGTGTTTTTCTTTCCATCCATGACTAGATAACTCTGGGCTCGGATCAGCCTCTCCTGCGTGTGGTTTCGCAGAGCAACCTCAGGGGCACGACCGTAGGGGTGTATTACCAGGCTCCTGATGTCCTCCTAGACGCTGTGACTGTCAGGCAGCATGTCCACACAGAGCCGTTTTACTGGAGACTGCCAGAGCGGTTCCAGGGAGACCAGGTGAGGCCTACACCCAGCCTAGAACTGTCCCCACTTCCTGGGAGACTCGGGGCTCTTCCAAAATCTCAATGGGCTGTGTTAGCCTACCATTAACTGAAGAGGTTATTAGTTCACTCTTCTAAGTGGGGATGGAGAAGTTTAACTCTTAGCAAAATCCCCCCATGGGGTGCCTGGGTGGCTTGGTCGGTTAAGCTTCTGACTTCAGCTCAGGTCATGATCTCCCAGTTCGTGGGTTTGAGCCCCATGTCTGGCTCTGTGCTGACAGCTCAGAGCCTGGAACCTGCTTTGGATTCTGTGTCTCCCTTTCTCTCTCTCTCTCTCTCATTTCACAAGCATTTTTCATTGTTATTAATGTAAGTTCAGTGCAAACCTAGATGCTGTGTTTCTTCTTAAGAAATCGCCAGTCTTTGGGTGAGGGTAGGGTGTAAAAACCTACTATAACGGGGTATTGAAACCCTCACTCGCATTTTTGTTTAAATTTCGGAGTGTGTGTGTGAATTCACCCAGATCTTTAAAATCTGCAAATATGTATCCAGTGTTCTATAGCTGTAGGTCCTTTTGAATTCAAAGGAGCTTGAAAATAATGAGGACTATTATCGCACAGATTTGTTACTTTGGTGCTTACCTCCGTGGGTGCTGACAGGAGGAAGTTCTGGGAGGTGATGGCCATGTCTGTGGCCTCGATGCGGGTGGTGGCCTCACAGATGTATACTCATCCCCAGACTCGTGGAGTTGTACAATGTAAATATGTACAGCTTTTTACATGCCAAACATGCCTCAATTAAAACAAACAAACAAAAAGAACCTGTTAAAACATTACTAACTTTGGAAAAAAAAGAACTGGGGTGCCTGTGTGACCCAGTCGGTTTAGCGTCCTACTCTTGATTTTGGTTCAGGTCATGTCTTCATGGTTTTGGGGGTTCGAGCCCTGAATCGGCCTCTGCCTGTGCTTGTGCGCTCTCTCTCTCTCAAAATAAGTAAACTTAAAAAAAAAAAAAAGAAAAGAAAAGAACTATAGCTTGAATCAACCTAATAATCCATAATTAAGTAGAATTAAAAGGAACCAAATTCCAGACAACCTATTCCACTCATGTGATGTATTTTTTTTTAAATTTTTTAATGTTTGTTCATTTTTGAGAGAGACAGAGCATGAGTGGAGGAGGGGCAGAGAGAGGGAGACGCAGAATCTGAAGCAGGCTCCAGGCTCTGAGCTGTCAGCACAGAACCCAACGCGGGGCTCGAACTCACAAACTGTGAGATCATGACCTGAGACAAAGTCGAATGCTTGACCGACTGAGCCACCCAGGCGCCCTGTGATGTATTTTTAAGATGCGGGATTTCTTTCAAATGGCAGCAGGCTTGTGATGAAAGTTTTAAACCAGTGTGTATGTAAGCCATTTACTGTCCCACAGCTCTTGGCCTACGGCGGCAGACTGAAGTACAGCGTGGCCTTCTATTCTTCCAATGGCATGGGCACCTTCAACCTTGAGCCCCAAGTGCTCATCAGAGGAGGCCGGACCAGAAAGCAAGTCATTTATGTGGATGTGCCGGCACCGGAGAACGGAGTGCGACAAGACCAAGAAGTGGGAATGAAAGAGGTGATGGTGTCCCCCTTTCACATATGTCCCTTAAGTTAGCACTGGGTGCGGTGGAATGACAGAGAGCCAATATGAGAGCGAGCAAGAAGACCTGGAGATCGAAATTCCAGTGGGTTTGGCAAGATTTGTAAAAACAGTTAAAATTTCATGTTCTCAAGAACTGGATACTAGGTTTGTGTTAATTTGGGGCAAATTGCACACTAAATCCTTCATCGTGATACCCGTGTCTCCATCTGAGTGGACGTAATGGTGCAAAGGCTCTGGACTTGCTTGGACCTGGCAGGTGCGTGCTCCCTCACCTGGCAGACATCTGTGGACAGTTCACTGTTCACCTGCTGTAGGTGACACGTGTCTGCTGACAAACGAGGCTGGTGTCACTGCCGCCCTGGGAGGTGATAAGACAGCTGCCTCTGTTATGCTCCCTCTCATGCACGGGACTGGGCTCACTTCCGGAGACATTTATAAAAGAATTAATAAGTTCGCAAGCCCCTGAGGATTTGTAGCCTGAATGTAATCGAATTATGTTTCTCCCCCCACAGAATTTTTGGAGATATTTTAACTCTGTTTCTGAAAAACCTGTCACACGCTCCGATTTTATGTCTGTTCTAAGCAACATCGAGTACATCCTCATTAAAGCATCTTATGGTCAAGGATTACAGCAAAGCAGGTACTTAGAATCTTCTAGAATGAAACAGATTTTTTAAAATTTGAAACCAAATTGAAGAGATTTGATTCACCCTTATTACTTCCTATATTTATTAGTCTAGATATACTTGTGTTCCTCACCAAAACTTTCATTAAATATTGTGAAATGTGTGGAAAATGACCTCGATTATTCATCCTCCGATTAATATGGATATAAAATACAGGTACATAATGGTGAAATCTTAGCTGAGGATGAAATATAAAGAGAACAAAACAAAACAGTTCTGCCATCTTCTGCCCTTGAACTGAAATGACATTTCTTTGTAATGACACATCAAGAACGCTGTCACCTGCTCATTTAGTACTTATTCCATAGAGAAAGCTGCTAAGTTTTGGCCACCCTAGTACTTCCGGAATTGTTCTAGGTGTGCTTTCTGGAACCTTATCTGTAGGGTCTAAAATGGCGGCTGGGGCCCTTCACCGTGTAATGACAGTACTGATGGGCTTTTACACGTTCCCTTTATAATCGTGTAGGAGCTACTCCCAACCTGGCAGGAAAGCTCTGGTTTAATATATGAGCAAATTCATTATGTAACGTGCTAGGTCTCTAGAATGTGTCTTTTTAAATATTAACGTCCCCTCTCACACTTCACGGTTTCCCAGAATCTCGAATATTTCCATGGAGGTTGGCAGAAAGGTGGAAAAGTTGCCTCCAGGATGGAAGATGGCATCCCGTTTAGAGAAGTGTCTCTGTCCTCCTGGCACGGCTGGGTTCTCCTGTCAGGTAGGGACACGGTACTTATGACCCATTACCTGGTTCTGAATAGAAATCCGCTTGTTACAGCAACTCCGAGTGATGATTGGAATTTGTATGTATCGTATAATTTTTCTCTTTAAAAAAAACTTAATTATGACTAAATACACATAAACATAAATTTTACTATCTTAACCATTTTTAAGTATATTGTTCAGTAGTGTTCAGTACATTCCCATTGTTGTCCAACCAACCTCCAGGATTCTTCGACTTGCAAAACTGAAACTCTGTACCCATTAAACGGGAACTCCCCCGTCTCCCTCCCCACAGCCCCTGCAATCACCTTTCCGTCTCTGTGAATTTGACCCACACTAGGTCCTTCATTTAGATGGAATCATGCAGTATTTCTCATTTGTGACAGGCTAGCCTCATGTCTTCAAATTGCATCCATGCTGTGGCATGTATCAGACTTTGCTTCCTTTTTAAGGCGGAATACTATTCCATTGTATGCATATACCACAGTTTGCTTGTTAATTCATCTGCAGTGAACACTGTGTAGACCCGTTTTGCCTGTTGTGAATGATGCTGCTATGAATATAGCTACACAAGTATCTCTCCAAGACGCTGATTTCAGTTCTTTGGGGTTTATACCCAAAAGTAGCATTGCTCGGTCATGTGGTAGTTCTGTTTTTAACGTTTTGAGGAGCCGCCATACTGTTTTCCACAGCGCTGCGCCATTTTCTATTCCCACCCACAGTGCATGAGGGGCCCACTTTTTCCACATCCTTGACAGCTCTGATTATTTTCTGGTTCTTTGATGGTAGTTATCCTGGTGGGCGTGAGGTGGTATCTCATGGTGGTTTTGATTTGCAGTTCCCTAATGATTGGCAAGCTTGAGCACCTTTTCAGGCGCGTATTAGCCACTTGTATCTTCTTTGGAGAAATGTTTATTCAAGTTGTGATACTGTGATTTATAAGAAGAAATATATATTTGGTCTTTTTCCCCTATTCCTAGCACAGAGTTATTTATTTATTTTTTTTTAGCTTTTTGGTTACAGCTTTATTGAGATATAATTCAAACATCATACGAATCATATAAAATAATCTTTGAAATCTTATAAATGGCAATTCAAAATAAATATTTTGCAGTTATAATCTGATAACTGTAATCCTACAATCATTTTATGATGAATTCCACTGAAGATTTATTTATTTTAATTTATTTTTTAAATTTACATCCAAGTTAGTTAACATATAGTGCAACAATGACTTCAGGAGTAGATTCCTTAATGCCCCACATCCATTTAGCCCATCCCCCCTCCCACAACCCCTCCAGTAACCCTCTGTTTGTTCTCCTTATTTAAGAGTCTCTTATGTTTTGTCCCCCTGCCTGTTTTTAAATGATTTTTGCTTCCCTTCCCTTATGTTCATCTGTTCTGTGTCTTAAAGTCCTCATATGAGTGAAGTCATATGATATTTATCTTTCTCCTACTAATTTCACTTAGCATAATACCCTCTAGTTCCACCCACATGGTTGCAAATGGCAAGATTTCATTCTTTTTGATTGCCAAGTAATACTCCATTTTGTGTGTGTGTGTGTGTGTGTGTGTGTGTGTGTATGTATACATATATATCACATCTTCTTTATCCATTCATCCATCAATGGACATTTGGGCTCTTTCCATACTTTTGACTATTGTTACATTGGGGTGCATGTGCCCCTTTGAAAGAGCACACCTGTATCCCTTGGATAAATACCTCGTAGTGCAATTGCTGGGTTGTAGGGTAGTTCTATTTTTAATTTTTTGAGGAACCTCCATACTGTTTTCCAGAGAGGCTGCACCAGTTTGCATGCCCACCAACAGTGCAAAAGAGATCCTCTTTCTCCACATCCTCGCCAACATCTGTTGTTGCCTGAGTTGTTAATGTTAGCCATTCTGACAGGTGTGAGGTGGTATCTCATTGTGGTTTTGATTTGTATTTCCCTGATGATGAGTGATGTTGAGAATTTTTTCATGTGTCTGTTGGCCATCTGGATGTCTTCTTTGGAGAAGTGTCTATTTATGTCTTATGCCCAGTTCTTCACTGGATTATTTGTTTTTTGGATGCCCAGTTGGTAAGTTCTTTATAGATTTTGGATACTAACCCTTTATCTGATGTCATCTGCAAATATCTTCTCCCATTCCGTCAGTTGCCTTTTAGTTTTGCTGATTGTTTCTTTTGCAGGGCAGAAGCTTTTTATTTTGATGATAGTTCTTTATTTTGATGATAGTTCATTTTTGCTTTTGTTTACCTTGCTTCTGGAGACGTGTTGAGTAAGAAGTTGCTGCAGCCAAGGTCAAAAAGGTTTTTATCTGCTTTCTCCTCGAGGATTTTGATGCCTTCCTGTCTTACATTTAGGTCTTTCATCCACTTTGAGTTTATTTTTGTGTATGGTGTAAGAAAGTGGTCCAGGTTCATTTTTATGTGTGTCACTGTCCAGTTTTCCCAGCATTACTTGCTGAAGAGACTGTCTTTATTCCATTGGATATGCTTTTCTGCTTTGTCAAAGATTAGTTGGCCATATGTTTGTGGGTCCATTTCTGGGTTCTCTATTCTGTTCTGTTGATCTGAGTCTCTGTTTTTGTGTCACCTAGCACAGAGTTCTTAAATGCTTGGAACTTCTTAAGTGATGAGATCTGTAAATATGTCTTTTGGTATATTAATGAGGTGACTTTTGGAAAGTTCCTAGGTCATGTGAGGATGGAGGCTGGTCACCAGAAGAACCCACCATGTGGGAGAACTTTCAGTCTTACCCTCAGGGGAGAGGGAAGGGGCTAGAGGTTGAATCAGTTTCCAGGAGCCAGTGATTTCCTCAATCGTGTCCATAAAAACCCAAAAGGATAGGGGTGCCTGGGTGGCTCAGTTGGTTAAGCGTCCAACTCAACTCTGGTCATGATCTCACAGTTTGTGGGTTCGAGCCCCGTGTCAGGCTCTGTGCTGACAGTTCAGAACCTGGGGCCTGCTTTGGATTCTGTGTCTCCCTCTTTCTCTGCCCCTCCCCCGCTCATACTCTGTCTTTCTCTCTCTCTCAAAAATAAACATTTTTTTTAAAAAGCCAAAAGGATAGAGTTCAGATAACCTCCTGGTAGGTGACACGTGGAGAGCCAAGAGAAGGTGTGGAAGCTCCAAGCCCCTTCCCCATACCATGTCCTCAATATCTCTCCCATCTGCTTATTTCTGAGTTACATCCTTTTATCATAAGCCAGTGATCTAATTCTGGCTCCACTCTAGCAAATAAATTAAGCTGTAGGAGGGAGTTGTTGGAACCTCCAATCTATAGGTGGTTGTCAGAAGCACAGGTGACAGCCTGGACTTGTGACAACTTGGACTTGGAGGGGAGGGGCAGACTTCTAGAACTGAGCCCTTAACCTGTGAGCTCTGATGCCGCCTCCAGGTAGGCAGTGTCAGAATTAAATTGTAGGACACCCCACTGGTGTCCGAACATTGCTTGGTGGGGGGGAAAAGCCCACACATCAGAGCTAGTCCCTGAATATACGGAGCAGAGCTGGGGATCAGAAGTGGAATTGGTGTCAGAACCTTACAAGTCCTTCACCCATTGTTTAATCATGTTCATTTCCTTTTGCATCCGCTCAGGACTGCGCATCTGGTTACCACAGAGGGGAGCTCCCGCAAGGTGGTGGCCGAGGACCCCGGCCTCTGCTTGCCCCTTGTGTGCCCTGCCATTGCAACAACCATAGTGATGCCTGTGACCCCGAAACCGGGAAGTGTCTGGTACGTGTGTTTGTGTGGGTTCTTAGAGGAGGCACCGAGTCTTTGAATCTCTGGCCCAGAGTCCTATCAATTTCTTGGTTTAGAGAGAGCTTATGTTTAGTGTAAACCGTACATAAATGTCCTTCTAAAAGGCTTATTGGCTAAGAGGTCTGATGCCGTCAGTGCAAAATCTTTTAGAAGTTTTAGTTCGTGAACTTGTTTGTGGGCATCGACTGGGGAATTGGTTATGTGTACTTGCAGTACTGGTGGTTGTGGTCAAAGCAGATGAGACCTTTGTGTCCTCAAATTGGGAGGCTCCCCTGGAGGTTTTAAAATAAGTTAATGCAAGTATTGCAAATTTATTTCTCTCCTTGCATTTTTTTAAAATACTTATTTTTGGGGAACCTGGGTGGCTCAGTCGGTTAAGCATCCAACTTCGGCTCAGGTCATGATTCTGCGGTTTGTGGGTTCAAGCCCCATATCAGGCTCTGGGCTGACAGCTCGGATCCTGGACCCTGCTTCAGATTCAGTCTCCATCTCTCTCTGCCCCTTCCCTGCTCATGCTCTATCTCTCTCTCGCAAAGATACATTAAAAAAAAACTAATAATACTTATCTTCTTGGATATCTTAGATTGCATTTGCTTCTTTGATACCTTTCCCTTGTTTAAAAAAATACAATTTAAAATTCAAAACTTGAGAATATAACTGGCTTTACTGAGGGATTCATGAACTGGGCAGCAATTCCATCTATCAAATAGAGGGGATCTCCAAGGAATTGTACAGAATAGAAATTTTTTAGGAGGGAGGGTGGGGCAAGGAAGTTATTCTCAAAAAGAAAGGATTGCTCCAGGCAAGGTCACTTTCCCTTAGGGGAAAGGGCAGCAGGTCTGATCAGGTGAATTACCTCCTCCTTCCTCTTCCCGGATAGAGAAGGGCCCACGTGACAGGTTACCTCACTGATGCTGATCAGCAAATTCCTGGCTGATTGGTTAAATACAGTTTTGGGGGAGATTGAAACTGCAGTCAGGGTAGATATTACGTCTAGTTTGGTGTTTTGGCGTAAGCGGTGCCGTTTTGGGCCTGTGGTTCTCTAACCCCTAGACCAAGATTGGTCCCAAAACCTAAGGAGAATTCTGATCACTGAAAAGGAACAAATGGGCTGGATGGAAGTCTTGAGGCCTTGACTGAGGCCAAACTCTTGTGTCTGTGATTTCACTGAAGCTGACAAGGCCTTATTGATAGATAACCTAGAATAATCTGATATTCTTTCCCTACTCCGGAAATCTCATTTTTAAAATAATAATTCTTGGAGAAACATTGGTTACTTGTATAAATTGTGCTAAGACTAACTTACCTGCGGTAAAATAACTCACTGAAGGGAAATGAGTGGCCCGCCAAGAAAGATACACCTGAAGCCTGAGTGCTCCCAGGTGTGGCTTAATCATAAGGAACAGGACGCAGAAGGTAGGACAGGGGGCTCCCAACTGGCCTGCAGCAACTCTAGATCTGTCTTCTGTTTGAAAGCATTTTTTGTATGTGGCATTTAAAGGTCATTTGCTCCGGGGATGCGGCTGAACTGCTGAAGCACAGCAGGGGGTCCCTCAATTAAAAAGGTATCTATTAACCTTTGCCGACTCCATTATATATGTGGAATTAAAGAATTATTCCAGTTCTACCAGGTAAAATGGACTTAATGAAGATGCAAATAGCTGCAACACTATTAAAAAAAATTTATTCACTTCAATCAGCTCATGCTCCAGGCAACAGTAAGGTCCTAATCGAGAAAATGAGAAAATCTCATTTAAGGATTTAAGGAGAATTGATTTCAGGCAACTTAAATCGAGATGCAATTAGCGGGGAAGGTCCCTTGGCCACTCATGGGGACAAAGGTCTCATGGACACTTAAAGAAGTCCATCAGGTCTGGGACTCCTGGGGGGCTCATTCGGTGAAGCATTAACTTCAGCTTAGGTCAAGATCTCTCAGTTTGTGAGTTCAAGCCCCGTGTTGGGCTCCGGGCTGACAGCTAGGATGCCTAGAGCCTGCTTTGGATTCTGTATCTCCCTCTCCCTGCCCCTCCCCCACTTGTGCTCTGTCTTTTTCTCTCAAAAATTAAAAAAAAATTTTTTTAATGTTTACTGAAGTTGATCAGTTCTTTCATGCCACATCTTTCCTTGGTACAGCTAACTATTTTAACAAGATTAGATACTCTTAGGACATCAAATTATTACCCTGCCTTTCTTGGCCCAAATCCACAAGAACAAAGTTCTAAGATCAGCAACTGACCTGTTGATTCGTACCCAAGAAAGAATGCAGCCTGCTTAACCCAATCCAGGAAGGATTGTGGTGAAGAGTGTCGCCAGCATCAATGAAGACAGATAGCTTTTGGACAGTTCCCCGCTCGGGGAGGAAAAGTTTGCCAGATGTTACCTGGAACCCATAAGAGCTCTCACCTGGATTTGTTGGTTAAAATTTGCAGCCCACAACAATGGATACGTGTACTCCAAGATGACTTAAGTCTGAACTACAACATTCACACCAAGCTCTTACTTAATGGATGTTTACACACCTCCAGCCATGGGTAGCTCACTCCCACAGCAGCTCAGCTCATCTTTGGGCAGCCCTGATTATTCCTGGAATTTAGTGCCCTGGCTTGTCTACCTATAATAGGTGCACTTTTAATCTTTGGAGCCATTGAGACAAAGCACTAGTTCAAATTTGGTCATGAAAGATGGCAATATTTTAAGAAATAACTTGTAAAGCATTAAATTCCTCTTCCCACATATCAAATGCCCTGAATCTCCAGTCTTCCTGGTCAGAGATCCTTAGTTTATATGCCTGATGTTTCTATGGAATGGTTGAGTCCATTCACCATCCTGAGGTTAGAGTATCCTACCTAGAGCCCAGGGCCTTTGCTCCAGGTATGGGTGGGGCCTCTCTCTCTGACTTTAAGTGGCCCAGGAATGCAGCCCGTGGGTTTTGCCAGCCTGGTCACTGCTGCCTCTGCCGAGCTGACTAGACACTAAGATGCTTATACTCTTTTCACATGTTTTACACCCGCGTCCTTGCTGTTTGAACTTGGGGCCTTATCTTTCCTCTTCAGTCTTCATCTTGTGAGGTCTCTTGTGGTTTAGTGCAACAGCGCACTTCTAGTTGACAAAATCTCTTTTAAGCACTCCATATGGGTTAATGCGTAAGTGGGCGTCAAGACAATTTTGGATCTGATTTTGTCACTCAGCCTATAGAGTGTTCCCCCTCTTCCTGTCACTGGGACTTTGATTGTATCATAAAAATGATTGCTCAGACAGATGACCTGGAAAGGGGTGGGGAAACTGAGGACCACCAAGGTATCCTGGGAGTTCCTTTCCTTGGGTACTGCCTTTCAGGAGATAGCACTTAAAATGCTTTTACAATTGAAAAACGGACCAGCCTGTTGTGTGCAGTTCCCACAGCATGTAACTCATCCTACAGATCAGTTGACGTGAACAGGTTCTCACTCCCCAGCCACTCTTAGGGGACAGCATGTCTTCATTTCTCTAGGATCTTGAAAACCAGGAAGCTCACAATCCATTGTGGATTTGGTGAGTTTTTAATGCTGGAGTGGGCGTCAGCAGTGAACACCAGGAAATCCGATCAATCTTTGCTCACCATCTTCTATTTATTCTTCATCAGATTTATAATGTGTATCATTAAAACAAGTATTTAACACATGTTCTTTTTAAGAGAGAGATTGAAAATTTTACTTCTAAAGAGCTAGCACTGTTAGGGGCCATAGGGATCCCAATAAAATCTACTTTCACCAGGTGAAATAGGAATCCAATTTTAAAACAAAATACTAGAATATTTTTTAATCAAAAGGATCTTAAAAGTAATGTTTCAGACGTCTAAAAAGGTGTCTTTGTATTTCCTCTCTGGCTGCCAAGAATAAAATCACCTTCTGTTTGCCAGTGTTACCCATCTTGTCTTTCTGTCCCTACATCCCACACGGAGTCCAGTGCCCAGGGCCTGGGTGGACAGGGAGCAAACTGGGACAAAGCAGATTTCACCTTGGAAATGGATGTCAACAATTACTTGCTCTTTTAGCTTCAAAAACTTTTTTAATGGTAGTGTCATAAGTCATGTCATTGAAATGATGACATAAAATTTAACTAGAAATGATTTGCTTACTGCAAGATTCTATTGGTGGTGCCCTAAAACTCAGCATTTTCTTCTCCATTTCCTTTTTTATTTTTATGTCTGTATTTTTATTTTTGAGAGACAGAGAGTGAGCAAGGGAGAGGCAGAGAGAGAGGGAGACACAGAATCTGAAGCAGGCTCCAGGCTCTGAGCTGTCAGCACAGAGCACCATGCGGGGCTCAAACCCATGGACTGTGAGATCATGACCTGAGCCGAAGTTGGACGCCTAACCGACTGAGCCACCCAGGCGCCCCTCTTCCCCATTTCCTAAATTGTCTATCTGTTCACTTTTGTTCTTTCAACCCCTCACGTGGGATCAATGAACCCCAACTCTGTGTAAAACCAATGTGCTTGAAATCTTTTTTCTGAGTTAGTATATATTTGAGATCCGTATTTTAAGGAACTGAAAGCTGGTTGCTTCTAGAAGTCCTGCGTGTGTATATATGTTGTATGTGTGTGTTTTCGGTAAGAATGTATTACTAATTTCTAGGCTGTATTCGTTATGACGTAATGCAGACCTGAGCGGGCAGTATTTCCAGGATTTAAAAAATAGGAAGAGGGGAGCTTGAGTGGCTCAGTCAGTTAAGCGTCTGACTCTTGATTTCAGTTCAGATCATGATCTCACGGTTTGTGAGATCAAGCCCTGCATCGGGCTCTGTGCTGACATCGTGGAGCCTGCTTGGGATTCTCTCTCTCTCCCTCTTTTTCTGCCCCCCCCCCCCACTGGCTATCTCTCTTTCTCTCAAAATAAAAATAAATATTGAAAAAATATGGGACAAAAAATGCTCTTCCTCTAATAATAATAATAATAATAATAAAAGTACTACCTGACACTGGCTTGCTTAGGTATTACCGGGTAAGGATGATTTCTAACAATTACCCATTATTTTCCTCTCCTTGTGAAATGCGGTGGTCCAGAACTGCAGCCATGGCACCACCGGTGACCACTGTGACGTGTGTGCCCCTGGGTACTTCGGGAAGGTGACTGGCTCAGCCAGCGACTGCTCCGTGTGCGCCTGTCCCCGCAGCCCCCCCGCCAGGTGAGCCCACACAGGTGCCCCCGCACACCTGTACCCTGAAGCTGGGGCTGCTTCCATTCCCGGCCTCGGGTCCCAGGCTCTTGGTGTGGCCTGGTTTAACTAACACCCTCCATGTGTTGAGAAAGGCTGATTTGAAGAGAACGTATTCATTATTACAGCATTTGAAGAGAATCTTTCCCAAAGCAAAGTATCTGTGTTGGGATTGGGGTGTTAGAAGGGAAGCCACAAAAGAAAGTACTTTCAGGTTTTATTTTCTGAAAAAGAATTTTAGCCTCCAACCTCTGTATCCAGCGTACCTGGAGATGAATTGTTATTAATTTTATGAATATCGATATGAAGAATTCCATTCCTGTTGAATGTAAGGGACGGTGGGGGGGCGGTTAGGATTTGTATATGCTGGTGAACCAATGAAATGCAGAAATGCTCCAGTCATGAGATCGAGGCTAGCTTCTGCCTTGAACTCATGATGCCTTGAACTCATGATGCTTATATTAGAATTATCTGAACACAAAAAACGAACCAGAGATTTGACATGGGTATTGCAGTATCTATGAGACCTCTTTGGTTTGTGAAATTGTAATTCATAAATAACATCTCATCACTGCTTAGAATATTTGACAAGTCGTGGAATGTGTACAGATCGAATACCAACTTTTGGTAGACTAAAATGAAGTTTCCTTTTTAATCATTGCTTGAATCTTCTTTTATTGTCTTCAAGTAAAGTAATGCTTGGTGGAGTACCAAAGGAGAAGCTTCCCTTCTGAACTATCAGGCACCCTAAAATTTATAGTTATTACTAGTTAACTTTTTGGGTTAAATATATATATAAATTTTGACTCCTTAATTCCACTTCAGAGCTATAGAAATACTTGCATTTGTGTGCAAAGGAAGATAGATATATTTTGGCATTGCTGATACTCGCAAGCAATCGCAGGGGAAACTGAAATATCTAGTTATAGGGAACTGATTTTTATATATCGTGGTGCACACTTACAGTGAGATATTGTACTAACACTGAGAAAAGAATAAGGTATATCTGTAGGTACTGAATTGGAAAAATGGGCAATTAAACTATGCAACTGAATGTGTAATATGCTAATTTGGAAAAAATTCTTAACTACATGCGTATCCATATACATATGGATAGCTCCTTTCATATCCATGTTTCACCTTCTAGTTTGCACATTTTCATACTTCTGGAAATTTTACTTCTTCAATCTAAAAAGGTTCTAACCACCCCCAAGGTGCACGGTAGGAAGAGACAGGGTGTGGACATCTCTCTGAGCTCTGCATGTGAGAGACCCTCACAGACATGCTTTACTTTGCTTATATCTTGTTTCCAGTAAGTCTGTTCATTTAGTCTCTAAGGAGGAAAAATAAGTCTGAAACTGAAATGGTGCTGACCCAGAACTCCATCACTCATTCCAGAAACCCCCACCGGTCAAAAAAAAACCAGGCTACCCCAGAGGTTTTTTTCCAGCGGGTTGCAGGTACCCACTTTAGCCTGTAGATGGCGCAAGGCGCCTGGGTAATTTAAAATGTGGAGGCAGGTTGTTGAAGTAGCCAAAAGCTGAAATCCCTGAGATCTGAGAGGATTATTAAATTTTGAATGGCTCTGTCATTTTGCTTCTAATGGCCCATCACACGGCTCCCTATCTTTGGGTTCATTTATTTCCAGATGGCTCCCTCCCCCGTGTGCAGACCTTTCCCTGCTTTTCTTCCTTGCCCTCCTTTCTAGTCCGTTCCAGCCACCAGCACTGGTCAGCCTGCAGCGTCCCATGCTTGCTCATGGTCTTGTACAGCTCTCTCCAGTCCCCTTTCCGTCTAATAAGTCAGGTGATAATGCCCTTCAACCTCAGAACAAGACCCTTTTCACCTGGAAAGCTTTCTTGTTTGGTGACTAATTCGTTGTAATGCGTGCGATTGTACAGATTTGTTGTAATCTGCCGATTCTTCACCTCTGCACACACACGGTTGTCGCTGGCTGGTGTGCGATGAGTATCTTTTGGATATGAGAGATGCATGCAATAGTATTGGTCACATGTTTGTTTTCCTTCTTTTGGCCCTCAATAGATTTTAAGCCCAAAAAAGGTTGTCTGGTGTCGTCACTTCACCTTCAGACCCGTAGGGAGTATCCTCAGAGTAATGAGTAAGTCCCATAAGGAAGATTTGAAGTTGTGGATCCGAGAATTCAAAAAACTACTTTTTCTTCTAGTTTTAGTCCCACTTGTGTCTTGGAAGGTGATCGCGATTTCCGCTGTGATGCCTGCAGTCTGGGCTACGAAGGACAGTACTGCGAAAGGTACCTGGGGGGTTGGTTACCACGCGTGGAAATTGCTAGGCACGTCTGCCCCGTTTATGCGTACAGGGCGTATTTACTAACGTGATTTGGGAGACGTTATCAGTGTGGATGTGCATGACCAATACGGGACCTTTTCTATTCCAAAACAGCATCTACACAAAATGTAGAATGAGGTAAATGGGCCCGCGTTCTTTGTATTTTATTCGGCAGCAATGATCGCTGTCGAACAAGAGCTTGTGTGATACACTGACTTGCTAGTCTTGATGCCACTGTGTGTACCTTTCTGCAGGTGCTCCTCAGGCTATCACGGGAACCCTCGAGCGCTGGGTGGCACTTGCCAGCGGTGTGACTGCAGCCCCAGTGGCTCTGTCCATGGCGACTGTGACCGCAGGTCCGGGCAGTGCGTCTGCAGGCCAGGCGCCACAGGGCTCCGATGCGAGGAATGCGAACCGAGGCACATTCTGCTGGAAAGAGATTGTGTTTGTGGGTATTGTTCCTCCTCTAAATGTTCAAAGATTTTTCTCTGTTGTTCAAATGTTTCCCTGTATGGCGTCAGCAGGATAAAGTAGGTGTGTCTGAGCTATCTAAGGATATGACAGACCAGGCTCCGAAAGGAAATACATTTGGAATTCATTGCCATTGGTACAAGTCAAAGACGAGCAAATGCACTGTGAAGTTTGGAGCAGCAGAAGGAAACATGGACCTGGCCTCGGATCCACGCTGGGCATCAGTTGTTTCTTTCTGTGTGACCCCAGGGAAGTCACTGATCTGATTTGAGGCTTAAAGACAGCATCTGAGAATAGGGGCTCAGTACTTCCTGCCTCCCTCCCATAACACAGGTGGTGGGAGAATGTCCTCTGCTGGTGGCTGTCATTACTGCAGAATGGCTCGTGCAGATCCAGGAGAAAACGTGCATCAACTTCAACTTTCTTTTTCTTCTAGCTTGTGATGATGAATGTGTGGGTGTGCTGCTGAATGACTTAGATAATATTGGGGACACAATCCTTTCTGTGAACCTCACTGGCATTATCCCTGTCCCATCTGGAATTTTGTCAAACCTGGAAAATACAACAAAATATCTCCGGGTAGGTACTGGGAATATAGAAATGGGTAGAAATGTACATCACCGAGAGATAGGAGAGTCGGGGGTGGGGGGCACAGTATTCTGTTATTCTGTCTCTCCTCATCAGTGCTGGAGTCTCATTCCCAGCGTCTAGGCTTCCTACAGTGTGATAGGGACTTCATCATCCACACGCTAACCTGTTCCCCTGTGGGACCACTCTAAATTTTAGTTTGACTTGTGGGGCGCCTGGGTGGCTCACTCGGTTAAGTGTCCGACTTTGGCTCAGGTCATGATCTCACGGTCCATGAGTTTGAGCCCCGCTTCGGGCTCTGTGCTGACAGCTCAGAGCCTGGCGCCTGCTTCGGATTCTGTGTCTCCCTCTCTCTCTGCTCTTCCCCCGCTCGCACTCTGTCTTTCTCACCAAAATAAACATTAAATTTTTTAAATTAAAATTAAAAAGATAAATAAAAAATAAATCATTTGACTTGTTCCATAAATGCCTCCATAAAAATTCCTCCCCCATGATCCTTCTGACTTTCGGGATAAGACAAGTATCTTATGCACCTCTTTATGACAGACCTAAAACAGATACAGGAAATAAACCTAGACAGTATATTCTTTAATGCTGGAATATGATGACGGTCAACTGTTTTCTGTAAATGTATTATTCTTAGCTGGGTTTGTGGGGCACATACGTTTCTCTTCCCCAGAAGGGTATCTAAACATCTCTGGAAGTAAATCATACTTTTATGTTTAGTCAGACAGGATCTGGGTCCAAAAAAGGGATGGAAAGTTAAGAAACTGGCTTAATAGATAGCATGCTACTGTAGCATTTTTAATTCTAATTGGAAAAAATGCAATTCTTAATTTTGCTTAAAAGCTACACATTAGAGTTTGAGACAGTCAATTTACTGTGTCAGGTGGTAATGAAAAGGATCGTCATTCCTGAATGCCTTTTTTAAGATAAAAGCTTAGGTGTGTGAATATGGCTGCTTCAACCATCTCATCTTTTCTCTATAGACAATAGTGGCCAGAAAGAAAGGTTAGGGAACTCTCAGAGATATGTTTTCACATTATTTTTCCTGAAATGGAAAAAAAAATGTTTTTGAGAGATGAAAAAGTTCTCAAAAAAAAAAGCAGTGTTTAAATTTCTTTTCCACTACTATAGACACAATCAGTAAATACTATTTTCTGTCAGTATGGACCCTAGCAATGTAACAGTATTTTAAATTTGTCAAGCAAGGGAAGTACTTGATGTAAATTTCAGCTCTTTTTGAATGACTTGCTCTTATTTAAACCAGTTTGTCAATTTCTTTAAGTCACTTTTTATGTAAAGTACGCAGGTGAACTCTTAAACTGTCCATTGTTTCCACTGTTTACCTAACAGCCACCTTGCAAGGCAGATTGCTTAACTCCCCTGACCCTAAACAATAACAGCTCCTTCAGAGGTTTGTTGTAAGGTTTAAATAAGATCAGGCAAGTAACAAAATGAGAGGAGTGTTAGCATGAATCAAGCACTTAATTGTTAGGAATTATAAAGGCTTTTCTTTACATAATACTTTGTATTTCCGCCTAGTGGTTTTTTTTTATATCAGTAATTATAGTTAAAACTTCCATGACTCTGATATTGAAATTAAGCCAAGCTAACCCAAGAATTGTAGGACTATCAAATTGCACATAACACACCAGACTAAGTTCATATCTATATAGGAAATATAATGCAAAAAATGGCTGTATGGAAACTCACTATCATCAAAACTTAAGCAGATGTGACTTATTTTATTGTTTATTGTTCTTTCCTTGTTTCACGGAAAGAAGGGTTTCCTTCTGTGAACAGCAACAAACAAGGTGATTCTTGGGGTGCCTGGGTGGCTCAGTTGGTTAAGTGTCCGACACTTGGTTTCGGCTCAGGTCATGATTTCATGGTTTGTGAGTTTGAGCCCTGTATCTGGCTCCTCGCTGACAGTGTGGAGCCTGCTTGGGATTTTCTCTCTCTCTCTCTCTCTCTCTCTCTCTCTCTCTCTCTCTCCTCTCTCCCTCTCTCTCTCTCTTCCCTCCTCCCACCCCTCCCACATGCCCTCTCTCTCAAAATGAATAAATAAACTAAAAAAAAAAAAAAAAAAGTGATTCTTAGTCCAGAACTGGCAATTTGTTTACTTGGTCTTTTTAGGAAGCTTTACTAAAAGAAAAAGCACGTAAGGAAGGGGCAGAAGATCAGCTTGAAGATGTTGCAAAACAAACAAACCACCTGCTAAGGGAGGTAAGTTCTCCACACAGAACACCCGCGTCCCGCCCAGCCCTTGAAAGCCGGTTGCATTGGGCCGGCCTGGAAGGTTCTATGAAATCAGGGCAGGCCCTTCCTCCCAGGAGCTGTGCTCCAGGAACGTTGTCATCAAATTGGTTTTAACCCTGCCAGTTTCTGTGTTTAGTGGGAAGAGAGTCCGGACTTAATTTCTCCTGTCACTTCTGCTGAGAGAGGACGTGCTGGCATCGTGACATCTGCCTTGTCCTTCCCTCCGGGGAACCGAGGGGCGGCCGGGCATGTGGTGTCTGTGCAACGCTCAGGCGGAAGGCCACGTGCTTCTGACCAGTGCAGTTTGAATGTCAAGTGAACCTGTTTTGAAGTCTGCAGGGAATGATTTATTCCGTTTGGCCCATGCCAGATGAATGGTTTTTAGCGACTCCTCCCCCCCCCAAAAAAAATCTCATTCACAGATGGTGAGGGAGGCCTATTGTCAGATTTATAATGTTTACTTTTGGATTTCGTGTGTGTGTGTATGTGTGTTCACACACATACGCACATATGTATGTAGATATGTGTATGATAGTGCATCTGTGCATGTATGTATCTAGTCCCTGGCAGTATTCGCATGTGCGTGTGCGCATGCGCGCGCGCGCGCACACACACACACACACACACACACACACACGCATAATCATGCGTCCTAAAGTATTAGGTCGGCCTGTTAATTTAGAATTAAGGATGACTTGGGAAGAGTTTAAGGGTTTAAATGTGGCTTTTAAGTACCTCAGTGAGCAAACGGTTGGTAGGAAATGATAAGCTGATTAGAATAATTCTCTGTACCCATTAAGGAAGATTCTCTTTGGATTTTGCCTAGAAAACACTTTTAGAACCAGTCTGAGTTACTTTACACTCCCGAAAAGTACAACCTTCCTTTTTACAAGTGATAACATTCCTAATGAAAATAACTGCAGAGGGCTGCTGGGTCTCTGCCCTCGGGCTGCCAGCCTCACAGACATCATGGCATTTTATCCTCACTGGGCCGCATGGGGGAATCGTTAATATTACTCCATGCTGTCGGTGAGGCCAGGAGATGGTTATGTACTAGGTCTCCAGCCTGGCAGAATCAGGCCTCACACCCTGTGTGCACCTGACTCTGTGTTCTTAACTCCTCACCTAAGTTCTCACGGTCAGTACTAATTAGCGAGATTTTACTTTCCATACTCTATATACTTGCGTCCTAAAGTGAGTATAGAGTCTTCACAATAGACACGCTTGGGAGTTTGTGGTTTAATAGCCGATTAGGCTCTGAAAAAAATCCATCTTTCCTCCCACAGACTGAGTAGTAAATTATTTTGCTAACCACTTAGTTTCCAACCCTGAAATATCAACCTCGGCTTACGTGACGCAGGGGATAGCTTTCTTCCACACCTGGGATATATTTTGTTGCTTCAAAGAGACCACTGGAACACCAAAGCTTGCGTGTTATTCAAAGTCAAACTAACCTGAGATCTTTATTTTCTGTCAGCTCACTAGAGTGTTAAGGAGTAGCCAACATGTGACCAGGGCGACTGAAAGACTTCTCCGTAAGACCCAAGACCTCCTGACATTTACTGAGAAGCTGCAGATAAATATCCAAGGTAGTGTGTTCAGTGTCTAGTTTGGGGTCCGTGTCTAGCCTGTGCTTACGTAGTAGGAAGAGCTCTGTTCCCTTTATTAAACATATGAATAGATGTGTGTGACTTGCACGAGACTTCCCAGAGCCAAAGGCCTGGAATGTTCCATAGCTGGGGATGCTGAGTCCTGAATTAAAGCTCATAGACTTTCATTCAGAGTTTCGTCTTTTAGAAACATGAATGCTTTCTTTTTCTGTTTTCTTCATAATTCGTTACAAGTTCCTAAGTATCAAGTGAGTATGCTGCCTCCCTATTTATTATGAATTTGTCAAATGAAACTTATTAAGTGGAACACAGAGGGCCCGATGGTGAGCCAAACCCCCACAACAGACCCCAAGAGAATATGAGATGCAGAAGGTTATTACTCACAGGTCCAGGAAGAAGCACCCACCATGCCTCGAGGGGCCACCGAAGGGAGGTTAAGGTGGATGGAGGCAGAGAGAGACAGAGAGAGAGACAGTACCTGGGGCATATGCCTTTATTGAGGTTCTTAGGTGGAGTGCTTTGGAGTCCCAGGCAAAGGCTAGATTGGTCAATCCAAACTGAAACAGAAGGGCTTTGGTAAGCCCCATGGAGGTCTTATCAAAGATGCCCTAAGGAGAAGGCCCTTGGTCACCAGGGCTGTTGGAGAGGTCAGAACAAGAATGGACATTTGCTTGCTGACCTTGCCAGGGCTGTTATCTGGGGCATGGGCTTGCATGAGGGACTACTGTCAGTTTAAGGTCACTGCAGGCTTCTTGACCAAATAAAATGGATGCCAAGGCAGCAACACCATGGAGCAGGTGATCTAAACTCTCGATACCAACCCCTCTGCCCAAATAGGAGCTGATAGGATTTGGGGCTTCCGTATGTACCCACAATATTAGAATAATTTAGTCCTACTCAACTGGGATGTCCCCTCTGATCTGGCTTTAGGAGTGCTTTTTTCAGTTTTCTGGCTACCAGAAACATATTCTTGCTTTTCTTGTTGGATTCTAGTTTAAGGATATAAAACGTACTAAATCCCATATAAATTAGACTTTATAGGGCAAAAGGTAAGGAAATTATTAGAACAAAAGATTTGTTTATTAAAAAGAATAGCATTGAGTATTGGTGGTTCATTTATGCAGTAAATATTTACTGAGTGCTTCTATGTGCAAATGTTTTTGCCAGGTGTAGGAAATGGTGAGGGAAACATGGTGGCCACAGCTCTTGCCCTTATGAATTTATGGATACTGGGGAATACCAACATTAAATAAACCAATAATCTCAAGTTCTTGAGTATTTTGATAAGGGGCAACCAGAGTACACTGGGATCTATGGGCTAGCATGGCTTGGCCTGAGGGTCAACCCAATTTAGGTGAACAAAGCTGGCCTCCCCTAAGAAGGTTCTAAGTTTTTCCATTTTAGTGCTGTCCACTTTGAGAGACCTGTTGAACGATTGATGACCTTTCTCCATAGAAATTATTGAAAAAGCAGCAACTCTAAATCAGACCTTGGATGAAGACTTCCAGCTACCCAGTTCTACTCTTCAGAATATGCAAAAGAATATTACATCTTTGCTAGAAATCATACAGAAAAGGCATTTTGGACAGTTGCAACAAAAAGTCATACGGGAACTTAAGTAAGTTTCTAAATACTATTCATGACACAATTAATTAGAGGTAGGAGCTTGAATACTGAGGAGTCAGGAGGCATGTGGGAGGAGAGGAGGGAAAGAATTCTGTCACTGGGAATGGTATGTCATTAGAGAGGGGCACGATCACACACAAAAAATGCAGAGATGGGTGCCAGATACTCCCAATAGAAGAAGTATAATCAATGCCAGTATCCGTCTTTCTTAGTGACTCTGGAACATTTCCACCTAGCACAAACAAAAGAACCTCACGATACCATATTTACTGAAGATCAAGTATAATGCAGTGAATTCCCATGGAAGAAAATATAGTCAGCAGCTATTACCCTGATGTAAGCTCTAAGACAGATTGACGTTATGTCAGAATGATTTAGCTCAGTTGTTCAAACTCTCATTAAAAACCACAATGTGATGTGACAGATCCAAGAATTGTTAGACCTGCGAGCTGGGAGCTTGTATTTCTTTTCAGGCTTTTTTCTTAGTATTTTCACAATTATTACTTGATGTAGCATAAGTTGTGTTCCTCCCGAGATATGATAAATATCTTAGTGGTTAGTTACACAATATGCCATCAAAACTCCATTCTCCACAGTGCGATATTTAATCTATTTTAATCTGTTTTGCTATTTTAAATAATGTGATGGACATTTTAGACAAAAATCTTTTCCTACATTTTACATTATCATCTTATTAGGCTAGATATTAAGAAGCAGAATCAGGTAGCCAAAGAATTTCCATTTTGAAGATTTCTGACTTGCATTTCCAAGTTATTTTCCAAAAGATTTAAAAACAATTCCGTTATACTTCCACAGGCAACACACTGCAGAGTTGAGCTTACGTCTTTCTTGACATGTATCTTTCTTTGAGCTTATATAAAAATGACTGAGTATGATTTTTTACATTATTATTGACCTGTTGGGTGGAAAACAAAAGGAGGAACTTAGAGTCAGATGGCATTGGAGAGAGAACTAGTAAAATAATCACTAGAACATTGGTTAGGGCCAAGAACTCACAACGAAATGGCTGCAAGGAGAGATCAGAAGAGGGTGAGGTTCCAGGAAATGGGAAAGAGTGCTGCCATCTTGGAGCACCTGCTTTGGGCTGGGGAGGGCTAGGGCTTCACTCCTCTCATCCTGTTGCATAATCATCTCTGCTGCTTTGTGAGGTTGGGGAGGGTCCAGCTGGGGAAACAGGCCCGGAGACTACAAGTAATTTGCCCAATATTAAACCTCCAGGATCATATGAAACCTGACCACACACCTAAATCTGTGTCACTCTAAACCCTATGATTTTCCAACCCAATGGAAGGAAGAACCACTTGAGACCCATCCATAAAAGATGGGTGGGTGGAATTTCAATGAGCAGATCAGAGACCTGTGCTAGGTTATAATCATGTTTCCCTGACCCTGACCTCTCATGTGCATCCTCCCTTCACCTGAAATGTGTGGCACGAGAGGGAAAAGATCTCATCAGGACCCACCATTCTTGAGGTGGTCATCCTAGGCTCAGTGCTGCTCTGCTCTTCTTCCTAACCATCCTTAGCTCCCCACTGCCTCTAGGATTACATATAAACTTCATGTATTCAATTCCAGCTCTCCTGGGGCTCGCTTAGTGGCCCTGCTCTTCCTGTCCTCCTTGCGTGATGTGTCCTCTCATTGCTTCTTCCCTTGGCTCCATATCAGAGTCAATGGGGAAGTTTATTAAAGCTGAAGATCCCCTAGAGATTCTTGGGAATCATTCATGGGAATGTCTCTCCCACCATTACCACAGTCAGTTCATTCGTTCATTTGTTCATCAAAAGGATTGAGTCCCCAGGGGATAGGCATTGTGCTAGGAGTTGGGGACACAAAGGAGAACAGAACCCTCCTGCCCACTAGGAGCTCATAGTCCAAATGGAAGAAGTTCATTTTCTTTCTTTTTTTTTTTTTTAACATTTATTTATTTTTGAGAGACAGAGAGATCATGAACAGGGGAGGGGCAGAGAGAGAGAGGGAGACACAGAATCAGAAGCAGGCTCCAGGCTCTGAGCTGTCAGCACAGAGCCTGACACGGGGCTCGAACCCACGAACTGTGCATCATGACCTGAGCCGAAGTTGGACGCTCAACCGACTGAGCCACCCAGGCACCCCAGAGAAGTTCATTTTCTAAGTAGCTTTTGGGAGGAAGGGGGGAAGGCAGGGTAGCCCCTCCCCCACCCTGTTCCCTCAGCAACCCAGCCCTCCTCACCTGCTGGGCACTCTACCACCCTTTTTCTGCCATTGTAGCTCTTTTTCTATTGGCAATAAAGTTATCCATAAGGTTGCTGATCTCTCTCTTCAACTTGTAAGTAAAATCATTACTACTAAAGATACCTTTTATTTAAAAACATTTAAGAGTTTAAGATGTGTTCTCTGGCCTTCTGCTTATTTTCCATAGATAATCCCTGTGTGTTGATGCCATTTCAAATTTCATAGGTTATTTTAGGAATTATGTATCAGCTTTTTATTATAACTCTTAGAAATGTGGCCATTTATGCTGAAGTATGACATTCTCTTTTTTTTAAATGTTTATTTACTTATTTTGAGAAGGAGGGGCAGAGAGAGAGGGAGAGAGAGAGAATTCCAAGCAGGCTTCACACTGCCAGCATAGAGTTCTTATGTGGGACTTGATCTCACAAACCATGAGATCAGGACCTGAGCTGAAATCATTACTGACTGAGCCACCCAGGTGCCCCACTGCTGAAGTATGACATTCTTATAGGTGAGAATAATTATCACACCATCCAGTTGCTTATCATGCTTGTGTTGGGATCCCCAAGACCATTCAGAGTTTCACTAGGACTCTAGGACTCTCCAGACTCATGGCCAAGATTTCTTAGGTGATGTATTAAGCATGCACAGCGGAATACACAGGGGAGAAGACAGTGGAGCCTGGAGGAGACCATGCATCTTTCCCTAAGCTCTTTCTCCCCCATGAGGGGTCACAGCATACACTGCCCTGGCAATGAAACTGTGGCACCACATCTGGGATGTTTCTACCCAGGAAAGCCCGTGAGAAGTTCAGGATCCAAGGTTTTTACTGGGGGCTTGTCCCGTCTGCACCCTCTACCTGGCACATACCGCATTCCAGACTCTCAGAAGGAAAGCAGCATAAACCACACTGTTTGCATGAATGGTCGAGGCAAAGAGCCACTCTTATCAGTTAAGGATTGGTGGGGATGCTTGCAGATACCAGCCAAGGGCCAGATTTGCCAGCAGGACTTTGTAATGATAGCTGACTCCTTTTGCTACATGCTATAAATTATCCTTTGTAGCTGTGTTTTCCATGCTCGTGTCCCCAGAGCTATCCAGAGATACTTCATTAAAGAAATTTGTCCTGTGACTACGTAAGTTTGGGAAAGGCCGTGTCTACTAAGGAGAGGTAAGGTATTCACTGCAGGTCCTCTGCAAGCTTTTAGTATGCTCCTGTGCATCGAGACTCTCCAGGAGAAGCCGAGAGAAGACAGCCCCGCTTACTTCACCACGGAACCCTTCCTCGTGGAACCTGCTTCCAGCTCATGGGGCGTTGGTGCTACGGAGGGTTGTAATTTGAGAAACACTGGCTTAACTGTATCAATTGAAGAAAAGTTTGCAGGAAGAAATGAAGAGTGCTGAGTTTCTTTTGTTGTTGTTTTCTTTTCAGTCGTTGCCAAGTCACTGATGACTGTATCCCTGTATGTGATCACAGTTTTTGGTGGTAAAGTCACTTCACAGATGAGAAGTTGACTCCTTTTTAAAAATTTCTTAGATACTTTGGCGGTAAGAAGTGACCTATTCAGTCCACTATCACCACTGTTGTTTCACATAGTGTTGGAAGTACTAGGCTCAGCCATCAGACAACAAAAGGAAATAAAAGACACCCAATTGGCAAAGAAGAAGTCAAATTTTCACTTTTTGTAAATGACATGATACTCTACATGGAAAATCCAAAAGAATCCACCAGAAAGCTGCTAGAACGGATACATGAATTCAGCAAAGTCGCAGGATACAAAATCAATGTACAGAAATCGGTTGCATGTCTATACACCAAAAATGAAGCAACAGAAAGAGAAATCAAGAAATTGATCCCATTTACAATTGCACCAAGAACCATAAAATACCTAGGAATAAACCTAACCAAAGATGTAAAAGATCTGTATGCTGGAAACTATAGAAAACTATTGAAAGAAACCGAAGACACAAAGAAATGGAAGAAAATTCCATGCTCATGGATTGGAAGAATATTGTTAAAATGTCAATACTACCCAAAGCAATCTACACATTCAATGCAATTCCCATCAAAATTGCACTGGCATTCTTCTCAGAGCTAGAACAAACAATCCTAAAATTTGTACAGGCAATAATGTTGCCAACGTAATGTTGAAAAAGAAAACCAAAGTGGGAGGCATCACAATCTTGGACTTTAGCCTCTACTACAAAGCTGTAATCATCAAGATAGTATGGTATTGGCACAAAAACAGACACACAGACCAATGGAATAGAATAGAGAACCCAGAATTGGACCCACAAATATATGGCCCACTGACCTTTGACAAGGCAGGGAAGAGTATCCGGTAGAAAAACAACAGTCTCTTTAGCATATAGTGCTGGGAGAGCTGGACAGCAACATGCAGAAGAATGAAACTGGACCACTTTCTTAAACCATACACAAACATAAACTCAAAATGTGAGACAAGAAACCATCAAAACCCTAGAGGAGAAAACAGGCAACAACCTCTTTGACCTTGGCTGCTGCAACTTCTTACTTGACACGTCTCCAAAGGCAAGGGAATAAAAGCAAAGATGAACTATTGGTACCTCATCAAGATAAAAAGCTTCTGAACAGCGAAGGAAACAATCAACAAAACTAAAAGGCAATGGATGGAATGGGAAAAGATATTTGCAAATGACATATCAGATAAAGGGTTAATATCCAAAATATATAAAGAATTTACCAAACTCAACACCTGAAAACCAAATAATCCAATGAAGAAATGGGAAGAAAACATGAATAGACACTTTTCCAAAGAAGACATCCAGATGGCCGACAGACATATGAAATGATGCTCAACGTCACTCATCATCAGGGAAATACAGATCAAAACCACACTGAGCTACCGCCTCACACTGGTCAGAGTGGCTAAAACGAAACACTCAGGAAACAAGATGTTGGCAAGGATGTGGAGAAACAGGAACCCTCTTATACTATTGGTGGAAATGCAAACTGGTGCAGCCGCTCTGGAAAACAGTGTAAAGGTTCCTCAAAAAATTAAAAATAGAATTAGTTTATGACCCACCAATAGTATTACTAGAAATTTATCCAAAGGAAACAGGAGTGCGGACTCATAGGGGCATGTGTACCCCTATGTTTATAATAGTGCTTTCAAAAATAGCCAAATTATGGAAAGGGGCGCCTGGGTGGCTCAGTCGGTTGAGCATCTGACTTCAGCTCAGGTCATGATCTCATGGTTCATGGGTTCGAGCCCTGCGTCAGGCTCTGTGCTGGCAGCTGAGAGCCTGGAGCCTGCTTCTGATTCTGTGTCTCCCTCTCTCTCTGCCCCTCCCCTCCTCATGATCTGTCTTTCTCTGTCTCTCAAAAATAAATAAATGTTAAAAAAAATTTTAAACAATAGCCAAATTACAGAAAGAGCCCAAATGTCCATCTACTGGTGAATGGATAAAGAAGATGTGCGTTATGTATACAATGGAATACTATTTGGCAATGAGAAAGAATGAAATCTTGCTATTTGTAGCAACATGAATGGAACTGGAGGGTATTATGCTAAGTGAAATAAGTCAGAGAAAGACAGATATCATATATTTTCACTCATATGTGGAGCTTGAGAAACTTAAGACCACGGGGAAAGGGAAGGGGAAGAAATAGCTTCAAACAGAGAGGAAGGCAAACCATAAAAGACTCTAAAATAGAAAAAACTGAGGGTTGATGTGGGGGGGTAGGTGGGGGAGAGGGGAAAATGGGTGAATGGCATTGAGGAGGGCACTTGTTGGGATGAGCACTGGGTGTTTAATGTAAGCAATGAATCATGTGAATCTACTCTGGAAGCCAATTGCACACTGTATACACTGTATGTTAGCTAACTTGAGAATAAATTATATTTTTTTAAAAAAGTGGCCAATCCATGGTCAGACATTATTAGAGATATATTGGATTTACTGTGTGTTTCCCATGTACTTTGAGTTGTTTCCTGTATCATAATGCGACATCCTATGATCATAAGAAATCATAAGAATGTTCAAGTAATTCCTGGTGATGCTCTAAGGTCAGAGTTCAAGCATACACCTTTAGAAAACGTTTTCTGCTGTGTCTTTGGCCAGCAATCTGGTATCTGTGAAAGCTGAGGGGTGATTCACAAGGCATTTGCCATGAAGTTCTCCTGACAAATTGAAGCAAGAAGTTCATGGGATATAGTCAATCCCTGCCAAAGTTTATACTATGAAAATTTCATTTATTCTATATAACTTCAAATTCAAAATTGACTTACACAAGCAATTTGACAGCATATGTAAAAAAGAATAGGAAATAATATCTTGATTTCCTAAACTTTGCTCTATTATCAGTGGTGCAAATTAGATCTTTCTGGCACTTTGAATTTGAAGTTTTTATAATATCTATTTTTTAAGTAGTTGCAGAAAAACCTTTACGTCCTCTGAATACATTGGTAACTTCATAGCAAATCACTGAATGGCCTCTTTTCAGTTTCTTGCCCTACAGTAAAACAAGACCATAGTTGCCATCACTCACCGACTGTGGGCCCAATTTTCGGCATCCAGATTCACAGAGAGGATTTCTTTTAATTCTTTTACTATCATATGTTAGGGAGTTTGTCAATAAAGGTAGTCTGTTACAGATAAAGTATAAATAGACCCTGCCTATAGCTGTCTTAGAAAAATTACTCCCTTTTTTAAGAGGTTATGATGGATCACTTACAATTTCACCAAGATGCGGCACATGGATATGCAGATCCTTCTACTACATTTCACGATGTGCACGTTGTTCATTTATTTACTACACGAACCTTCTGTATTTATCAGGGCCGCTGAAGATTTGTTGTCACAGATTCAGAAAAATTTCGAGAAGCCACAGAAAGAGTTGGAGGTCTTGAAAGAAGCAGCAAGCAACCTTCTTTCAAAACGCAACGTTGAACTACAGGCAGCGAGGGACCTTGTGAGGCAGGCAGAGGTGAAGACCCAGGAAAGCAACCACCTGCTGCACCTTGTCGGCACCAACCTGCGAGAATTTAACGTGAGTCTTTTTTTATATATGTAATTTTTTTAAGTTTATTTATTTTGAGAGAGAGTGTGTACACAAGCAGGGGAGGGGCATAGAGAGGGAGAGGGAGAATCCCAAACAGGGTCAGCACAGAGCTCGATGTGGGGCTCGAACTCATAAACCGTGAGATCGTGACCCGAGTCTCAATCAGGAGTAGGCACTTAACCAACTGAGCCACCCAGGTGCCCCTAAATGTGAGTCCTTTTTTTAAAATATTTTTTTATAGTTTGTTTACTTTTTTGAGACAGAGACAGAGCATGAGTGGGGGAGGGGCAAAGAGAGAGGGAGACACAGAATCTGAAACAGGCTCCAGGCTCTGAGCTGTCAGCACAGAGGCCGATGCAGGGCTCGAACCCACATACCATGAGATCATGACCTGAGCCGAAGTCAGACGCTTAACCGACTGAGCCACCCAGGCGCCCCCCCCTCCAAATGTGAGTCTTAACAAGGACAGGTTCTTTCCTTCTCAGTTAGGGCTGGGAGCCAAATTCTCCTATGTAAATAAGACCATTTTTAGCTTCTTAAAAAATGAGCCCCAAGTACTAACTTTAGCACATAGTGTCAGGCACTGACCTTTAGAAGCTGACCTGCTTTTTTGAAGCATCCTCAAAGGCAATTTTTGCCATAGGATAAGAAGCTACGTGTTCAACAAGAACAAAACTTGACCTCCGTGCTGATTTCCAGAGGGAGAAGATTTCTGGACGCTGCTGCTGCACCTGCAGATGCTGTAGGAAATGCTCTCGCAGTAAGTTATGCCACATACAGTTTCCAAAGTGTCTTCACACCCTTCCCCCCACGCACAAGTGTACACTGTTACATAGAAACATCAGTAGCCGCAATATGAATTTCTCTCCGTAGCAGTTAGAGCGTCACCGGGATGAGCTGCTTTTATGGACTGCCAAAATCAGGCGCCATGTAGACGATCTGGTCATGCAGATGTCCCAAAGAGGAGCTCTTGACCTTGTCTACAGAGCAGAGGACCACGCAGCTAACCTCCAGAGACTAGCAGGTGCTCTCGACAGGTGAGACCAGACCTTGCAGGAGTCCCGGGGGTGGTAATCCATTGATCAGAGAATAAGAATGGCTCTTTTGATCACTGTGTTGAGTCCCTCTTCTTTGGTCTACAAAGGAAGACTGCTATTTTATTCACATGGCAAGGAGGATTTCCTCCCACGTCTGGGAACATTGTTGTTCTTCTGCCTATGGTGGAAAAATGCAAACTGAACTGGAGAGGAATTAATGCAAATGTTATGCTACAATATCAAGCCATTAAGGCCTTGTTAAGTACCTACTAAGTACTTGGGGCTTTGTTAGGTTGGATGGAATGAAGATATTAATTTCTTTTTTTTAATGTTTGTTTATTTTTGAGAGAGACAGAGCATGAGCAGGGGAGGAGCAGAGAGAGAGGTAGACCCAGAATCTGAAGCAGGCTCCAGGCTCTGAACTGTCAGCACAGAGCCTGACACAGGTCTTGAAATCACAAACTGTGAGATCATTACATGAGCTGAAGTCAGAGGGTTAACCCACTGAGCCACCCAGGCTCATATTTTTTTTTAAGATTATTTATTTATTTGGAGAGAAAAAACGGGAGGGCAGAGAGAGAGAAGGAGAGAGAGAATCCCAAGCAGGCTCCACACTGTCAGCATAGAGCCCGATGTGGGGCTTGAACCCACAAACCATGAGATCATGACCTGAGCCGAAATCAAGATTTGGCACTTAACCGATGGAGCCACTTAGGCGCCTCCGCCCAGTCATATTTTTAAAGATCCCCAGCTTATCTAAAGTATAGCAAATGAAGGAACTGGTGTTTCAGCCTTATCAAAGATTTACACAATATCTTGGTTAATTGGTAAATTTGTTTTGTTAAAATTTGTTACAAATTTATAGGTAGAAAATGTCTGGCCACACTGGGAATATGTGGGCTTCTGTGTGCTCCATGTGTTTTGTGGAAGGAGAAAAATAAATATCTTTCCAATTTGAGGAGTGCTGCCATAAAAGATTAGCTCACACAACAAAAGCAATTAAAAATGATAGAAGCTAGAATGTTGTGTACATTATGTGCTGAATGGAGCATTACCGCCTACACACACCATAAGAATCTGTAATAGAAAGTGGAATTAGATACTCAGCTTCTCCCTTTTCATCAGCTTTCATTATTCCCCAATAGAGAAAAAAAATATTCTGACTACATACATACAAGAACAAAACCTTTATTACCTAGTATGAATTACATAAAAGCAATTTGTTATGATACACAAAGTTAAATAACGTCATTACCTTCTATTTATCAATCACCAAATTTTGCCGATCAAGTAGTAAGTGCTGGTGTCTGGTCAGGGAATCCCTCAACTTGATAACCTTGGGAAGGAAATGAAGTGAGTTACTCAGCAGGCAAAGATCTGTCAATTGTCAGATTTCATTTTGGAGATAGGGCGAAACTGGATGAGATTGCATCATTACCCGTTGGCAAGTTCGTAAGTGATTTGCCCACTTGTAAGAGTGGAGTTCAGATGATTGAAATATTATCTGATCCTCCTCCAAAACCCCTAGTGAATTTCATTAAATCGGTGTGTACCTTTTGATGGACAAGATTCAGCATTCTTATATATGCTGAGGGAAGCTTTTTGAAAATTAACAAGTGCAGACCAGGAGAGATTACAACCAACAGCAAACAGGGCATGGCACCCCGGACACGTGCAGGGGGCTTGAACAGAACAATGTTGAGAGCAGCTCGTGGAAACTGATGGTTAAAAAGATGGGCAAGAGCAATGGTCTCTTCTTTGGATGTTCATTAACCAGCACTTCTGAGTGTGTTTGTGACAATGTAGCTACTTCTTTCAAAGGTGGCATTTGGAGTTGGAGGGGAATCCCTATGTTGTTAATTCCCTGTTGATTCTTTTCTAGTTTCTTACCTAAGAAGCTTTAGGGAGAGTGGGCAAGTTCCATTTAGTTTATACTAACATCTGTACATTTGTTGACTGCCTAGTGGCCTTGGCAGTGTTAGACATGTGTCCCTGAATGCCACCAGCGCCACCCACGTCCATTCCAACATTCGGAGCATGATTGAAGAATCAGAGAAAGTGGCAAAAGATGCTCTCAAGACCGTGACAACAGCGAGCCTGGTGAGAGGTGCCCCAGGGGCTGCACTAGGTGCCTTCCTTTTCTAGGCACTATGGGAGATTGTTCCAGAAGGTGCTGAGCAAAGACCTAGTGGCTTAAATTCATGCTTGTCAGCATTCTTTTCTGGCGAGATCTGTTTGGCTCTGTCATCATGTGATACAAGTTTTAATTTCTTAAGATCATAAATACTTCTTTACAAAGACCAGGGACTAGTGATGTGGAGATGAGGAAAATCTCACAATCATCTTATAACAAAAGGATAAAGCTTCTTGATATCTACTTGAGACAACTTTTCTTACCTGTGGAGGAATATTCATTTGATGGTGGTTTTTGTCTTTATATATTTAAAAATGCTTTGTGTTCTTTCTCCTCAGCCATAAGTTAGGACAGTTTAGATTGTCCCTATGTATTACCTGGTGGACTCCCGTGTCTGGAACTAGACCCGAGGCTATTTGGATAGAGTTGCTCTCCCATCTCCAGCAGGAGTGCACCTGCCCTCCCACCCCCCGCCCCCTGCCGCCGCCATATTTATGCTCTCCTGTTTTCCAGTTCTCAGAATCCCTTGCTCCTAATGGAAAAGTGGCTCTCCAGCGCAGTTCCAGATTTCTAAAAGAAAGTAACAGCCTGAGCAGAAAGCATCAAGGTCAGTTTCCAGCTTGGACTGTATTGCTAAGCAGAGGGAATACAAAAACTTCTCTGAGCATACTGCTGGAACATTCTCCTCTCCTGGAGGAATTAGAAAGTAAACACTTCTTTGTCACAGTGATGTGCCAATTTCCTGATGTAGGAACAGCATATAATTTAAGTTTTTATTTATTTTTTAAACTTTTATTTTAGTTCTATCTCTTAACGCGCGGGCACCTCTAATCTTCCACAGACTTGTTAAGCCTTCTTTGGTAACAAAATCCTCCACTCATGGCTTTAGCTTGTGAGCTTTCACCCTTTCACAGCATTTGGCGAGTTCTCTTTGGCTTCATGGGCTCCTCTATTCGCCTCACACTGTTTTGCAGTTTTGTGAAGAGTCGTACTGTGTGTGGTACACTTTTTTGGCCCTTTGACCAGGCAGAGCTAATATAATGTTAGACTCAAGGTAGCTTCTCATTAAAAAATTATTGAATTAAGTTGTAGTTGTTTTATCGAGTTTATTTAAAAAAAAAAAAAAACCTTTGCAGTTCATTTTCCCTGAGGGTTTCAGTAGACAATTATTTGGCATATATTTAAGAGCTCTCCATTAAGCACAACGCAAAATGGCAGCAGGAATCTGTTGCTTAAGAAAAACATATGAGTTTTGTTAACATATACTTTTCACCTGAATATCTTCTAATGTATCAAAAATATTGAGTCTTTCCCTGTAGGAGTGAATGGTGGGCTATAAACAAAGCACATACCGCTTTCAGACCACTTCCATGCCCAGTACTGGATCCTCCCATAGCTGTCTGAGCCCAGGGCATGGATGTACACATATTTTTTTTTCTCTGTGAGTGACACTATTTAAAATTTATGTTCTCACGGTACAGAAAGCTCCTTAATGCTGGATCATAAAGCACATTAAACACAAACTGTAGCATCAGTGTTGATGGGCGATGGTTTCCATTTACACAGCCAAAGGAATTTCATTGGCCACCAAGTAATGAATTTTCTGGCAATTAAAATCTTAAGCAGAACCATCGTGTTCATCAAGGATTTTATCCATAATTCATTTCTTAACCCCGTGTCCAGAGTCAAGATGTGATCGTGTATTATGAATAGAAATATGAAAAGTAAAAGCTTTGATCCCACAGCTTTGATCAAACTTGAAGGAGGCTGAGTCTAGTACCTGTTGGGTGGGGAGAGAGTGCAGGAAGGGGAGGGTCATTGGCAAGGGAAGCATCGTGGGGGCAGGGGGTGGGGGTGGGGGGTGGCGGCTGGGGAAGATTCCTAGGCAGGACTAGTTTGAGGTTTTACAACCCAGAGGAGAGAAGTGGACAAGATTTAGGTGTGGGCAGGAAGTCCGTGAGAGTGATTAAGACTGAGTGATTTAAATACAAGTCTTTACCTTGAGCTCTAATTAAATTGGACATGCAATTTAAGAAGAAATATTAGGGAGAAGGGCAACAAGCAAACTAGAAAAAATGATCAAGCAAGCAAAAAACAGCCTTAATTTCTATAATGAGTGATGCTAAGTCTTTCTGGAAAAAATGTCAATATGGGGGGGTTGTCTCTGTAGAAAGCTGTTGCTTCTGTAGACGGATCAGAGTGATAAATGAAACTGTTGCCTAGGCACCTTTGAGTAGGCCAACCCAAAAAAGGACACTTTTTCCTCTTTAAATAGGCATCGCATTGGCACTGAGTGAATTGAAAAATTCAGCAAACAGATTTCAAGAAAATGCTCACACAATTACTGGGCAAACCAATGAATCACTCTTAATACTTAGAGCAATCCCTGAAGGTAAGTGGAAAGGGGGCTCTTGATTTAATTAATGTTTTCTCATTTCAAAGGCATTTTACCTGAGCGTGAGGAAGTCCTGCCATGAGTCTGATTAAGAGCCCTCGCTCAAGAGGAGACCAAGATTGATAGAGTTTTTACTTGCAGAGGAGTATAATTTGGAAATGAAGAGGACTACTTTTTAAATAAGTCCATTGAAATGCTAGAATTATACTCTGAAAAACAAAAGCCTCGGGAGACTTTATGTTAGCATATGAATTGCTGACTTTTAACATGAGCTTGACACATCCCTTAAATGAAGGGGTCATTCAGAGAAGTCAGCGGAATGCCCAATGTTCCTGTTTTAAGGGAAAATGCTAGATTCATTATAAATGTGGGCAATTAAAGAACTCTTGCTTGGTAATCTTCCTTCATGAGGCAAGAAAGCATTCTAAGATAAGCTCATAAATCACTTTAATACTGATGGTTTGGAAATGCACTATTCATTAAAATTTGAAATAGGATAACTTTTTAAAAGTGTAATACAAATGAATCCTGCTGCAAGGGGCTACTTACACTCCCTCAACCTTCTCTTTCTTTCTTAAGAAGTCTTATAAGATGCCCTAAGGACTCCAGACTTCTTTTTGCCGGTTCACCTTGTAAACACGAGACCTTACCCCTTACCGTGGGGACCTGGGCGTGGGGCGCTTTGGACTGACTCATAGCCTTAAGTCATTGGAGCATTTTATGATTTGGGCACTGTTTCCTTCCTTCCTTCCTCCTTTTCCCTCCCTCTCTCACTCCACCCCTCTTCCCTCCTTTCCTTGAAGGATGCATGATGTATGTTGATTAAACCCTTAAAAATATCTTTTTATTTGGAAATAATTTCAAACTTGCAGAAAAGTTGCCAGAAGAGTAAAAAAGAAACCTGTCTATTCTTTAAAAATTTGTTTTAATGTTTTTGAGAGAGAGAGAGAGAGAGAGAGAAAGAGAGCAGGTGAGGGGCAGATTGAGAGGGAGACACAGAATCTGAAGCAGGCTCTGGGTTCTGAGCTGTCAGCACAGAGCCTATGGGGGGCTCGAACTCAGGAGCCATGAGATCATGACCTGAGCCGAAGTCGGACACTTAACCGACTGAGCCAACCAGGCGCCCCAAAAACCTGTCTACTCTTTATGAAGCTTCTTCTAGTGTTAATTTTTGTCCCATTTGTGATTAAATACTTTGAAAATGAATACTAGTGCCTTTTTAAAAAAAATCTTCCCCCAGATTTTCTAGAATAACTAAATTTCACTTTATCGATTGTGACCATTTAGTCTTTACTCTGCTGTTATGTCTGGCAGCCAGTTGACAGTGTGAGCAGATATCACTTCCTCTAGCCAAGACATGCCCATCTCACCTACGAGTTTAAACTCCCCAACCTTCTTATCCATACACACAGAGTGATCTGAAGAAAGTGTTTAAAGAATATGGGAAGGGAGGGATAAAAGGGAGACCAAATAAAGAAGTATAGCTTATTCACATAGAAGATGCTGAGCACATGGGGCGCCTGGGTGGCTCAGTTGGTTAAGCGGCCGACTTCAGCTCAGGTCATGATCTCACAGTTCATGGGTTCGAGCCCCGTGACAGGCTCTGGGCTGACAGCTCAGAGCCTGGAGCCTACTTCTGATTCTGTGTCTCCCTCTCTCTCTGACCCTGCCCCACTCACACTGTTGTGTCTCTCTGTCAAAAATAAATAAACGTAAAAAAAATAAATTCAAAAAAAACCGGAAGCCCCATTTTGTTTTCAGCAGCCAATAAGAAACAACTGTAACAGGTTTCCAAGTAAAGTTACATTTATTGCATTTATGGTTTTCCCCATGTATAACCACTGGAGTGCATGCTTGCATATACATTTATTTCAGGTGTCAGAGACAAAGGAACCAAAATCAAAGAGCTGGCCATATCTGCAAATCGGAGCGCTGCAAGCACTCTAAAGAACGTTGTGGGATTGAGCAACGAGCTGTTGAATACATCAACTGGCTTGTCCAGGGTTAATGCCGCCTTACAAGAAACAAACAAACTTCTACAGGACTCTTCAATGACCAGTACGTCATGGTCTCCTTTCCCACTAGGAAAGTCTGCATCGTGAGATTTTTGAACTGGCCGGGCATACAATGGTCTCTTGTTCACAAACAGAATTCCTAAAGAATAAAAATGCACTGGTATCTAGATTTGCATTTATAAAGAAAGAGAAGGGCCGTGGGTACTGCCTGCTGCTGGTGCATTTTTCATATACAGTTGACTTTTGAACAAGAAATTTCAACTGCGTGGGTCCCCTATACACAGCCTTGATAAATATAATATAGGTACTGAAAATATATTTTCCTTATGATTTTCATAATAACATTTTCTTTAGCTTACTTTATTCTTTATTGTAAGAATACAGTATAAAATACATGTAACATACAAAATGTGTTAATTGATTGTCTATGTCATTGGTAAGGCTTCCAGTCAACTGCAGGCTATCCCTAGGGAAGTTTTTGGGGAGTCAAAAGTTATATGTAGATTTGCAACTGCATGGGGTTTGAGTGCCCCAACCTCTGCACTGTTCGAAGGTCAACCGTATTTAGCAAGATTTCAAGGATTTGTTTACTAGGATATTGTATTTTATCCAGTGCACTGGTAATGACCAGTTAATTCCTCTTGTTTCTGCCCTGCTGCCAACTTTCTTGCCACCTCGAACTTGTTAGCTCTGCTAGCTGGAAGGAGAGTTAAAGATGCAGAGACACAAGCCAGCCTTTTATTTGATCGGTTGAAGCCTCTAAAGATCCTAGAAGAGAACCTGAGCAGAAACCTATCAGAAATCAAACTGCTGATCAGCCAGGCCCGGAAACAAGCGGCTTCTGTGAGTGTGGGCTTCTGTGGGATTCTGGGACATGGCCATCCCATAGCTGGGGCTCTTGGTAACTCCATGTCTCAGGGAACTCCTGTGGAGGTGACTGCCACACCGGTCCCCTGGACTTCCACGGACTCAACTTTAAATCTCAGATTTCTCCCAGCTTTGTCTGCAGTATATTTGAAACTTTGTGTTAAGTGTATTTACTTAAGTACATACATAAATTTTTTAGTGACAGCTTACGACTTTTATTTATGGTGCTTGTGCCGTGTCTCAAAAATACCTTCTTTCCTGCCCTAGACCGTGTATTTAAATATACTACTTAGTCTCATTTCCTTCCTTCCTTCCTTCCTTCCTTCCTTCCTTCCTTCCTTCCTTCCTTCCTATTTTTTTTTGTTTTATTCAACATGTTTCAAAATGTTGTTAGCCAAGAGATCTCATGTCTGTATGGAGATTTATAATTGTAGCCTAGATGTATCCATTTACAATACTCTCTAGCTGGTGCAGAGCACGTTGTCAGCGTGTTTACACCAAAGTTTCAGTGGCTGGGTATGGTGGTATTGCCATCATTTTACTAACCTGATGTTAATAATCCAAGTACCTTTCAGAATGTTTGTACACTATGAGCCTCATCCTCCAGGAGTCCAACCCAACACTCTAAGCACACACAAATCCAGGTCACTAAATGCAGAAAACAACCTGATAGCTGGAAAAGTACGAACTTGAGGAAATGGTTTATGGCCATCCATAGCACATGGCATTGGTTGTGCTCTAAAGGAGAGGCATTTCAGGGAAATAATACTACTTTCAACAAAATATGTAGTTGTCCCACCACTGGGGATTTATAGAGGATAAATGTGACCTCTGGTCTCATGCTCATCTGCCTGAACCCTTCTAGTTAAGAAAAAGTTCTGGAACCTTGAATTCTCTCTCCCTTTTCTTGGAAAAGGGCTGTAGATTGATGGGAGCTCTGGTTTCTAATTGATTCAACTAAAGTTACCAAATAAATGTAAGTCAGATGGATGTTTCCAAATGCTCTGGTTAATACAAACCTATAATCTTTAGTGTTAATATAAGAAATATATTTATAAGAAATATATGCAATATATATGCATGCAAAATATGTGCAATAACGTTAATATAAGAAATATATATTATAAGAAATACATGCAAATACAGAAATATGTAGTAAGGGCAAAAATTGCTGTATAAATATTTGCTGAATGTATAAATGGATTATCACTTCATTTATTTGTCAAACGATTATCAAATATCCTCCCTGTGTGGTGTAAAGATTCCAAGGTGATCTGGGTAAGCTCCTTTTCTTAAGGAATTAAATCTCACATGAGCGAGACTGTTTCCTACAGAAGATACTTTTAAAACTTCAAGAGTGATCATTTTCATCACCACCAGATTTCTCACTTTAGGAGACCCAAAATGTGAGGTATCATCAAGACAGGAAACCTGCCGAACAGTGAAACCTGCCGAACAGTGAAAATCTGTTAGGAAATAGCACTTTTGAACTCTCAGCATGCTGCCAGCACGAGTCACTAAGTGATTAGGACACTTCCCCTTTCCTTTTACAGATTAAAGTTGCTGTGTCTGCAGACAGAGATTGCATCCGGGCCTACCAACCTCAGATTTCTTCCACCAACTATAACACCTTAACACTAAATGTTAAGACAAGTGAACCCGATAACCTTCTCTTCTACCTCGGGAGCAGCACCAGTGTGAGTGTGGACCTGCAGAAAGCAACAATGAATCTCTTATGAACATGTATATTTTCTGAATCGGCAGGGTTGTTTTGTTTTGTTTTGTTTTTCGATGGGAAAAAAATAGGGCCTTGGTGAAATCACTTTCTTCTAAGGGAGCTAATAATCATTTGCTGAACTGGTGGCACCAGATTAAAAACACACACAGTACAAAACTGAATGCCTGTGAGGAGGACCGTGGTATTGATGAGAGAGGGTCTTCTGTCTCCTATCTTAATTGCTAGCTGTGGGGTAGTATTTCCTCCTCCTTCAGCCTCCTCTTTAGCCACCGAGTTTAGCATTGGGACTGTAAAATCGATCTTGGTGGTTGTTACCAGGAGTGGAGGATGCACCCTAAGGGGCCTATCAGAATTGTCCAGCTTCACCCAAGCTCTTCCACCCAACATTCTGGTGATTTCCAGAAGGCAAGTCCCCTGTGGAAGGCCACTGATACCTTTGGCTGTACCATCAGGAGTGGGTGGGTCAGAACTTTTGGAGGGAGGGGTGTTAGAGCAGAAAATATTAACAAGCACAAATGCCAGAACATCTTCTTTGGAGCTAAGGTGCCAATGACATGCAAGTCCGTGATGTGGGATTTCATGGCATCCGTCTTGCTGCATATTTCACGTTCATTTATTGCCTTTTCAGATTGAGCAGATAAGTACAGCGCCTTCCCGCATGTTCCTTGTAGGCTGCTGGTGACCCCCGTGAGATTTCTTGGGGGAACTTTATGGAAGGGATTGTGGAAGGCCATGCTGGTGGGACGGGGCGGGGGGGGGGGGGTTGGGCACTCATGTCCAACAGAGGCTACTGTCTCCAATACTCGGGAGTCATGCTCCATCCAGCTCCAGGGCGAGGAGCATTTGAAGACAAAAGACAGGTACTTCTGTTTTCAAGAATAGAGAAAATGCTGTAGGAACCCCTTGTTTAACATGGTTTGCTAGTCATGCAACCAGTCTGGCACATAAACTCATCCCAACTCATGCCTGCACCCCAGTCTGACTTCCTGGCAGTGGAGATGCGGCGAGGGAAGGTGGCCTTTCTCTGGGATATGGGATCCGGGTCAACACGGTTGGAATTTCCAGACTTCCCAATCGATGACAACAAATGGCACAGTATCCATGTAACCAGGTAGTAGAGAAAGTGCTCTCCAAGCATCTCTTTTCTCAAAACTGTACCTTATAAGTTTGTAACATGTTTGTCACATTATATAATTGTCTTTGCAACTTCTGGGAAGTCAGATTGTAGTAAAAGGATAGTTGGTTTACATTATAGAAATAAGGATTTTATTTATTTCTTATTACAGAAGAAATAAACTGTTACCAAAATCAACAATGAAAAGAAGTAAAAGTTAAAGTTTATGTTACCTTTAGGACGTTTGGTCTAAATCTGAGGCAGCCAACCTAGTAAATGTGTGTTCTTCCCTGTAGAGAGGGGTGCAAGGCAGCAGGGTAGAAATTCCACGTGGTGGGGGGGGGGGGTGTGTGTGTGTGTGGTGTGACCCAGAAGAGGACAGAACGCAAGGATCCAGGAGGAGAATGTGGTTTCTTAAAATTCAGACCCAAAGCAAAACTCTCCCTTGTAAAGCCCCTCTCCAGAGGTAATTCCTTTTAAGCAGCTTTAGGTATCGTTTTGCTTTTCCGTAATATTATAGTTTATTGTTGATGGTGTGTTATGGCTGGTAATTTTTGTCTTTTGCTCAGTTACTTATAGAAATGGAGTAATACGGAAGGCAGTAGACTGTTTCAAATACAGTACAACCTTAGATTGCGAGTAACTTGTTCTGCGTGTGTTCTGCAAGACTAGCAAACATTTCTCATAAGTTTTAACTCGATAAACAAGCGATGTAATACGAGTAGTATGTGACACTGAAAGTGACATGATCACAGCTGAGCCAATGATTCTTGAAATTCACTTTGATAAACCAGTGCTTTTGGATTACAAGTATGTTTCTGGAACAAATTATGCTTGCAAACCAAGGTTTTACTGTATAGTTTAATTCATTATCTAGAACTGTCTTTCGCACAAGGGAATGTATATGATTTAGAAGACCTACTTCACAAGAGTTTGAGAGTAAACTGGAGGCGAAGTGGGCAAGCCTGGGAGAGGGAGACCGGTGGGGGCTACTGAGGGACCATGGGGAGGAGCAGCTAGAGGCTGTGTTATGAACAGATGTGTACGTACGTGGAGGGACTTGGAATTCTGAAAGTGTTCTTTTTGGAATTCTTTGTGACCCTTATAGATTTGGAAACATTGGTTCATTGAGTGTAAAGGAAATGAGTGCAACTCAAAAGCCATCACCAAAAACAAGTAAATCCCCTGGAATAGCTAAAGTTCTGGATATAAACAACTCAACATTAATGTTTGTTGGAGGGCTTGGAGGACAGATCAAGGTAACTTTTGGAACATTCATCTGAACAGGACTGATTGCTTTTACCTATGTATAAAATTAATGTTTGAGTTATTGAATATCTCTTAGGCAGATGAATATTTTTTGTTTCTATCATTTTGCTTCATGACAGTAAATTTGCAGAGTTGGGCTGGTTTTAGGAAGCAAAGGATCCTGCTGAATCAATAGCATAAATGGAAAAGAAGCCAGTGGTTCATTTTGCTATTTGAATTTCTTTTCCAAGACTGAAACAGGAAATTCAATATTCCGCCTTAATTTCTGTAGTTTCCCTTATTGCTATTCTAACTCTAGTGGTAGAATAATGCTAACTGGTGTTTGCCACAGGAGTCTGTGGTATGTATTTGATTATACCTGTTATCCCCGTCCCGAATAAAGTTCAGTCGCCTGGACTTGGCATGGTTCAGTGCTCTGAAACGAGAGTAAGGGTCTCCGTCCCAGCCAGACCCTCACCCCTGACATGCTCTGAGCCTCTGTTTCCTTGTCTGTGAAAGGGGCTTCTCTCCAGGGGTCCTGGGAACCAAGGTGATCTTATTTAAGATCCTGTCAGGTTGTCTCTCATTCTAGGATTCTACTTAATAATTGGAAGGAAATTCAGTGATTGCAACCCGGCCGTTCTTCTGGATGTTGCTTTCTCAAAAATTGGATCTGTTAGATTTGAGCTCCCGGGAAGGAGTTTTGTGCACATAGAGAATTTATTCCTTTCCTTCCAATACACATGGGCTGTGTTTGTTTTGTTTATATTAGAAGTCTCCTGCTGTGAAGGTTACTCATTTTAAAGGCTGCATGGGAGAGGCCTTCTTGAACGGACAGTCCATCGGCCTGTGGAACTATATTGAACGGGAGGGGAAGTGCCACGGCTGTTTCGGAAGGTAACATGCCCTATAATTTAACACATAGTATGTTATTAACATCCGACAGGTGCTAGAGGATTCATGGGCACCATCACAGGTGGTACAGAGTCTGTGATATCGGTCATCTTACCACAAAGGATGTGATGTAGGTCATTCAAAAACAGAAGTTTAGGGATCATTTTTAACCTCTAAAAAGTACTGTTTTCACTCTGCCATATGCTTTTTCATCATGGATCGTAAAATTGAGGAGCAGCAAACATCCTCTCCAACAACCTTCTGTCTCAAAGAGCCACGGTGAAGTCTTAGGTAAATCCCGCTACATCTTTATTTTGGAAATAACCTCCAAGGATAAGAATTTTGTTTGTGCCACCGGTTTTTATGAATAAGTGCTTTCCTATTCTTAAATTCTAAAATTTCTAGAAATTAACTGCATTTGGCAATGGAGAGCAACTACCTAAAATCGTTCTGCAGGTATTGATTTAACAGCAGGCATTTAATAACAAGCCCACTGAGCTCAACACTCCCTGTATTACTTTCTGAAAAACTTAATTGCAGCTCCGTAAATATACAAGACCTGTTTTCTAGCACTTTAGTAATTAAGACAATAGATTGCCTTTGCCATTAGAGAAATGTAACATCTGATAGAATTCTGTCATCTAATGGGCTGCTCTGTCCAGATAGATATCTGTGATTAACAGTGAGCTGTGACAAGATCAGTTGGAAGCAATTCCCATTACATTTGGAAACTCGTGGGCGAGTTTTCATTTTGTTACTGTCAGATCTGTTTTCTCTTAGGGCTCAGAGCTTGGGATTTTGTGGTTTGAGCTTTTTATTTGCTACTTTCCCCTTACTCAGCTTGCTTTCAAAGTCATGACCAGAAGCTTGGTTATTGGAGCCTTAGGCCTGAAAAAAAATATTAGCTTTGGAATCTAACTTTCTCAGGCTCCGTCTCCTACCCAAAATCCCTCTCGGTGACTTTGTAAGTAAGTCACTCACTTCGTGGAGATTTGATTTCTTCTTCCAGAAAAGGAGAATGTAATCATGATTGTCTTATCTCCCAAAAGTGGTGCGATGAACACCAAGCATGATGTATGTGAAAATACTCGATAAATTTGAGACTGTTCCCCTCTGATCTTCCTGCGATGATAATCCACTGCTTTTTAGGTAAATGTCTCAGAATTATTTTCTTGACAAAAAGCATGTGAAAACCCAAGGTTTTCTAATTGGCAAATATAATAAAAGAATGATATTACCTAGTGAGCTAAAGGCACCAGCTCTAGAACTCTGGGAGCAGAGAACTCCCCATCACTTTTTCCTCATTCTTTTTCTCTAGCGGGGACACTTCCCCAGCGATAATGATTCGAACTTGAAAAATGTTCTGGCCCCTGGACCTCTGGGCCCCCACATGGACCCTGGATCATTAATCTTACTTGTAGAAAGGAAAGTCTTAACAGAGATGGACAATATCTAATATGGAAAATGTCCCCCTGTACTTTAGCTGTTACAATATCCCCCATTTCACCCGCCAATTTCAGGGTTATCTTAAAACCACTGACCTTACACTCCAACGAGTGAATTTAATGAGTGCTAGCTCTTCTCTTTTGTTGGAGAGGAAGTCAATTTTCTATGTGGCCACTGGTTTTCTTCTCTTTGAGAACTGCCCTCCCACTACCTGTCCACCCAACCTGGACCTCTGGGGGAAGATGAACGTTGCTTCGAACTGAGGGGAGGGGTTAGCAGGTGCAGCACGCCACCCTTCTGACACTCATCTTGGAACTGGCTTTTTTGGTAGAAGTCTGACCACCTGCTGAACCTTAGGGTCCAACGACTCATTAGCTCAAAGTTTTGATTAAATGTTTTTCTGGGTACTGAATAAATCAACTGGCTATTCGTATATTGACTACCACTTCTAAAGTATGTTTTTATTTTTAAGAATACTAGTTTGATAGGATACTAACAGATACTTTTTTTAAAGTGGGGGTGTCAGGAGTGTCCTGACCATAAATGTTTAGGAAACAGTGAGTTAAGCGAGTAAATACATTTCCTGATTGTGAGGCCACCAGAGCCTCTAATGTGCGAATGTTTAGGAACTTTGTCCTTGGGACGGGCCCTATAATTTAACAGTGCTGGAGTTGCAGCATTCCCAAACTCACTCGATCCCAAACTTTAAAAAAAAAGTAGTATTCCAGACTCACTTGTGTTCCATAGAACACATACCATGGCAAGTGCTGAGTAGACACAGCTGGTGCTCTCTGTCTACATTTGTAAATTGAATTGTCTTCATTTTAGACAACCGTCCCTACCTATTAGACAAAGACTTGAGCTCAAAGAATTAACAAACTAATTCTAGTAAATGAATCAATGTTAGCAAACCAGTGATTAGGATTCAATGTGCTTTGGACCTCTGCGTGTAATCTGCCATTATTAAATCATTAGAAGTTGTCCATCGATGTCCTTTAGATTAGAAAAAGAATTTTCTCAATAGAAGCATTTACCTTTAATGCTGACTTGCATTACCAAGTAAACTAATTGAATATTTTTGTTTTACTCCTCTTTGAATATATTTACACTTCTTTATATGCGACCAGCGTACGTTTATAATTATGAACAATCTCATAAATTCTCAAAGGATATTACAAAAGAAACCCCGGATTCTAACAGTTTTCATCTAAATAATTAACAGGTCTTTATTCTTGTATTGGTTATGAGCGGATGTCGTGATAGGCTGTGTAGCTGACCTTTGGGACAGGTCAGTTGCCTGCGTTCAGGGGAACTGTGATCTCACCAGGTGCTGGTGAGAGCAACGTCGGCCACTTGAGTTCACCTCCCACATCTCCTGGTCTAGAGGAGAGCGAGCTGTCTGGAAGACAGAGAAAGTGCTCTGTGCTGGGAGGTAACAGGTGAAGCAGCCTCACAGGCCTGGGCCCAGGTGCTACACCCCCTCTCGTAACAGCTGCCTCGAGTGCTGATGGGGCCATAGTAGGTGTTTCCCCCGTCATAAGTGAGCACTCAGACCAGAGGCCTTGTGATTCTTTAAGGCTCACAGGGAGAGCGTCTCCCCAGGCTTGCCTGACTACAGGACTCACCTGGAATTGCTAGGTCTGGAACAGAGCTCTCTGTAAAGTGCTCTTGCCAACCCTGCTTTCATCTGTCCGGGGCCTCTTGCCTGGGTGGGGGGCCTGGAGCTGCCTTCCTGTGGCCCACCTGCGAACAGGCACCTGGGCCTCGTGGTTACAGAATGGAAGCCTGACCCACAAGGGGACAAGCCCCAGAAGTGTGTCATTGACCAAGGGCAAGAACCTTCTCCGAGGACGTGCGTTCACACATTGTTTCATTTGAATGCACCCCTCTTTGTGGCTGCCTCATCCGGGCAGGCCCTGCCGATGGAGAGAAGCCAGAAGTAGAGTTCTTGAGAACAGAGAACTCGTGAGCTCTGGGGAAGGAGAGGGTGTGCAGAGCGGAACAAGACAGATTTCTGGAGTTCTGTTTGACACCTGGCTTCACTATTTTCTTGGGTGTGCCCTTTGAAAAGATAGTTAATTTTTGAGGCTCAGCTTTTAAGAGGCGAAATGGCGACCCTTCAGGGACCTCTGAACAAAGCAGAATAATCAAAGCCAAATGGACTGAACATTACTGTCTAAAGCACTTTATATGTATTAAATCATGCGCAGCCCTTCCTGTGAGCTGCTCTCGTTTTCCTTATTTTATAGATGAAAAGGATGAAGCGCAGAGACGTTAAGTAACTTTTCTGAGTTCACACAGCTAGTAAATTGAGGGACTGGGATTTGAACCCCAGCAATCTGGTTCTAGAGTCGGTGTCCTTAGACCCCTGACACTGGTCAGCCAAGAGATAGAGCTATGGAACATGCTTGGAGGAAGTCACAGGTTTAAGAATTAAATAACAGAGAATTAAGCCATCGTTTCTTTATGCAGTGTGCATTTCCTGCATAAAGGTCAAACACTTCCTGAAAGAGGTCGAAAGACAGCAATTTTTTGAAAAAGCTGGACTGTTGGGAAGCTATCAGTTTGAAACCTCGGGTTTCACAAAGCACTGCTATGTTTGTTTTGTGGGTGGAAACAGCGTTGCCATTTGGTTACTTGTCCTGCTTGGAGATATGGCACCGAGTTTGATCATTCAATGGGGAAAAGTGCAAATTCTTACCCCCAAAACATGCCCAAGTCCAAGTTTCACTCTGAAGCCCAGAAACATATTTTTTAAACCTATTATGACATGTTCCAGATAAACTTCCTTTGTAATTAAAGTGTGAATAAAGTGAGCCTTCTCAGGTGTGGGGAAGACCAGAAAACACACTCACCTGAGAAGTACTGAGGTCTATAATAAATAACTTTGTTCTATGTTCATCCTCCAGATTTTTGATATTTTTTCTTTTGTCAAGGAATTTTTTCTTTTGGTACAGTGGTCCTTCTGCTACATTGATACATGTTTGTTTTCCATCATTACTACAGTTTAGCTGATGTCTTAGTTAAAACCAGCAGAGGGTGATAACATGCTGATATAAAAATTACTCTGAAAGCTTTGGAATTAAGAAAGGGCAGTTAAAAGGACATTAGAACAAATAATCTACTTGATACGTAGAAATATTTACAGCAGTTATCCATCCTTTGAAGACATTTCTTTTCTTTTCTTTTTTTTTTTTTTTTACATTTATTTATTTTTTGAGAGAGAGAGGGAGACAGAGCATGAGCAGGGAGGGTCAGAGAGAGAAGGAGACACAGAATCTGAAGCAGGCTCCAGGCTCCGAGCAAACATTCAGCACAGAGCCCGACGCGGGTCTTGAACCCACCAACCATGAGATCATGACCTGAGCCGAAGTCAGACGCTCAACCGACTGAGCCACGCAGGCGCCCCTCTTTTTACTACAGTCAACATTGCCTACATTAACTTTCTGTTCCCTATAAAGCAACTGGCATTTGTTTTGCATAATCTCATGGCGAGCAATATTCTAGGATATGATGATTTATGCTTGTTATCAAATTACGGAAATAATAGCTCTACCAGTTTTTTGAGGGGGAGAACGCCGCGAACGTATCGTGTCTTCTCTTTAACTGCCTTCCTGAGAACAGATTGTATTTCGTCTGCTCTGCTTTGCAGCCCCCAGAACGACGAGTCTTCCTTCCATTTTGATGGGAGTGGCTATTCGGTTGTGGAGAAGACGCTCCGGGCTACTGGGACTCATGTCATTATGCTTTTCAGCACCTTTGCACCCAACGGGCTGCTTCTCTACCTCGCTTCAAATGGCACCGTAAGAGGCTTTATGGGACCGCAGGCTGCACTGTGTGTATACAGTCAGATTGCTAGGAGGATATTTATGTTTAATGACTGCTTTATGAGCATATGGGAAGATAACATATACATATGTATGCATATATGTATAACATATACATATTTCCCCGTTTTAAGTAACTGATTATGAATTCACCGAAGAACCTTTGGAAAATACAGGAGAGAGCCAAGTAGAAAACAGTCTTCCTATCCTTATAGATAGCAGTTACATTTGTGATTAAATTTTGACTTTCCTACATCTTGCTCCATGTTCACTGTGAGCACTGTGGCACTTTGAATTCCATCTACAGGAATTTCACGTTATTTTTATCCTCTTGTGCAGGTGATCGCTCTTGATCTTCTAGTTTTATTTTTAGGACTGGCACATGTCAACCTCAATGAAAAAGATACAAAGGTTCCACCTATCATACTGAGTTGTGGATTTTGGCAACAATGTGTTTCTCTCTTTATATCTGTGTAGTATTTTAGAAAGTGTTCCTGGACTCGTTAGTTCCCTAACAGAGACCTCTGACTGTTAGGCCAGATCCAGTTTTCTGAGTTTGACTTTGGAAGACTTCTGCCATCCCTGACTTGGGAGGGAAAGGGAAGAATCTGTAAGAATGACGTAGCCCTGGGTAACTCTTTTCTCTTCTTCACAGAAAGACTTTTTATCCATCGAGCTGGTGCATGGCAGAGTTAGAGTTACAGTTGACCTGGGTTCAGGGCCTCTTGCTCTTATTACGGACAGACGCTATAACAATGGAACCTGGTACAAAATCACCTTCCAGAGAAACCGAAAACAAGTTAAGTGCACAGAAGGGCAAGGAGATACTGGTCACCCTCATGGGAATAGAAATCCTTCCAAAATCAGCAGTCTTTATTTCCTTTATAGCTCCTTGGGTATTTGAATGATCTCCTAATAGAAAGCCGTTGTTTTCTTTGAAATACTAAATGCCAGGATTCACATTTTGCTGGAGAAATATTATAATTCTACTTTTCTGTGGTTTCCAAGTACATTACCTAACATTAAATGCTGATTTGGAAATCAAGGATCAAATCCATTCTCTTTTCTGCCACGCACACCCTGCTGTCATTTAGTTTTGTGTGTTCTAGATTCACTGACTTCTGTACAGAGGAATTTTTAATAGTCACGAACACCCCCTCGTCAAATGTGCAGAATGTGAAAGAGTACGTCTTTATAAATGAGCTTTGTTTTTACTGTAATGTAGAAAGTGATTTTCATTTTCCTGTCTCTCCTCTTTGATCTCCTTTTAGGACTCCTAGCAGTTACTGACGCATACAACACCAGTTACAAAGAAACCAAGCAAGGTGAAACTCCAGGAGCATCTTCTGACCTCAATCGTCTAGATAAAGATCCAATTTATGTGGGTGGATTACCTAGGTCAAGAGTTGTAAGGTATGTCACATGGAATAATTGTCATGTCTGTATTGCCAAATGTGTCCGTTTCCCAGGGCTGCCATAATAAGGTGCCACAAGCCAGGGGACTTAAGCAAATGTGGAGGCTACAAGTCCAAAATCAAGGTGTCGGCAAAACTGCTTGCTTCCTTCTGAGGATTGTGAGAAGGGATCTGTTCCATGCCTTTCTCCTAGCTTCTGGGAGTTTCAGGCATTACTCAGCTCGAGGATGGCATTCTCTCTGTGTCTTACTACACTGTCTTCCCTCTGTGTATCTCTGTCCAGATTTCCCTTTTTAAATTCATTTTTGGATGTCAGCAGGGGAGGGGCAGAGAGAGACAGGGAGAGATAATCCCAAGCAGGCTCCATGTTGTCATCGCAGAGCCCGGCATGGCACTCAATCTCACGAATCACAAGATCATGACCTGAGCCAAAGTCAAGAGTCGGACATTTAACCAACTGAGCTACCCAGGTGCCCCTAAATTTCCCTTTTGATAAGGACAATGGTCATATTGGATTAGGACCTACCCTAATGACCTCATCCTAACTTGAGCACATCTCTAAAGACCCTATTTCCAAATAAGGTCACATTCACAGGTACTGGGGGTTAGGACTTCATCATGTTTTGTGGGGGAGAAGTTTTAACCCCTAACTTCTGCCCTGATTCAAACCACAGGGTGTCATATTAATTGGGATGTAAAGAAACCCTTCTGCAGTAAAATTAACGATTTTCTATTTGTTGCCTTTAGAACATCTAGTGATCATTACTAATTGTTACTTAATAGTGTACAGTATTTATAGACCCCACTTTCCATCACAAGTTGTTCTCTCTAGACACCTCAGAACAGTAGACTCTTTCTCAGGGCAAAAAAAAAAAAAAAATTCATGCTGTCTGCATTTCTCCTTTGTGTGATGAGAATGAATAATGTATGTGAAAAGCTGAAAGACCGGCATCAGGAAGTTGGAAGAAAGGTGGCAGGGGAGGCAATGAAGTCCTTTTGCAACACTGATTCATGTTTAGCTTGGTGACTTTAATAATTTACATAAGCTCTCTGTGGGTCTTGGTCCTTAGTTTTGTAATTTTGGATCGGACAGATGAAGCCCTAAGTTTCTTTCACAACATTAAAAACAAAAACATCCTGTACGAAAGGCCAGTGGTCAGGGCAAGACAGATGCGGGGAGTGGGATTACCAAATGTCCAAGCCAAGTCACCTAGCCCAGTGGTCTTCAAATCTGTTAGTAGCACTGTCCTGTCTTCCTGCTGATCCGTGCATGGAATCCTAGTCAGCGGCATGGGGGTGCGTCCACTCTGGTTGCTGTTAAGCTGAACAGCTCAGATCCACTCCTCACCCCTTTTCTTTGCCAGAAATTTCTGAAAGTCCCAAGTGACACAGCTTACCACCACAGTCACCGGCCCCCTATGCCCCGTCTTGGAAATAAATCACACTTACACTTCAGGGGAGTCGGTCGCTTGCCCCAGGTCTTACCCCTCTGCTAAGATGGAGGCAGGACTGGAAGCCGGTCTCCTAATCCCCAATTCCAGATATTTCCTCATGTGGGGGCAGCAGGATGGGTGCTCTTTGTAGCAACAAGCTGTGCCACAGTTCATCTGTACTCTGCCTAAATGGACACTGTGTAGACACTGGAGAAAAGGTCCCCTTTTCTAGGAAGACATTCCAGATCACAGACTTTTATGCTAGAAGGGACTTGGGTATCTATCCAGGCCAGCCTCCTTACTTGCAAAGGAAGAAACAGACCCAGAAAGGGTAAAATCTGCCCTGAATCATGTAGTTGCCTAATGGTCTGCAGCTCATTCCCAACACAGAGGGAAAGAAAAATGAGATGTGACTCTAACTGGAAACCTTGTGACTTCAAAGTTCTCCTGTGACTAGATGATGCTTCAGAGTATAACTTAGAGATGTTCAGTCATCTCCATATTTTGGAAGTGAGAGATTGATCACATTACAGCCTTATCCCAGCCAGCAGTGTGGCAACTTCTATTAAGAAAAATATGGTACTGGGGCACCTGAGTGGCTCAGTTGGTTAAGCGTCCAACTCTTGATTTTGGCTCAGGTCATGATCTCACAGTTTGTGAGATCAAGCTTCGTGTCAAGCTCTCTGCTGACAGCGAGGAGCCTACTTGCGGTTCTCCTTCTCCGTCTCTGCTGCTCACGCACTGTCTCTCAAAACAACTTAAAAAACAAAAATATGGTACTGGATTTCAATCTGAGTGCTATTGTTTCCTTATGACTGTGTACTGTCTTTCTTATAATTGGCCTGTATTTTAATGAGAATAAATTGCAGTAACAACAGTACTTTCCCTGAAAATATTATGCATTTTTATCTGGGTAGCCATTTAGTCAGATTCCCTAAATTCAACCCCTTTCCTTGGTCATTAGATCACGGTCATTAGACCATCAATATCATCAATATCCATCACCATCAATATCCTTCTTAGCGGGAGGCTTACACATTCCTGTAGAATGACACATAGAAGCAGATCTTCTTTAATTGTAGGTCTATTTTTATTCTTTCTTTCAAAAATGGAGTTATAAAATCCAAATTCTACTGTTCTCATGCCCTTCCCTATAGGAAAGGTGTCACCAGCAAAAGCTATGTGGGCTGTATCAAAAACCTGGAAATCTCCAGATCAACCTTTGATTTACTCAGAAATTCCTATGGAGTGAGAAAAGGCTGCATACTGGAGGTGGGAAGCATCTTATTAATATTGGGATGAGTTTCTGTAAATGTCCACTGACTTACCAACATAATAATAGTAAAACCTAAGCCAGAGAGGTGGATGGGAAAGAGATGATGGGGAGACCAACGGTAACCCTCGCCACGGGCGAGTCAGTGTTCGGGGGGGCCTGACAGTACTCTTTTTGCCTCCTTTTTAACCAGCCTATCCGAAGCGTTAGCTTCTTGAAAGGTGGCTACGTTGAACTGTCACCCAAGTCTTTGTCACCAGAATCGGAACTGCTGGCAACATTCGCCACCAGGAGCAGCAGTGGCATTATCCTGGCTGCCCTGGGCGGGCATGGGGCGAAGCGGGGCCATCGGCAGGCCCACGGGGTGAGTAGCGCAAATGCTGTTGTTACTCAGCCACAGGCCCAGGGAAGAAAGGACTCCAAGAAGCACTAGTTGGACACTGACTTAGTCGTGAACACTTATTGTCGCCGTGTGGCCAGTTGTTTCTGAGTGTGCATTTTAATACGTAGAAGTTACTATTGCTGAACGTCTTCCCCTAGGAACCAGTGACTTCCCTGTATTACACAATCCGTCTTTCTTATCCAGCTCCTGAGAAGGCGGATACGTGCTGTCTACCCCTCCTTCTTTCCAAACTTACTCATCCAGCATTTCAAGCCCATTCATAGCTTCCCCCCCCGCCCCGCCCCCCGCACGTTATGGTGGCTCCTCTTTATCCTAAGGCTAAGACAGTAAATCCTGCAGTTCTGGAGAGTGTTTTTAGTGTGCTACTCCATGGAGCACAATTTTCCTTATCTACAAATAGGATTGAAAGGAGCAGAAAGAGAAATGTGGCCTGTGGTAATATGCGCAGTGGGGCAGCTCTAGGCGAGAGAAAAGTTGATGGTCCTCCATATTTATATTCCACTTTAAGAGCACAGATGAGATTTACCCTTTCCTTTGCTCAAACTTGCATATATCACATAATTTGAAGAGGCTTTACAGACTGCTAATTTACTGTCTTAATGAAGTAGAGGTCACATAGAGGTCATAGCATACTGTCCTCTTTCATGCAGGATACTTTACAGACATTGCTTTGTAATGATCACAGCCACACCGCAGGGTGAATGCTGCTTCCTACATTTTGCTGAGGAGGAAATGGGTTCGGGGAACCTTGTTAACCTGCCTAAGGTCACACAGCTGATATATGTCAGAGCCAGGGCAGGAACAGCGGTCTGTAGACTCCTGGTGCCGCAAGAGGCACTTGGTGAAGGTCTAACAGTGACAGAGTGGTTTATGAGCTCCATCAATCTTTTTCTTTTTTCCCTAGTTGAGATGAAATTCACAGAACATAAGAGTAACAATTTTACAGCAAACAGTTAGCATTTAGTGCTTTCACAATGTGGTGAGGCCACCTCCTCTATCTAGTTCCAAAACATTTTTGTCACCCAAAATAATAGCCTAGGCCACTAAGCAGGCACGTCCCATCCCCTCAGCTCCCTGGTCCCTGGTGATCAGCAGGCTTCTTCTCTCTGAATGAGTTTCCCTATTCTATTTCATATAAATGGGCTCATACAGCCTGTGATCTTTTGTGTCTTTCATTTAGCATGGTTTTGAGGTTCGTCCACATTGTGGGATGTGTCAGGACTTCATTTTTATGGCTGAATTGATATTCCATTATGTGTACATAGCATAATTTATTCACTGATGGACATTTGGGGTTGTTTCTACCTTTTAGCTGGTGTTAATATGCTGCTGTGAACATTCCCATCAAAGTATTTGACTACCTGCTTTCATTTCTTTTGGGTATATACCTAGGAGTGGAATTGCTAGGTCACATGATAATTCTATGTTTAACTTTTTGAGGAACCAATAGACTGCTTCCACCAATCTTAAATTTTTTTTAATGTTTATTTTTAAGATTGAGACAAAGCACAAGTGGGGGAGGGGCAGAGAGAGAGGGAAACACAGAACCTGAAGAGGCTGTAGGCTCTGAGCTGTCAGCACAGAGCCTGATGCAGGGCTCGAACCCACAAACTGTAAGGTCATAACCTGAGCCAAAGTCAGACGCTTAACAGACTGAGCCACCCAGGTGCCCTGCCTCTACCAATCTTAATAGGACCATCTGCAAACCATAGTTTGCTGCTGTGTCAGCAATGGAATGCTGTCATCCAGGGCTCACAGTGTATTGTGAAACACTCACACTCATGTTCTGCTTATGGACCTGTTTTCAATGTGGCGAAATAGTTCTCAAAGCTTTAATAATTGCCAAACTCTTCAACCTTTTAATTCCACTTTTAGAAATGTTAGAAACAATTTCACAGGCCAAAAAAAAAAGTGTTATGTATGGTAACAAAAGATTGGAAACTAAAATTTTAACAAAAAATTGGTCATTGATTTACAGTGTATCTATTTGCTGGTACATAATGTGGCAATAAAATGTGTGAAGTTGAAATGGGAATCTTCGGTAGGGTTAATGATAAGAGCATAAAGCAGAATGTAAATCATATGAACAGAGATTAGAAAGTCATATGCAAAATTTAAGAGTTGTGTTAGCTGGTGATATTCTTGATCAGTTGCTTACTTGTTAATATTCCCATATTATCTTCATCATAATTTAAAAAATCACAGAGTAATGTGTTTTCTATTGAAAATCTCTTAGCAACCTTCCCAGCCCTTCTTTTCCATCATGCTGATTGAAGGCCACATTGAAGTGCATGTTAATTCTGGGGACGGAACGAGCCTGAGAAGAGCTGTCCTGCGTGCTCCCAAGGGCACATACGGCGATGGGCAAGAGCATTCCATCTCTCTGATGAGGACTGGGAGGTATTCATGTACAAGGCCACGGTGACCTCGACAGTAGGGACCATGTTAGGATACTCTTTACAGTGAAATGATTGGGATGATTAGTATGAAGTCATGAACATTCAGAGATTTCACCGCTCCAGAAGCACTCTGGGGCCCTGCTAGAAAACCTCCCTCAAAAGTAATTTCATCTGCTTGGTAATAAGATATTTGTGGAATTTTCACAGTTAAAAAAGTTCAACCCTGCTCTTTTCTGGGGCCCAGGATAAAATGTTTCACATCAGATTAATTCTGTGGCAGATAGCATCATAGTGTGAGTAGACGGCATTATATCAATACTAAATACTAAATGTAAAACAGTCAGTAGGAACACAGTAAACAGTAAAAATACCAATAGTAAAATAGTAAATAGTGTTATGTCAACATTCCCACATATATCCCTTCAAAACTGTAGATAAGTAAACCAAATGTTTCAAAAGCATGCTGCACATTTTATCACAGGTCAAGGAAAAGAACCATACTCTCCAAAAATCAATTGAACTCAATAGCATTTAATAACATCCATTCATATGGGGAGGATGTTCACCTGTAAGTGTTAGTTTTCAAGATTCACCTTTTTATTCGCTTAGTGTCATTAAAATTTATCTTCAGAGAACTTTTGTCATTCAGTAAGAACTTGTGGAATTATGTATTAAAATAGTTATGTTTCATTATATTTCCACGCTTTTCTTTTCTCCTTTGACCTTTTAGCGTTATCACTGTCCAAATGGATGAGACGAATCCTGTAGAAATGAAGTTGGGCCCATCAGCAGAAAGCAGGACAATCAATGTATCCAACCTGTACATAGGGGGGATTCCAGAGGGGGAGGGGACATCAGTGCTCAAGATGAGAAGATCATTCCATGGCTGTATCAAAAACCTGATCTTTAACATGGAGTAAGTGTATCTGCTCTCAACATGGTTTTGTGCTTCCTAATCTTTTAATGCTGAGTATTCACCCTGACTTGTCATCTAATTTTTCTGTGTGAGATTACCTAAAATCCCCCAAGTTTCTGAATAACGTGAACCCAAATGGATTCTACTGGGTTAGAATGGTGGACAGATCTGGTAATCATACATTTAAAAATAAAAAAAACAAAAACATTAGTTCCATAGGACCATCAACAAACATCAGAGGTCAAATACACTTTGACATGCACTTCAGGGAACATAGAGATCTTGTGATGCAAGTTTCTTGCTGTCTTGAGCTCATTGCTTTAAAGGAACCTTTACAGTGGGTTTCTCGCAGCTTCGGATGAATGGCTCCTAAAACAATTACTGTCTGATTAAGAAGCGGAAGTGTTTCCCCTGTGGAGCTCAACCTGAGGAAGAGAATGGACACATGCCCGCGGGTATTTATCTCTTCCTCACTCACGCCCTGCCTGAGTGAGAACGCTGGTGGGACAAAAGCAGACGTTCAGGTAGAGCTGGAGGCAGATCTGCCCAGGACACACAAGCCCCCTCTTAGCGGAACTGCCCGTTTGCCTTGAGACCTCGCACAACGGCTTGGATCTCTGATGGTCGCAGTGTCCTCTGTAAAAGAACCTCTTAGGAGTCCTTGGACTTGAATAAAACATTACACTGGGTTTCTGCACAGTTATGTCAGAGCCTTGGTTTGCTTATTGGTACAGTTGATTTATTTATTCACCCAGTTCTCTGTTTATAAATAAATTGGTTCAGCATCTTACTCCTGAAAGCCCTGAGGCTGGGAATTCCATAGGGCAGTAATGTTTCTGTGCCGTTCACAGCTGCGTCCTCAGAAGGTGCCAACAGGGTAGGCGCCCACGGGACGTGTTACAAGGGCTGCAGAGTGAAGGGAATAGGACAAGTGTGGGCCGTGACTTCCTGGCAAACGTAAACCTGTAAGAAAGAAATTGGTGTTTACCTGAGGCCAGGGCGTAGTACCGTGAGAGCCAGAGCCAGAATCTGTCTCTTACCCCAGCCAAGGCTGCATTTGCGCCAACTCTTGAGGGATGCTCAGTGGTGACCAGGATGACATGGGGAGGGGCTGGGGTGAGGTGGGCCAAAGAATCAAATGAGCATATATGAGCTTTATGGACTTCTAGTCACTGGAGGATGGTCAGTTTGGTTTCACTAAGAGTAATATATTAACGGTGTTTCATGGACAGCAGTGTTCAATAATCAAATGACTTTGGTTCATGTGTTGGCTTGTAGTATCTTCATTAATTTTAGAAACACTTTGTATCTAGACATTTGGATTTCACGAGTGCGGTTGGCTATGAACAAGTAGACTTGGACACCTGCTTGCTTTCGGAAAGGCCGAAGCTGGCTCTTCATGGAGAGGACGGCGAGCTCCCACCAGAGCCTCAGACTTTACCAAGTCTAGTAAGAAGGGCTTTAATTATATCCATTGGGTCCAGTCAGAACAAAAGCGTGCAGCCCAGAGGAAACTGAAAGGGGGGACCTCGTTACAAAGGTGTTGGGAGAGCTGAAGGAGCAGAGTGGAGCCACACTGCAGAGGGGGAAGGTGGTGCTACCAGGGCACAGGAGCAGGGGCTGTAGCGGGAGTGAGTCTGAGCAGAGAGGGCCTTCTGGTGAGCACTGGGACCCAGAGAACAAAGGTCCTGTCAGGGAGGCCACCTGGAGCTGGAAGGGAGGGAGAAACACTCCAGCTTCTTCCATTCACCCACCCTCTAAACTCCCAGAGTAAGCCATTTTTATCTTTCTTTTAAATGTTTATTTTTGAGAGAGAGCATGCATGAGTGAGTAGGGGAGGGGCAGAGAGAGAGGGAGAGAGAGAATCCCAAGCAGGCTCCATGCTCAGCACAGAGCCTGACATGGGGCTCGATCCCACGAACCGTGAGATCATCACCTGAGCTGAAATTACGAATCTGATGTTTAACCAACGGAGCCACCCAGGCACTCCAAGGAAGCCATTTTTCAAAGCAGCCTAGGACCGGCTGCAAGGGTCATCCCTGTGATGAGAAGCGGAGCAGGGGCAGAGGGGGAATGGCTCTCTGCTGACACGGCACATCATTTACAGACTGCAGGCCCTGACAGCCATCTTATCTGACTGCCACACAGCAGGCTTTTTGGCAGAGTTTCTATATGGACTCATTGTCACTTTTGATTTAGTCAGAAACAGGAAAATAAGTCGTTATGTAAAAGCCATTGAACATTTCATTGTTGCTTAAAAAAAAAAAGATTTGATTCACCTAGGAGAAGCCAATTTTGACCAAGTATTTAAAAAAAAAATTTTTTTTAATGTTTACTTATTTTTGAGAGAGAGAGACAGAAACACAGAATATGAAGCAGCCTCCATGCTCTGTGAGCACAGAGCCCAACATGGGGCTCAAACTCATGAACCGCAAGCTCTTGACCTAAGCTGAAGTCGGACACTTAACCGACTGAGCCACCCAGGTGCCCCATGACCAAGTATTTTTAATGGCACTTAGTAGTTTTCATTTTCTTCTCCCTTTTCTGATTTCTCTGTTTCCTTGGTTGAAAGCGTACACTCTAATTATTTAGATGGTGGTGCAGTCATACAAAAAGCAGTACCTTCCAAGCAGGGCCGATCTTTGAGCTCAGGACACCCCCTTGGTAGCATCCACCTACCCCAAGCAGGAGCCTCACGCGGTTCAGACTGTGTGGAGGGTGCGGCCAGGCCACCTGCAGGTTCCCCAGCAGCCCCCCTTCCAGCCTCGGTCCTCTCAGCTGGACCTTGCTCTTGTCTGGGAGGAATTAGAGACGTCAGACTCAGAGCCCCTGCTGGTCGCCCGTGGGCATTTCTGGTCTCCTGGTACATGTGCTGCCACTGATCCCCCCGGCCCTTCCCCAGGGTGGGAGGCAGGGGAGGGCAGCAGCAAGGCCTTTGCCCCTTTGGCCTGGAGAAATTTCATGGGAATTTTAAGCAAACTTGAGTGGGACTGAGGTGAAAGACAGAAGCTCTAATTGCCTTCTCAGAGAGATAAAGACATAGCAAGTAAATTATTTAAAACAGAGTAAGTCAGTGCAAACATGTATTTGTGGCTATTGGTGTTCTGATCCTGTTGCTTCTAAGATATTTTTTTCATGGAAAAACTTGTACGCATTAGTGGGGGCCCTGGCTCTGTGTGGCTGGGAGTCCATCTGCATCTCTTACAGGAGCAGTGTGCTGTGGACAGGGCCCCCGAGTATGTCCCTAACGCTCACCAGTTTGGCCTCATGCAAGGCAGCCATTTTGTGTTGCCTTTCAATCAGCTGGCCGTCAGAAAGAGGTGGGTATTGTTCTAAAGTCTTTATTAGATGTCTCACTGATAAATGAATCTGGGAGGTATTCTTCAGAATGAGTCTTTTCCAGAAGCTTCTTGATTTTATTATGGAGTATTCAACTTGCAACCAAATGGCAGCAGTGAAAAGGCAGAGAGCATGCAGCCTTTGTGCAAATGAGACGCTTAAAATGTGGTTCCGTGGGGTTCCTGGGGTTTGTCCTTACCCCTTCTTGATGAAGGCTAGCTGCTGACTCTGTATGAATATAGGAAAGCACAAAGGTAGGGAATCTCTCTAAATCACTCTTGTTCTAGAATCTCAAGGCCTCTACATCTAGCATCATCTGGACTTTCAACCCCATTCTATTGTAAGCATTTACTAATCTGATCAAATTGTCCACCCAAAGTCTTTCACTGTGCCTCTCAAACTCCCTGGTGCCACACCCACACCAGTCTGCACATTCCCACTTACCCTCACACCTGCTTGTCCCCAAGGACTCTTCGTTGACAGAGCCAGCTCACATCCCACAGATAAGGCCTGGGGAATCCACCTTCCTCCTCTCTTCCATTCCTTCGGACTGCACCTGGTGTTACCGCCACCAGTGATCGCTGGCCCCGTGACACCGTCTTCAGACTTTGGCTCAGTGTCTTTGTTCCACAACTTGGGCCATCATTCTCCATGAATTCAGCCACCCCACACCGGACCTTCCGAGTCCTCTGGCTCATATCTGTCAGAGGGCTTTTCCTCAGCCACCCTCTCCCCATGGTCACACACACTCTTGCCTTCTTGGTAAGTATCCATCCCTCCTCCAACTAAAATCTCTACTTGAAGCATCCTATTAACCCATTCCTCCTCATTTCTGTTACCTCCCATTCCAGCAGCTCCTCAACTGCACCAAGACCTTGAACCCTCTCATGCTTTCTCACCAACCCCCTTCTATAGCTTCCCTAGAACAGTTTATCCCAACCCAGATGGGCACAGTACCACTATTACAGGTGTTCCTTTGTAAACTTCCACCATGGCTCCAGGAAAAACTCATTCTTGGCTAATCTGTACCAGAACCCAAACTGGTGGTCAAGGCTGCAGAAGTGCGTATCTCCTTCCTACCTGGGTTGACTTGAAAGCCATGGCCACCGATTTCAGATGGAACCTCCAGACTACATGGGCAGCCAATACATTTCTCTATTACGTTCATTTTCTAAAAAAAAAATTTTTTTTTACAGCTTCTCTTATCTCAAAACTCTGTGCATTCCCACAGTTTCTCTTCATGCCCCAGCCAAGGACTGCCTCAGTGAACTGAGAACTCCCTCATCTGTCCACTACCCAAAAGAGCATCCCTGCTGCCTTTGTCCCCACCCTTGTACCTCTTCCCCTGCTCCACAGAGGAGGGGTCCTGCTCCCCCCTCTTGCTAGCCCTCTGGAGCCCATTACCTCTCTCAGAGCCATCCCCCTCCTCCTCATCAGTGTTAACAAGAGGAGCAAACACTTGTGCCACAGATTGCCTTGATATTTAACACCTATACCCCAACTCAGTCCTCAGAATTACTGTATGAGGAAACTATCATTATTTTATAGACAGGGACACTAAGAGGGAAGTCAAGTCACCTGCTCCAGGGCACACAGCAGAACTAGGACCAAACCCAGGTGCTATGTCTGTGCTGGTCATTCCCTCTCTAGTAGATCTGCACTTTGTTATTTTTTAATGTTTATTTTGAGAGAGCGAGCGAGCAAGCAAGCAGGGGAGGGGCAGAGAGAGAGGGAGAGAAAATCCCAAGCAGGCCCCATGCTGTCAGTGCAGAGCCCAATGCGGGGCTCCATCTCATGAATTGCGAGATCATGACCCGAGCCCACAGTATCCTGGCTGTATTTCACAGTAAGACTTCTTAAAAGAGTTGCCTTATTTAAAAAAGTTGCCTCATGTGGCAGTCTCCCTTTCCTCCCCTCTCATTTCTTCTTCACCCATCCGGTCAGCTCCCCTCACCTCTGCATCACTCTTGCCACAGTTCTCCCAGACCTGCTGTGGCCACATTCCGTGGTGCCTTCTGTGCTGGGCCCTCGGCACTATCACCTGCATTTGGCCACTCCGCCTCCTTGGCTGTCCTTGCCCCAGCTGCTCCTGATTTCCTGTGCTCCCTGCTCGGCCTCCTTTGCTGGCTCCTCTTCCATCAGAGAAGGTGCAGGGCCTCTTCTGTGTACTCTTCCAGGGAGGCTTCCACACTTCAAGGGCTTTAAAATACCATCGATTTGCACCAGCACCCACATCCCTGGCCCTGACATGTGCTTCGAACTCAGGCGGTGTTATGCCTGGCTGGCTCCTCCAAATCTCCGCCTGGATTGGCATGGGCTCCTCACCATCAACATACTAAAAGAGAATTCAGTCTTCCCCCTCACTGCTTGCCCAATCTTTGCCATTTCTGTAGACCTCAGCACCATACCCCTGGATGCCCAGGGCCCAAACCTAGAGATGGTTATTGTCTTTCCTTCCCTCCCCAAATTCAGTCCATCTACAAGTCCTATTGCTTCCTCCTCTGGAGCACTACAGAAATTAGTTCATCCCCTCTGTGGACTACTGCAACAGCTATTTGTTGACACCCTGGCCTCCTCTGATGGCTTCTTCACAGCAGAAGTTCCTTTTAAGATGTAAATCAAGCCATGCCCCCTCCCCCTCTTAATACTGTGACTTCCCACTGCACTTGGAATCTAAATACTGCCTCCCAGAGCCCCTCATCCATGAAGACAGACCCACACTCTTCCTTTCCCTGTCCCCGAGTGCTTTAAGTGATGTTGTGCTTCCTTCTGGGGGACGGTACTCAGATGCAACCTTCCCTCCACTGCCAAGCAGTGGCGTCTCCCACGGAGCCCTGTTAGGGGATTCCCGGCTGTCTACCCAAACCAAGCCCATCGCTCTCACCTACTCAGCACTGTTTGAAAACAAAGTGCTGAGCTTTGTGCAGCTTGCTCCTGGATCACTCAGATCTCTGCAGAAGCAGCACCTGTGCAGAGCTGCCTGTCCTGACTACTTAATAGAACCACCAGTTGGCCTCTCATGACCCAATTTTCTCTCTGCTAGATTTCTAGTATTAGTTTTGTTGGAGAAAGGACATTCCTCTTTGTTCACTGCTCCAGCTACAGCATCTAGGACGGTTCCTGGCAGACATATGTATGTGGTAACTATTAGCTGGGTGAATGGATGGATGAATGAATGAATGAAAGAATAATGAAGAACTCTCTGCTGAGCTGTTAAATATACAGGTTGAAACTGTTATTGGGGTCTCTTGGAGGTTATTTTTACAAGCGAAAGTTTCTTTCTTTCTGAGGGCCGAGCTCTTGTCTTTCCCCAGGCTCTCGGTTCAGCTAAGTATCCGGACATTTGCCTCCAGTGGTCTGATTTACCACATGGCTCATCAGAAGCACGCGGATTATGCCACACTCCAGCTGCATGGGGGCCGCCTTCACTTCATGTTCGATCTTGGGAAAGGCAGAACAAAGGTCTCCCACCCGGCACTGATCAGTGATGGCAGGTGGCACACGGTATGCCCTCAGGAAGCTTGTGATCACTCATGCTAAGGTCTATTCCATCCATCCCCTTGTATCCACTCCAGTTCACAGTCATGAAATGATCCCCTTTGATTTCCAGCTTGCTTTGTGTCCAGTATGTCCCCTACAGAATATAAGCTTCTTGCAGGTGGGGACCTTTTCTGCATCCTGAGGTATCATCAGGGCTTAGCTCAGTGTCTGACACCTAAAAAGCACTCAGCAGCTAACACTGGTGGAATGAATGAAAGGTACCAAAAAATTCTCAACTTGATAAGTAAATCAAGCCCACCTGTGGCGTGAACGGGCCAACCCTTAGGTCATGGCCTTTGCTTTCTTATCACTAGGCCTTGGGAGTACTTCCTGTTCTAATGCGTGCTTTACCTGGGCCTGCTCCAGCCTCCTGCCAGGCTCGGTCTCTTCAACACCAACTGTGTAAAAATCAGAGCCATCCTTTAGGATCTGATCTCATTCAGGTTATTACAGCTATAATGAACAGATGTTGCAAACAAACATCTGTTACAGTTTTCGCAGATTCCTTAAAAACTGTGGATATTTTCATTTTGCTCTAGGTCAAGACAGAGCACTTTAAAAGAAAGGGCTTCATGACAGTTGATGGCCAGGAATCCCCCACGGTGATCGCCGTGGGAGATGGTACTATGTTGGACGTGGAAGGAAAGCTGTACCTAGGAGGTCTTCCCTCTGAGTACCGAGCCAGGAACATTGGAAACGTAAGCTGTGTTTTCTCTATGGAGCCCATTTTATCTTTATTGCGGTTGTGCTTTTGTTGTTTTGTTTGTAAAAGAACACGTTTATATTGAATTATCTTGTTTGAAACTGGAGCTTGGCTGCATTTAAAAAAATTTTTTTTAACATTTATGAGAGGGAGGGAGACACAGAATCCAAAGCTGGCCCCAGGCTCTGAGCTGTCAGCACAGAGTCCAATGCAGGGCTCGAACCCACGAACCGTGAGACCATGACCTGAGCCAAAGTCAGATGTTCGACCAACTGAGCCACCCAAGTGCCCCATGATGCACACCTTTTAAACTGCATCCCTAAATTGTGTTGGGGCTTCCCCTTGAAGCTCAGCCAGACTTTCCTACCTGTTAGTTAATGAGCCTTTCCCTTTCCCCAGCCATTCAGCCCTGGTACAATTCAGGAAAGTCCCGTAGATTTGTATTTGCAGATTAGAAAACTCAGCGTCTTCATTTCCACACGACTTAAAGTAATAGAAAACACGTTTACTGCACTATTAGCCAAGATCCCAGTAGCTAGTAGCTTTCAGTTGGATGTTTATGTAAACTATTGTGGAAATTTTATTTTAAAAACCAAAAGTTAATAATGTGTTTTGTTGAAGCATAGGAAAATTTTACCCTTGCTCTTCCTGTTATACTTAGCACATCTATTCTCATGTCACTTGGTTTAGATCACCCACAGTGTCCCCGCCTGCATTGGGGAGGTGATACTGAATGGCAGACAGCTGGACAAGGGCAGTCCAGTGTCCGAATTTGCAGTAACCAGGTGTTACGCAGTGGCCCAGGAAGGAACTTTCTTTGAAGGAAGTGGATATGCAGCTCTTGGTATGTATTATCAATGATCTCGAAAGAAATGTTTGGGTTTAGGCTGCACTCTGAAATGGATCCAATGGTCTATGGTAGTAGGATGGGACCTCCTGCACAAGGCTGCAGCAAGACCGTCATCAGTTAAGTGTTCCAGTGCATTCTCATTTCTCAGCTTCTAATGTAGAAGCCTTCTCCCGCTCATGCTATCCAGATGGCCTGCTCCCACCAGGAGAGCAGCAACTTCCAGCAGAGAGCAAACATGTGGTCCCGGTTTTGTCTGTACTTGCCCTAAATTTATGTAAGGCATAGTCTCTCTGCCCAATAAAGGCCTGTGGCAAAAATCGGCGTAAAATATCTAGACCAGCCAGCCAAATGCAAGTCAGATTTGATGAAGAAATTGACTCCATTGAGACTGTTGACAATATTGATCCTAAGTAGAGGAATTTAAATGTCTAAAATGCCTTCGAATGTAAATTCCTTGTGGCCTAGAACAGCCTTTGTAATGGATCTGGGCTTCCTTCTTCATGTGATGTACTTGATATGCTGTTTCCCTCCTGTTTGCACTCACAGCCCTTCTCCTCTTGGCCTCGGTTCTGTTTTTTACCGCAGGGAACCACATTTCTCTGGCTTGCAGGGAGGTCCTGGTGGAAGATTGGGGGCGGGCAGGAGGAAAGGAAAAGCTAGCACACTTCTCTCCTTCCCTCTGCTTCCACCACCTTCTCTGCATTTTCCTCTAACCCTGGGCTGAAGATCTGCCTGCTACATACCCCCCAGTTTGGTTTCTCAGCTTTTCTATCACTTGAATAAAATATCCATTTAATTAAATCCTCATGTAAAAAAAAAAAAACCTAGCGTGGATATGAATATGCTCAGTAAATGATGACATACCCAGTAGGTGGATATTGGGAAAATAAAGTGGACTATCGCTGGGTAGCTGATGAAGGGATTCTACAGATCAAATCCTTTCTGGTTTTTCCCTATGTGGCTCTAGAAGAGAGGATGTGCCTGCCTGGGCTCTGGTTTGCCTCAGCTCCAGTAGGTCTTCTTGAATAGCATCACTTCATCTTACAGATGAGGAAGCTGAGGCCAGAGAGTGGAGGTGACTTGCTGGCGAGGATGGAGCTGGATCCAGAGATAAAGCTAGCACCAGGCCTCCTGACCTAGGAGCCAAGATGCACAGCTAGCCAGCTGGCCTAGGGCCTCTCTGACCCTGAGCCTTCCTGGGCCAGGCTTACCCCTAACTTGGGGTTATCCTTGTATTTTTCAGTCAAGGAAGGCTACAGAGTCCAGTCAGATGTAAACATAACACTGGAATTCCGCACCACCTCCGAGAATGGCGTCCTCCTGGGGATCAGCAGCGCCAAAGTGGATGCCATTGGGTTGGAGATTGTGAATGGCAAGGTAGGTGCTTGGGGTCCTCCTTTACCCCAGTCCCGGAGACAGTGCAACTGAAAAACAGCACAAATACCAGATCCAGACTTCCACTGATCAGTTCAGTAGAATGGAGAAAAGGTTTAATTAATCTTAAAAAGATTAAAAATGACCAAAAAAATGGAAATTAAATTTAAAGCACAATTGCAACTTCACTACTTTCAGAGACATCTGAAATTGCCAACCTGATGCTCTACCTTCCCTGATATCTGTTAACTTGCTATCAATCCATAATTACTTCCAAATAGAAAGTTATAGTAAAATGTATAGGGAGGTCCTCCTGTGTTAGCATCTGCATAACATTTTATTAAAAAATTTTTTTAAATATTTTTGAGAGAGGGGCAGACTACAAGTGGGGGAGGGGCAAAGAGAGAGGGAGACACGGAATCTGGAAGCAGGCCCCAGGCTCTGAGCTGTTAGCACAGAGCCTGACAAGGGGCTCAAACCCACAAACTGTGAGATCATGACCTGAGCTGAGGTGGGACACTTAACTGACTGAGCCACCCAGGCGCCCCTGCATAACTCATGCAACATCAAATCCATGAAATTGACATTGGCACAATCCAGAGTTTTTTCGGTTGTGTTATACACGTACATGTGTGTGTGTAGCTCTACACGATTTTGTTTAGCTTTATGTATCCACCCTCACAATAAAGACACTTAATTGTACCTTCAAGGCTCCCTCAACCCACCCCTTCATATCCACACCAACTCTCTACCTAACCCTGGGCACTCACTGATCTATTCTCCAGCTGTTATTTCATGAGTGTTATATAAATGATACAGTATATATCCTCTTGAGATTGGCTTTTTACACCTAGCCTTGTTTCCTGGTGTTGATCTGGGCTGTTCTGTTTATCAATGGTTGTTTTTTGCAGAGTATTCCATGTGATGGATATACCACAGTCTATTTTTTTTTTTTTAATGCAAAAGAATTTTTTTTTTCTGTAACTATTCTGCTCTTGCTTTTCCATCTCCAGTCCTTCCCATGTTTGGAACAACATGAACTGAACAATTAGAATACCTTAGTCTCTTTTGCTTGAAAACTGCCTCCAGAGTTTCTCCTGGTTCTCATTCTCCTTCCTCACCCCGCTGGGGCTAACTGGGTGCGGGCAAGATGAGAGAGTCTTCCTTGTCCTTTCTTTTCTGTAAGCTCTCTCCTAGCAGTAGCTGAGGTGTGGCTCCACTCTCCTGGTCTTCAGGCCCAGCCTCTGTCTTTTGTGCACAAGGCCAGTGGTCCCTGGTGAGTGGTAACGAGTGGTCTGGAGTTTCAGCCCTCACCAGTGTGTGGGGACTGATCCTAGAGATTTGGCCAACATCCCCTGACGATCAAGCTTCCTATCCTCGTCAGCCATCTTCTGTGTCCCCCAGAGGATAGGGACTGAGAACTTGGGGAGTTGTTGCCAGGCCACTCCTAGTCTCTCAAATCCTCTCTTTACCTAAGTACACTTGCACTGTGGTCAACTTGTGTTGCTCTGGAACTAAAATGCTTGAATCTTCTTAAGCTCCTTCCTCCTGCAAGGGAAGGAACAAGTCTTTCTGCTCTAGATTTTTCCCAATTTTATTTGCAATCTCATTTGCTTGTTTCTAGTAATTCCGCTTATTCCCCACTGGGTTTCTGGCTGCTAGGACATCCTAGGATGGGAGTGAGGAGATGTAAGAAAATCAGACCTACCCTTTCACCTCTTAGTTCATCTTCAGGTCTTAACAGAGCTGCCTCTACATCATACCGCTTGCCTGTCTACACCGTGGCTTATAGCTTATAGCCAAAGGCTTCCTCATCTGTACTTCAAAAGAATTTTGAAAAATTTTTGTATCATTTGCACATTTTTATGTGACATCTGAAAAATGTTATTAGAAGTGTAACAGTTGCCAAAAATGTTATTTCTGATGTATATTTTACCTCTACTATTGGCCTATTTTTCCTTTAAAACTTTTCTTAGCTATTGCCCGAGGGGCTATAATGCACATCTTTAATTTATCGCAGTTGACCTTGAAATACACTGAGTCACCTCTACAACAGTATACTTACACGTCTTCCCTGCTCTCTTTTGAAAGTCTTAAGATTTTTTTGTGTTAAAACTTGCTGTGGTAGGGTACCTGTCGTCTGTCACAAGTAAGTCTATAAATGTTCCTTCATTGGTGCTAGCCATCTGCTATGAACTGACCCTCTAAACCCATCAGCTCCTGCAGCCCTGATAAAGGCCCTGATTTGAGGGCAATGGCTCGGGCGTGTTTCCTCGGAGGTGGTCATTGATCCTTTCCATAATTGCAAGAGTGAATCCTTTATGAGGTTATTTTTCAAAATCATTGTTTTTCATCACTTGCCCTCCTTTTTAGCAGAATGTTGGGATTTATCTACTCCAAGAGCATTTTATAAATGGATTGTGTTCCTTAAATATGGAAAAATTCCACCAAGGTATTTGCCTGTGTCTTGTTTGTTTAGATCTTGTTCCATGTTAACAATGGTGCTGGTAGGATAACGGCCACATACAAACCCCAAGCTGCCAGGACTCTGTGCGATGGCAGATGGCACACACTTCAAGCTCAGAAAAGCAAACACCGCTTGGTTCTGATTGTTGATGGGAAGGCAGTTCGTGCTGAAAGTCCACACACCCAGTCCACCTCGGCAGACACCAACAATCCCATTTATGTCGGCGGCTACCCTGGTACGTATGGGTTTCTCCTTTGCCCATCCATCCGTTTAAGGAGCACGGTCAGTTTAGCTGGATACAGAATAGGGACTAAGAAAAATACATGGTTTGGGTGACAAATCCTTTACATTTTTAGAAAGTCTATTTCAAATACCTAGAGGTTCTCGGAAAAATTAAAATAATCTACACAAGTAAATTCATCATTAGATAAGACTCTGAAAACACTGGATGCAATTGCAAGTAAGCTATATTACTTTACCAAGGCAACTCATCCCAGAGGAGGAAATCATTTTAGAGGACAAACATGATCTTACCCTCTCACACTGATTCTGGATTTGAATTCTGCTTTTTGGATGTTCCCAGTGATTATTAAAAATAACGAAATAAACATCTCTTTGATGACTTTTAACATTTGGTAATTTTAAGGCATAGTTTGGACTTAAGTCAATGAAAACTTTTATCACAGGAGCAACATATGTGAGAGAATATTATTCTAATTTTGATGAAGAAACTATTCGATATTATTTTTGCTCCTATTGTGCTATTCATGTCATTTAACAAAACTAAGCCAAGACTTCTCCTCTCTTCCTTAACAGCTGATGTAAAGCAAAACTGTCTGAGCAGCCAGACCTCCTTCCGGGGGTGCCTGAGAAAGCTCACCCTGATTAAGGGCCCACAAGTGCAATCCTATGACTTCAGCACAGCTTTTGATCTACAAGGAGTGTTCCCTCATTCCTGTCCAGGGGCTGAACCCTGAATTTCAGAGCAACTCCCCAGTTGGGAATCGTTGCTTATATTTTGAGAATTGTTTTTGTGAATTAAAATCTCTTCAGTTCTGATTTCATTTTTCAACTCAGGTTAAGTGTTTCCAGAGAAATTTTGTGCTTCTATAAACTAAAACCATGTGTACAACAAATACCTCTATTAAATAGTTTAAACTGTAAATTGAATTTAATGGCTTTTTCTTTGTAAACATTGAATATTCTGTTGGTTACCTGACAGTTTTCATGTTTTGCAGTTTGAGTTTTATAAAAATATTGAGTCTGGTCCAAAACAGTGATGTAGGAAGACCCTGAACTCACCTCCTCCACCATCTATACCTATTTATAGAGCAGTTCCCCCTGAAGAAGAACTAAGGGCTGGCTGACTTCTGTGCAACGGAGCACGTAAAGAATGGCAAGAGAGGTGGGCACATGGTAGCAAAAGAAACCCCCAGCCCTGTGAACTGCAGCAGGGAAGGTTAGCACAGAGGGACCATGAGCTGATTTGTCTGCTTTACAGCATAGAAAAGAGATAGTTGCTCTTTCAATCGACGGCTAAGAGATCCTGCCTTATAACTCCACCAAACGACAGAGCTGCTGGAACTCTCTCTGGGTTAGAAGGGCTGGCAAATGCCTTGGTTTACACTTGCCTGGACACCCTGCTAGCACAGACAGGAGCAGGGTCTGGTGCCGTAGTTGGCCTGCCACTCAGCACTTAGTGCTCTGGGGCACAGAAAAAAAGCCATGGTATAAAAGAGCAAATAGAATGCAAAAGAGCTAGCCCGAAACCACCCGACAGTAGGGGAGCAGCTGGAACTCTTTCTAGGTTGGAGGGGCTGGCAAGCGCCATGGTTTACGTTCCCCATCTACCTTGATAGTGTAGATGGGAAGAGGGGCCAGGCACCAGAGCTGGCCTACTGCCTCACTGAGTCCTGGGCCACTAGCCCACATGACCCCAGCCATTCCACCAAGGTGGCCCCGACACAGCACACACTGGAACACCCCTGGTCAGCTCCCTATAGTTCCAGCCATCCCATCAAGGTGACACAGGCACAAAGCACCCCAGAATACTCCAGGCCTACACCACTTCGGCTCCAGACTACTTGCTAGGGCAGCCTGGTGAAGAGCATGCTGGGACTTCCTGGCTCATGCAGCTTTGGCTCCAGCCACCCCACCAAGGTAGCCAATGTTCACAGTGACCAGAAATCCTCAGCCCATGCCTGCCATGGGGTTCCAGCCACACCACTGGGGCAGCCCTGAGGCAGAATGTCCCAGGATACTCTGACCTGTGTCAGTTCTAATCGCCACACTAGGTCACTCCCTGTGCTTGTACCCACTTCGACTTTACCTGTCCTCAAGTATGCCTTCTGGCCAGAGAGCCCTGGAACTGCCCGAGTCAATACCCACGTCAGCTACAGATGTCCTGCCCAGGTTCCCCATACATGGAGCATGCCAGGTCCCCCTGGCCTGCCTCAGCTATAGCTGCCCCACCTGAGTGCCCACTGCACGGAGAGCCCTGAAACACCCCAGCCCATATCCACTTCAGCTCCAGCTGACTTTCCAGGGTGCATGGAGCACTCTGGGACAGCCCGTGCCCGTGCCAGCTCCAGCCATCACACCAGGGCAATCCCCAACCCACACTAGACACAGCACCAGCCAGCCAGCCAAAGCCATAAAGACACACATTCTACATAGGAGAGGACCATGCACAAGACCACTCCTTCAGGTTTAGAAGCACTGTTCCACCTAATTCAGAGGACCAAACACAGAAAGTCAAGTAACATGAGAAGACCGGGGCATATGCTCCCAATGAAAGAACAAGACAACAGCTCAGAGAAAGAACTAAATGAAATGGAGATAAACAATATGTGTGATGGAGTTTAAAGTAATGATTGTAGGGATGCCTGGGTGGCTCAGGCAGTTAAGTGGCCGACTTCGGCTCAGGTCATGATCTCACAGTTTATGAGTTCAAGCCCCGTGTCAGGCTCTGTGCTGACAGCGCAGATTCTGTATCTCCCTCTCTCTCTGCCCTCTCCTGCTCATGCTCTGTCTTTCAAAAATAAATAAATGTTAAAAATAAATATATAAAGTAATGATTGTAAAGACGCTCACCAGACTGGAGAGAAGAGTGGAAGAACTCAATGAGACCTTCAACAAAGAGACAGAAAATATAAAAAAGAATCCATCAGAACTGAAATTAATAACTGAAATAAAAAATGGATTCTAGGGAGTCAATAGTAGCTTAGCAGATGCAGAAAAGATCAGCAGCCTGGAAGACAGGGTAATGGAAAGCACTCTGGCCGAAGGGCATAAAGAAAATAGCATTAAAAAAAATGAGGATAGGTTAAGGGATCTCTTGGACAGCATCAAGCAAACATTTACATGATAGGGGTCCAAGAAGATAACACAGAGAAAAAAGGAGCAGAAAACTTATCTGAAGAAATAATAGCTGAAAACTTCCCCAACTTGGGGAAGAAACAGATATCCAGGTTCTAGAAGTACAGAGGGTTCCAAACAAAATGAACACAAGAAAGCACACAACTAAACACAAAATTAGCATGTCAAAGGTTAAAGATAAACAGATAATTCAAAGCAGCAAGAGAAAAGCAAAATGTTACATACAAGGGAAACCCCACAAGGCTGTCAGCTGATTTTTCAGCAACTACTTTGTAGGACAAAAGGGAGTGGAATGATATATTCAAACAGCTAAAAGGCAGAAGTCTACAACCAGGAATACTCTACCCAGCAAGATTATAATGTAGAATTCAGAGATAGAGAAATAGTTTCCCAATCAAAAGTTAAAGGAAGAAGAGAAATAATAAAGATCAGGGCAGAAATAAATAATATAGAATCAGAAAAACAGTTGAACAGATCAATGAAACCAAGAGTTGGTTTTTTGAAAAAAATAAACAAAATTGATAAACCTCTACACAGGCTTCTCAAAAGAGAGATGCACCCAAATAGACAAAATCACAAATGAAAATGGATTTATTACAACCAATCCCTCAGAAATACAAGCAATCGTCAGAGATTACTATGAAAAATTATATGCCAACAAGCTGGACAACCTAGAAGAAATGGACAAATTCCTAAACACACATGCACTACCAAAATTCAAACGGGAAGAAGTAGAAAATCTAACAGACCCATAAGTACTGAAGAAACTGAATCAGTTATCAAAAATCTCCCAACAAGTAAGAGCCCTGGGCCAGATGGCTTCCCTGGGGAATTCTACCAGACATTTAAATCAGAGTTAATACCCATTCTTCTCAAGCTATTCCAAAAATAGAAATGGAAGAAAAACTTCCAGACTTATTCTATGAAGCCAGCATCACTTTGATTCCCAAACCAGACAGAGACCCACCAAAAAAAAAAAAAAAAAAAAAAAGAGAGAGAGAGAGAGAAAGAGATAGAGTGAGAGAGAGAGAGAGAAAGAGAAAGAGAGCCACAGGCCAATATCCTTGATGAATACAGATGCAAAAATACTCAACAAGATACTAACAAATTGAATTCAACAGCATATAAAAAGAATTATCCACCATGATCAAGTGGGATTCATTCCTGGGTTACAGGGCTGGTTCAATATTTGCAAATCAATGTAATACATCACATTAACAAAAGAAAAGATAAAAACCATATGATCCTACCCATAGATGCAGAAAAAACATTTGACAAAATACAGCATCCTTTCTTAATAAAAAGCCTTGAGAAACTCGGGATAGAAGGAACTTACTTAAACATCATAAAAGCCATTTATGAAAAGCCCACAGCTAATATCATCCTCAATGGGGAAAAACTGAGAGCTTTCCCCCTGAGATCAGGACCACAACAGGGATGTCCACTCTCACCACTGTTGTTTAACATAGTGCTGGAACTCCTAGCATCAGCAATCAGACAACAAAAAGAAATAAAAGGTATCAGAATTGGCAAAGATGAAGTCAAACTTTCACTTTTCTCAGATGACATGATACTCTACATGGAAAACCCGACAGACTCTCCCAGAAGTCTACTAGAACTGATCCAAAACAAAAGGCCATATTTAGAAGAAAATTATGAATAAAAAAGATGGAAAAATATGACCACATATACATAAGAGGAGGGAGTAAAGTTCTTTTAGGATGCGTTCACACTTAGGTGACCATCCACCTAACATACACTGCTGTATTCTCAGGATTCTATACATGAGCCTCATGGCAACCCAGACCCCAAAACATGATAAAGAGAAAGAAAGCCAAACATGACACTACAGAAAGTCCTCAACTGCAAGAAAAGAGAGCAAGAGGAGAGGGGCGAGAAGGAGAGGGAAGAGAAGAATTACAAACACCACTGAAAACAATGAACAAAATAGCAATAAGTACATATCTCACAATACGTATATTAAGTGGACTAAATGCACTAATCGAAAGACATACAGAGGCAGAATGGATAAAAAAACAAGACCCATCTATATGGTGCCTGCAAGAGACTCACTTCAAACCTAAAGACAATACAGACAGAAAGTAAAGGGATGGAAAAAGATATACCATGCGAATATAGGGAGGAGAAAGCAACACTCACACCAGACAAGATAGACTTTAAAACAAAAACTATGATAAGAGACAGAGAAAGGCAATGCATTATGATAAAGGGGTCCGTGCAATAAGAGGCTACATAAATATCTATGTACCCAACACTGAAAAACCTAAATACATAAAGCAAATATAAAAGGAAAAATTGACAGTAATACAATAATAGTAGGGGACTTCAATACCCCATTTACGTCAAAGGAAAGAATATCTAGGTAGAAAACCAATTAGGAAATAGTGTCTTTGAATGACATATTAACGAGACAAACCAGGTATGTATAGAGTATTGCATCCAAAACCAGAGAATACACATTTTTTCAAGTGCACATGGAACACTATCTAGGATATGTTAGATTACAAAACAAGTCTCAATAAATTTAAGATTAGAATTGTATTCTGCATCCTTTCCACAATTGTATGAAATAGGAAATCAACCACACACACACACACACACACACTACACAAACCACAAACACGTGGAGGCTGAACAACATGCTACTACTAAACAGTAAATGGGTCAACAAAGCATTCAAAGAGGAAATAAAAAAATTCAGAGACAAATGAAAATGATAACAATAGTTCCTAAAGATGTTGAACTGTTGTGTTTTCGTTTTCATTTGAGAGACTGAAAACAGTTCTAAGAGAGAAATTTATGGTAGTACCTACCTCAAGAAACAATCTCAAAGAATCTAACCTTACTCCTAAAGGAACTAGGAAAAGATGAATGCCCATTTAATCTACAATAAAGGAGTCAACAACATACAATGGGGAAAGACAATCGTCTTTAACAACTAGTGCTGGGGACACTGCACAGCAAAAGAATGAACTGGACTACTTCCTACACCACACACAAATATAAACTCAAAATGGGTTAAAGACCTAAATGTGAGACTTGAAACAATAAAACTCCTTGAAAAGAACATAAGCAACAATTTCCTTGACATCAGCCATGGAAACCTTTTTCTAGATATGCCTCCTTATGTGAGGGCAATAAAAGGAAAAATACATTTGGACTACACCAAAATAAACGGCTTTTGCACAGTGGAGGAAACAATCAACAAAACAAAAAGGCAACCTACTGAATGGGAGAAGATATTTGCAAATGATACATTTTATAAGGAGTTAATATCAAATAAATAAAGAACTTATACAAGTCAACTTCAAAATACCCAAATAATTAGATTAATAAATGGTCAGACATTTTCCAGAGAAGACTTATGGATGGCCAACAAACACATGCAAAGATGCTCAACATCACTAGTCATCAGGAAAATGCAAATTAAAACCATGAGATCACCTTATACTTGTCAGAATGGCTAGAATTAAAAGGACAAGAAATAAGTGTTGGCTAAGGATGTGGCGAAAAAGGAACCCTTGTGCACTACTGATGGGAATGTAAATTGGTGCAGCCACTGTGAAAAACAGTATGGAGGTTCCTCAAAAAAATTAAAAATATGGGCACCTGGGTGGCTCAGTCAGTTAAGCGTCCAACTTCAGCCCAGGTCATGATCTCACTGTTCATGAGTTCGAGCCCAGCATCCGGTCCTGTGTTGACAGCTCAGAGCCTGGAGCCTACTTTGCATTCTGTGTCTCCCTCTCTCTCAGCCCCTCCCCTGCTCACAGTCAGAACTCCTTTCTTTTGTGGCACTGAGGAGTGTCCCACCTTGTGGACAGACCACGTTTTTTTCATCCATTCATCCATCAGTGGGTGCTGGCATTGGCTCTGGTGACATGGGTGTGTAAATATGTGTGCAAGTCTCTACTTTCAATTCTTCTGGGTATATTTTCAGAAGTGGAATTACTGGATCATATGGTAAATCTGCTTTTATTTTAATGTTTATTTTTACTTTTGAGAGAGCAAGAGCATGCACAAGAGAGCAGGGGAGGGGCAGAGAGAGAGGGAGACAGAGGATCTGAAGCAGGTTCTGGGATGACAAGGGAGCCCGGCGCACGGCTCAAACTCACGAACTGCTGTGATCATGACCTGAGCCAAAGTCGGACACTCAGCCGACTGAGCCACCCAGGCGCCCTGGTAAATATACTTTTAATTTTTTGAGAAACCACCATACTTTTTTCCACAGCATCCAGCACTGTTTTTAAGCCTCATTTTTTTCATCTGTAAAGTGGGGTTATGGTACCAACACCAAAAAAGTACATATTTAGTAAACACTAAAATTGACTAAAAAGAAAAGAAAATGCCTGGGTAAGCTGGTAACATTGGTCTTAGTGAAATGTAATCCTTGGTCACACATGCCCATAAAAAAGTCCAATCACCAGTTGGTTTAAAGGCAAGCTTTACTAAAGCATCAGAAGCAAGAAAAAGCAAACTAACCAACTCGTTTAATATGCTGGTATAACCTCAGAAGGCCCAATTTATATAATACACTACTGATTTTCCAGATTTAAGCAACATAACTGAACAAGAATTTAGAACAATTGTCATAAAATTAATTGCTGGACTTGAAAAAAACATCAAAGAGGCTATTGATACACAGACTAGGGACCTTCAAAATAGCTGTGACGAGTTAAAAAAGGCTA
>CM053566.1:33371653-33403639 GCA_028646485.1 Cryptoprocta ferox
CAAATCAGTGATCAAAAATCTCCCAATGAATAAGAGCCCAGGGCCAGATGGCTTTCCAGGGGAATTCTGCCAGACATTTAAAGCAGAGTTAATACCCATTCTTTTCAAGCTATTCCAAAAAATAGAAATAGAAGGAAAACTTCCGAACTCATTATACAACCATGTCTAAAATGACGCATTGTAATTAGGGATGATATACACAGCTGAATATGACAACAATATATCAACACAGGCTTATGAATTAATAATTTGGCATCCAAACCAGAAATTGAGAGGAAAATAGATTAAATGTTCTATTAGAACTGCTGAGCCCAGAAGGCATCTGTATTTTCACTTTAGAATGCTAGAAATCAAAGGCTAAATTGTGGTGCCAGAGGACAGACTGGAGTACTATGGCCAGTCTGGGAGGGTTTAAAGAGCTAGCTGTAACTAGGCTTAGCAGAACACCCAACAGGCACTTTGTGGGCTGGAGCCCAATTTACAAATCGCCTTCATATGCATGGTGGTGGTTGGGTGTAGAGCAGGGAGTATGGGACCCTGACACATGGGTCTAATAAAGAAAGGAGACTGCTGGCAGCAATGGGGGCGGGTGTGGAAAGAGAACAGAGTGGAGGGGGCCTGATCGTGGCCAGCCCTCTAGTCAAGCAGGTAAGGAAGGAGAGGCCCTGTGAAGCATCAGGGCTTTCTCTCAGGGGAATGCTGTGACAAGATGGTGCATTTTTTTTCATCATGTGTGTACGTATATATGTATTTTTTAATTTAAAAATACTTTGTTGCTAAAAACTGGTAACCGTCATCTGAACTTTTTGTTTTCTAAATTTTTATTGGAAAATCCTAATTAGTTAACATATGGTGTAATATTGGTTTCAGGAGCAGAATTTAGGGATTCATCACTTACATATAATACCCAGTGCTCATCACAAGTGCCCTCCCTAGTGCCATCACCATATAGCCTATCCCCCGCCCACCTCCCGTCCACCCACCCTCAGTTTGGAGACCGTGCATCTGAAATCACAAACTGGCTGGAGGGTGCAGCCTGCACAGCCGGTTGAGCAAGACTACGTGGTGGCTGACAACCAGGAGAAAACCTAGACAAACCTAGACAAAAGTACGGTCTAGGAACGTTAGAGGCTCCATGTTAGCTTTTGCCAATAAGAGATTATGAGGCTCAGCGGGGAGCCTGGAGCACTGAGAATGCTGGTTCCATGAACAGATAAACTGAGAAAAATCATAAGCTTAAGCTTTGAATGTACTGAGTTTGAGAAAATGATGAGAACATCTGAAGGTAGGATGTCTCAGCTGGCTGGCTGAAGAGAAACTGGGACAAGTGAGAAAAGAGCTGGCCAACGAGCAGAGGGCTTACACACTGCTGCCTCCAAGGTGTGCCAAGATTGTCACTGAGTCCTGGCTGAGGAAACATCCAGATTGACCTTAGAACTACAATGAAGGAAAACTAGCTAAGAAATTCTCATTGCGCATTAATGCTCATATGTATTTTCTAAAAAGCACTGCTGGGTTTTGAGGTGGTTTCTTCCATAAAATAGCTGCTGAGAGAATGGATGGATTCTGTCTTCTGGATTCTGCAACTGGCTTCTCTTACCACATGTTTTGTTTTCTACAGGTAATTTTTTTTTTATATGAGGGAATTAGTGATGCAGACATAAAGAAGTCTCACTAGATTTCTTATAATGATAGTGCTACTTGGTGGCTGTCCTTTCTTCACCAGTAGCAGAAACTCTGTAATGGCTGATTACGTATTTTAAAATCCCATATACTTGCTCCTCGACCATAATAAACTCCGTCCTCACCCTTGTTATCTGGCTTTTCTCTCTTGCTTGGAACTATGACTGGAGACATTTCTGCCCTGCGCCCACCCCAGGACTCTTGCACAACTACAACCTTCATTATTTATGTATCAGCCTTGGAATCACTTGTTCCTAATGGCACTGCACTTCAGTGCGGTTCCAGATGTCTAAAAGCATCAACAGCCTGAGCAGAAAGTATCAGGACTTTTTCTTAGGTTTGATTGCACTGAAAAACAAAGTGAATGCGGGCCCATCTCCTAACCCCTTGTGGTAACCATTTTTAGTTAGGTATATTTTGAAGCCTTAAGATTTCTCTATCAAGTTATTATTTTATATAACTTTCAAAATTCCAAAAATGTCACATAAATTTCAAGTCTATGCAGTTACATTTTTATCTTCCAATGTCTCTGATGTCTTCCTAGGCAGCCCTGTGCAGCAGTGACTGCTCTGGTTAGGGACCTGTCATTGTTCTTAATGGCTCTTGGTTACAACCCATTCTCCCCTCAGTGTGCTTCTCAGTTGTTTTAAATCTCCTGGAAGGTCTATATTGTGTTTGATATTTCTTGGGCATTTCTCCCAGAGCTTACATAATTAGGACTTGTGGAAGATTATTAGTAAATAATTATTGAATATTAGTGTATCATTTTTTCTAAAAGCACCTCAGCAGTGTAGTTCTTTGTACAAATATCAAGACTTTACAAATGTAAATCCTCTGCACTAATAAGCATAAAACAAATGACAGATAAGTCTCTTTTAAAAGCTACTTCCCAACGAAGTTCTTGAAGCTTAATAGTTTTCATAATATGTAGTGAAAGTTTCAGCTTAATATATCCTGAAATGTCAACACTATCAGGATATTTTCAAATACATAGCTCATGTTCCTTTCAAACTTTTTCAGTGTTGAGCAATGGGACCTATAGCAGCCTTCAGAAGCAAGGACTTGGATGGGCACATAATGGAAATCACTTTTTTCTAACACAATTTAGAAATATTTTCTGCTCACGGTATATGTAGAACGTAATACTTAGTTATAAAGTATTAAAGCACAAACTCCAGTTTGAATATTGAAGAGCTGTGGTCTGTTTACATAATTAGAAGAATTTCATAGCTATGAAAGGGTAAAGTTTTTGGCAGTTTGTATTAGCCAGAACCATTATAAGCATCAAGCACTTCATGAATAATTTAATTTTTAGCATGTGTTCAAAATCCAACTGTGATGATCTACTATAAACAAAAAGCAGTAAACACTTTGATAAAAATTGAAGAATGCATAACTAACAGCATTGTGTCTCTATTGTGTGGTCAGAAGAGAATAATCAGGGAAAGAACATCAGTTGAGGGCGCAGGTAGGAGTTCGTGAGGAACAGACACATCAGAGGTTAGATCTGAGGTTCCGCAATCAGACTAGAAAAGCAAGCAAGATTAGGTGTAGGTAGGAACTCAGTGAGTCTGGTTAATACCGTGTGATTTAAAAAAATTTTTTTTAATGTTTGTTTATTTTTGAGAGAGAGAGAGAGAGAGAGCGAGCAAGGGGTGGGAGGCAGAAAGAGGGAGACACAGGACCTGAAGCAGGCTCTGACCTACCAGCACAGAGCCCAAGACAGGGCTTGAACTCACAAACCATGAGATCATGACCTGAGCTAAAGTCGGGCACTTAACCGACTGAGCCCCCAGGTGCCCCAATACTGTGTGCTTTAAATGTAATTCTGCACCCTTGAAGTTTGATTAAATTGAACATGGAATTTAAGATGAAATATAAGTGAAAAGGACAAAAGAAAAAGTAGGAATGATCTGGCAGGACAAATTGATTAAGACTGCCTGGGAAAAAAGATGTCCAATATTGGAAGACTCTATGTAAAGCTTTTGATATTCCAGATGAGATCAGAAGTGAACTGAAGAAAGCACTTCTTAGTAGGAAAACCTAAAAGAGAACACTTTTCCCCCCTGTTATTGAGTATTATATTGGAATTGAAATAAATGGGGGTGGGGGTGGGGGAAGAGGAATCCTAAACTGATAAAGTAACTAAGCGACTAAGTGAATTATTGCTGACACTTAAAGCAATCTCCAAAGTCAAGTGAAACGATATGCATACATGTGTTTTTAAAATTGATATAACAGAAAATGGGATAGAACTTAGGGTCTGAACATAACCCAGTTAATTTTAACACCAACAATTGTTCAGAGGCTTACAACAGGACCCATGGTCTACAATACATGCCATTTGTAATGTCCAAGATACAATTCAAAATCTCTCAAAGTACATCCCACTAGGAAAATAGAATGAATTCTCAAAGGAAAATAACATTCAACAAGTGCCAATCTCAAGATAGAATTATCAAAGACTTTAAAGTAGCTATGCTGCATAAAGTCAGGGAAAACACATTTGAAATGAATGAAATAATACAAATTCTCAACAGAGAAATGGAAAACAGAAAAAGGAATCAACTGAAAGTTAGTGAACTGAAAAGTAAAATATCTGAAATTAAAAAAAATGACTGGCTGGACTCAATATCAGAATTATACTATATTAAATATTTAGATGTTATCTACACACTCTTCTTTTTCAATATTTTATCTCTGGTATGCATACCAAACATAACATCTAAAGATTTAATATAGTATAATTAGAGTCCCACAGGAAGAAAAGAGATTGGAAGAGATAAAATATCTTTAGCAAGAATGACCCAGTACTCCCCCAATCTAGTGAAAGGCATACACTTACAGGTTCAAGACATTTAGCAAGTTCCATACAGAATAAGCTCAAAGAAAACAATGTCTCAAAACATAACAACTAATAGCTGGGGAAAAAAAGCACACATATATACAGGGGAACAACTATTCAAATATCCGTGAATTTCTCAAAAGAAACCATGAAGGCCAGAAGACAGCAGAACCACAGTTTTAACGCACTAAGAAAGTTTACTCAACCCAGAATTCTACATCCAGTGAAAATATGAAAATAGCTTTCAAAAGTGAAAAAAAGACATTCTCAGATGAGAGAAAACAGAATTAATCAAGACCAGTCCTGCTCTTACATCCAGAACATATTAAAAAAAACTTACAATGCGATAATATAAATAACTTTATTAAAAACAAAATATTTGAACATATATTTCACAAAAGAAGAAATATGAATGGCACAACATGAAGAAAAGATGTTCAACATTACTAGTCATTAGGGATATGCAAATTAAAACCAAAATGAGATCTGATTCCAGTCCAAGATGGCAATGTAGGAAAAACCTGAACTCACTTCTTCCACAGGACACCAATCTACACCAACTTAGGGAATATTTTCCTCCTGAAGAAGAACTGAAGGCTGACTTACCAGCTTCTGAACAACAGAAGATGGAGAAGGGCCAGAGAGACAGAGATAAGGTAACAAATGGAACCCCAACTGCCAACAAGGATGTTAACTGCAATGGGAAAGAAGAGCACCAATGAACCCAGAGCAGATCTGTCTGCCCTGGGGCACAGAAAGAAAAAAAAAGCCACAGTTTCAAAGAACAGCTAGTATATAAAAGATCCAGCCCTAGAACCCTGCCAAATGTCCAGGAAGCTGCTGGAACTCTAAGCTGCAGGAGCTGGTGAGTGCTATGGTTTACATTCCCCTTCTACCTTGAGAGGATGGACTGCAGCAGGGTCTGGAGGCCTAGCTGGCCTGTGCCTTAGTGAGCACTAGGTCCCTACCCTGTACCAGTCCCACCTGCCCCTCCAAGGCTGCCCGTAGGCAGTGCACATGGGGAAAGCCCTGGGGCGGCACTCACTGAGCTCCAGCGGTCCTACCAATGTGACACAGGTGCAAAGCACTGCAGGACACTTCATACTCCTACCATACTGGCTTCAACAGGGCACTCTGGGACCTCACAGCTGGTGGGTGCTTTGGCTCCGGCCACCCCACCAGGGTACCCCCATGTGGAATGCCTTGAGAATCTTCAGCCTGTGCCCACCTCGGCTTCAGCTGTCCTGCCAGGGCACCCACTCTACACAGAGCCCAGGGACAACACTCACACCCACGTCTGCTACAGCTGTCTGGCCAGGCAGCCCCGTGTGGAACACCCTAGGATGCCCGGGCCCACACAACCTCGGCTCCAGCTGCCCCGCCACAACACACTCTGCATGGGGAGTCAGTCCCGGGACGTCCCAACTCACATCTACTGTAGTTCTGCCGTCCTGCTGAGGCGGCCTCTGCACATAGAGCACCAGGACCTCCCACTTGCACCCACTTCAGCTGCAGCTGTCCTGCCTGAGTGTCCTCTGGGTTTAGAGCCCTGAGACCCCTTAAGCCTGCACCCACGTCAGTGATAGCTATCCCACCTGGGTGCCCACTGCATGGAGAGCCCTAGAACTTCCCAGCTGCCAACCTGCATCAGCTCCCTTTGCCCTGCCAGGGCACCCTCAGTGTAGAGAGCTGCAGAACATCCCAGCTACACCTCCTTCAGCTTCAACTCTCCTGCCAAGATGCCCTCTGCGTCTAGAGCCTCAGGACAGCCCAAATTGTACCCATTTTCAGATCTGCCTGTCCTGCCAGAACAACTTCCTCACAGGGAGCCCAGGCACCCCACCAATCCCTGAGGACTCCAGCTTGAGCCATCCTGCCGGGGTGCCCTCCACAGGTAGAGCTATGTGCAACCTCTTGCCTTGAACCCACTTCAGCCTCAGCTGTCCTGCCGGGGTTCCCTCCTCACGTAAACCCCAAGAGTCCCCCACCTGCGTCCACATCAAAAATACCTGTCCCACCAGGCCACCCTCTGCACATAGACACCCAGGACCCATTGGCTTGCACCCACTTTAGCTACGGCTGTCCTTTCTGAGTGCCCTCTGTACAGAGATCCCCAGGACCACTGCAGACTATGCCCACTTCAGCTCCAGCCATACCACAAGGACAGCCGCAGCACAGACTGCCACATGACCCCTGGTACACACCAGCCACAGCTCCAGCCAGACAGCCAAAGTCACCAGGCACACATGACCTACAGAGGGGACAACTGTACACAAGATGACTCTTCCACATTTAGGAGAAGTAGCTCTTTTGCCTAATTCACAGAAAGTCAAACACAATGGGGAGAACAGGGGAATATGCTCCCAATGAAACAACAAGACAAATCTTTAGTTGCTAAGCATCTTACTTCGGCTCAGCTCATGATCTTATGGTTCATAAGTTCAAGCTCCACATTGGGTGACCTTAAGCCCCACTTCAGGTGAGCCTGAGCCCCACTTCAGGTAAAAACACTAGCCCTGCTTCAGGTGAGCCCCATTTCTCTCTTTCCCTTCTCTCTGTCTGTCTCTGTCTGTCTCTGTCTCTCTCTCTCTCTCTCTCTCACTGACTTGCATCCTCTCTCTCTCTTTCAAGCTCAAAATAAATAAATAAATAAATAAATAAATAATCAATCAATCTTAAAGATTCTTGCTGGACTGGAGAGAAGAGTGGAACTCAGTGAGAACTTCAACAAAGAGATGGAAAATATAAAAAAGAACCAATCAGAATTGAAATTAATAACTGAAAGAAAAAATACCACAGGGAGTCAATAGTAGATTAGCAGATGCAGAACAGATCTCGATCAGAAAGACCAGGTAATGGAAAGCACCCAAGCTGAATAAAGAGAAAGTTGCATTAAAAACATAAGGATTGGTTAAAGGATCTCTTGCACAATATCAAGCAAACATTTACCTCACAGAGGTCCTAGAAGAAGATGACAGAGAAAGGAGCAGAAAATTTATTTGAAGAAATAATAGCCAAAAACTACCCTAACCTAGCAAAGGAAATAGACATTGAAGGTCAGAAAGCACAAAGAGTTCCAAACAAAATGAACCCAAGGAGGTTCACACCATAACTCATAATAAACAAAATGTCAAAGGTTAAAGATAAAGAGAATTTTATAAATAGGAAGAGAGAAAAAATATGCAAAAGAATGAAACTGGACTGCTTTCTTTCACCATACACAAAAATAAGCTTGAAATGGATTAAAGACCTAAATGTGAGACTTGAAACCTTAAAAGTCCTAGAAGGGAACATAAGCAGTAATTCCTTTGACATCAGCCATAGAAACAGGCAAGAGAAATAAGCAAAATTAAACTATTAGGACTACATCAAAAATAAAAAGCTTTTGCACAGTGAAGGAAGCCATCAACAAAACAAAAAGACAACCTACTGAATGGGAAAAGATATTTGCCGAACGATATATCCAGTAAAGGGATTGGTATCCAAAATAGATAAAGAATTTATACCAGTCAACACCAAAAAACCCAAATGATCTGATTAAAATGGGCAGAGGACCTGAACAGGCATTTTTCCAAAGAAGGCATACAGATGGCCAACAGACCCATGAAAAGATGCTCAACACCGCTAATCATCAGGGCAAGCAAACCAAAACCATAATGAGATATCACTTTACACCCAGTGTAATGTGTACCATAGGCTATCATATGTGTCTATTTTAGAATGGCTACCATAAAAAACACAAGAAATAAGTGTTGGCAAGGATGTGGAGAAAAAGGGACCCTCATGCACTATTGGTAGGAATGTAAATTGGTGTAGCCACTGTGGAAAACAGTACCAAGTTTCCTCAAAAAATTAAAAATAGGGGCGCCTGAGTGGTTCAGTTGCTTGAGCATCCAACTTCAGCTCAGGTCATGATCTCAGGGTTCATGGGTTCAGGTCCCGCGTCAGGCTCTGTGCTGACAGCTTGCTCAGAGCCTGGAGACTGCTTCGGATTCTGTGTCTCCTTCTCTCTCTGTCCCTCCCCCATTCATGCTCTGTCTCTCTTTGTCTCTCAATAATAAATAAATGTAAAAAAAATTTAAAAAAAAATTAAAAGTAGAATTATCAAATGATCCAGTAATTTCACTGCTGGGTATTTACCCAAGAAAACAAAAAAAAGTACTTCATAAGATATATGCACCCATATGTTTACTGCAGCATTATTTACAATAGCCAAGACACGGAAGCAACCAAAGTGTCCACTGATAGAAGAATATGTTGGTATAGGGGCACCTGGGTGGCTCACTCAGTTAAGGTTCCAACTTCAGCTCAGGTCATGATCTCGCAGTTTGTGGGTTCGAGCCCCACGTCAGGCTTTGGGCTGATGCTCAGAGCCTGGAACCTGCTTTGGATTCTGTGAATCTAATGTATATATCCAGCAAGTATTTCTTAATCATATAATGCTAGATTTAAGAAGAATTTTAGAAGTCATTTAGCTTGACCTCTTCTCCAACATAGGCATTTTTTCCATAACCTTCCTGACAAATGTTTGCCAGTCAAGACTTAGTTATTTATAATAATGAGGAGCACCTCAATGTGTTGGCCAGTCTATTCCCTTGCTGGATAACTCTCATCATTAACTCCTGCTTCTTGCTATGGTTCTTTGCAGCCTCACAGAATATGTCTACCGTTCTTCCATTATTACAACTTTTCACACAGTAGGTGGCTGCTAATCTGTCCCAACTGAATACCACCAGATCTCATAATGATTTTTTAGATCACCCTGATTAATGCATAAATGCCCAAAAGTTAACTGTAGTTAACTCTGGCAGGTAAAGTTACAGATATGTTTTAATTTATTTGCTTATATGTAAATTCTAATTTTCACAATAAATATTTTACTTTAATAATAAGAAGAAAAACACAAGAAGATCCAACCACATACCTCTAGAACGCTAAAAGTGCCACCGAGAATGTTGGATCTGGAGCTCTTGAACCTTGCCAGTGGGAATGTAAAATGGTAGAACTTCTATGGAAAACAGTTTAGTAATTTCTTTAAAAAATTAAATATACACCTACCGTACATAGCAGCTATTCTATTCTTGCTATTTATCAAATAGACAAAGACTTGTTTAGATAAATATTTTTAGGAGCTTTATTTGCAGTAGCCCCCAAACTGGAAATATTCTAGATGTCCTTAAGTAGAATAAACTATGGTATATTCATATCATAGACTACACGGAAATAACAAGGAATAAACTACTGATATATCAACATGGCTGAATCTCAGAAATAAGCCGAATGAAAAAGCCTTACTCAAAACACATACTGTATGATATCATTTATATAAAATTCTAAAAGATGCCTGGGGTTACGGTGAAGAATAGATTGTACATGGGCATGAAGAAACTTTGGGGGTACAGAACTACCGACTATCTTGTTTGTAGTTATGGCTTCATATGTGTGTATATATATATTGTACATAAACTAATTACTTTATCTGGCGTTTAATTTTACTTAATATATCTTGAAGCTGCAAAAAATAATTAAGAAATGAATTTCTTAATTAATTATTGTGGATCTGGGTGCTGCTGATGTGGAAGGAATATGAAAAGCACCCTGAAGCCCAGTGATACAGCTGACCCTTCAAGTGTCTTGAGAAGCCCAGAAGCCAGACGGCTGCCCCCATGCCTCTTTCCTTGCTCTTTCTGAAGATTTTCCAACCAGCACAGAGCCATGGTTATATGGGGGAAGAGCAAGGACTCCATCTTTTTCCCATGACCATAGGCTTTCTTCTAGAGGTTTTACAGGTTTAAAATAAGTTCTCAGAGGTTCTGGGAAGATGGAGGAGTAGGAGCATCCTGAGCTTACCTAGTCCCATGGACACACCAAGATTAAAAACAGAGCAGCACAACTAACTCTAAAAATGACCCCAAATCTGGCAGAACAAATTTCCAGAGTTAATCAGAGGAGACCACACTGCAAAAGGTAGAAGGGGCATAGACACAGTTGGCATTAAACCCCTGGTAAGACTACCCACAAATGGGAGGGACATCACAAGCACGGAGAAGCAAGAGGATCAGACCCCATACCAGGTACCCCAGGCACAGGGAACAGACACTGGGAAGATGAGTCCGCATAAAATTTGGCTCTGAAAATCAGTGGGGCTTAATTTTGAGAGTTTTCACAATCATATTTTAAAAATCAGTGGGCTTAGCCCTGAGAGAGCTGGATGGGTATAAGAAACTGAGTCCCATCCTTAAAGAGAGAGCTTAACAGATAACCCCACTGAGATACGGCAATGAAGCAGCAGTCTAAAAAGTGCCAGGGGAATGCAAGAAGGAGAGACATTTACTAATACCAGAATGTGCACTGGATGTGCAGGGATCTTTAGAAAACTACTCCAAGAACAAAAGGGCTGGTGGGCACCCTTTCTCTCCCAGCCTAGATAGCAGCGCACTGTGGGAATTAGCAAAACCCTGTCCACCTTTCTTGCTAGTTCCTGGGGTCCTGCCCCTTCATTTACCTGCAAATCCATCCCATCCAATTCACCTCAGTTGGTAGCCATTCCTCCAAAGCTACTCCTGCCCTGATACACCCTGCAAGCAACTCTAACAGGGGCCAGTGTTATTCCAAAGCAGCTCCTGCCCTGAGAAGAGGGGGAAATAACGACACACACTAGTGCACCCACAGTCCCAGCAGCAGAACCTTATAGCTGGCAGCACAAAAGAGTACCCTGCCCATCAGTCCCAAACTGAGAAGTAGGAATCTAGTCTGACTGCCATCCCACCCACCAACGAAAGCCTCTCAGGGGACAATGTAGGGAGAGCTCCCTGCAGGGCGATATAATTGCAGCCCCAGTCACAGGCTGAGGGAAGGCATCTGGTCTGACCACTGACGCTGCCTGACTACGAGCCGAAGGCAGCCCCACGCTGGCCCATTAATAAGCACAGGGACCAAACCCTGCTCAGGCAAAGTGGGCCATTGCAACCAACTGTACTGGAGGCAAATGTGGATCAACCAAAACAGCAGGGCACAACAAGCAACATAGGGAACACTCCTAAAGCACATGGTTCAGATGAACAAGGGGTATTGCACAGCAGGGCACCACAGGCCTTCTTCTTTACAAGGCCACTACTTTCAAGATCAAGAGACCTAACTGACTTCCCTAATACATAGAAACAAACACAGAGAGTTAGCAGATGAGGACATAAGAATCTGTCCCAAATAAAAGAACAGGACAAAAGCTCAGCAAAAGAGCTATAGGCAATAAACCTTATTAAAAAATTCAAAGTAATGGTCATAAAGATATTCACTGACTTGAGTGGATGATCTCAGTAAGATCTTCAACAAAGAGACAGGCAATATACAAAAGAACGAGTCAGAGATGAAGAACTCAAGAAATGAAATAAAAAATACACTAAAAGGACTAGATAGCAGATTACAGAAGGCAGAAGAATGGATCAGAGATCTGGAAGACAAAGTAATGAGAAGCAATCAAACCGAACAGCAAAAAGAAAAAAGGAGAATAGGTTAAGGGAACTCAGAGACATCATCAAGAGTAATAAGTCACATTATAGGAATCTCAGGAGAAAAGAGAGAGAAGGCAGCAGAAAATTTATTTCAGGAAATAATAGCTAAAAAATTCCTAATCTGGGGAATGAACCAGACATCTAGATTCAGAATTCACAGAAATCCCCCAATAAAATTAACCCAAGGAGGACCATACCAAGGAACATAATAATTAAAATGGCAAGAAGTTATGATAAAGAGAAAATTTTAAAAGCAGCGAGAGAAAAGAAAATAGTTAAATACAAAGGAAACCCCATAAGCCTATCAGCTGATTTTTTTCAGCAGCAACTTTGCAAGCCAGAAGGGAGGGGCACGGTATATTCAAAGGGCCGAAAGGAAAAAAAAAAAAAGTGCAACCAAGAATATTGTACCCAGCAAGTCTATCATTCAGAATAGAAGGAGAGATAAAGAGTTTCCAGGCAAACAAAAGCTAAAGGAGTTCATCATCACTAAATCAGCCTTACACAAAAAGTCCAAGGGAATTCTTGGAGGGGAAAGAAAAAGCCATTATCAAGAGATAAGAAAAAAGTGAAAGGAAAAATTTCACAGGTAAATAAAGATATATAATAAAACTAGTAATTAATCACTTATAAAACCAGTATAGAGGTTAAAACACAATATCAGTAAAATCAATTATATCTACAAAAATCAGTCAAGAGATTCACAAAGTAAAAACATACAAAGTATACCATATACATAAAATGGGGAGGGAGTAAACATTTAGTGCTTTTAGACTGGGTTCAAGCATAAGCAATTATCAAATTAATATGGAGTGCCTTACACATGTTATATATAAATCTAGTGGTAACCACAATTCAAAAAACTATATTAGACACACAAAAAGAAAAAAAGAAAAAAATCCAAGCATAACACCAAAGAAAGCCATCAAACTCCAAGGGAATAGAGCAAGAGAAGAAGAAAGGAACAGAGAACAACTACAAAAACAATTATAAAACAACTTAAAAAATGGCAGTAAGTGCATACTTATTAATAATTACTTTAAATGTAAATGGACTAAATGTTCCATCAAGACCTAGAGTAACTGAATGGGTAAAAAAGCAAGGCCTGGGGCACCTGGGTGACTCAGTTGGTTGAACATCTGACTTCAATCCAGGGCATGATCTCATGGTTCATGAGTTCGAGCCCTACACATCGAGCTTTTTGCCCTCAGTCCAGAGCCCATTTGGGATCCTCTGTCTCCCTCTCTCTCTGCCCCTGCCCCTCTCAAAAATAAACTTTTTTTAATTAAAAAAAAATTTTAAAAACAACAACAACACCTATCTGCTGCCTACAGGAGACTAACTTTAGACCTAAAGACACATGTAGGTTGAAAGTGAAGTGATAGGATAACACTTACAATGCAAATGGAAGTGAAAAGAAAGCCAGGGTAGTAATAAATTTCAAACAAAATAGACTTTCAAACAAAGACTGTAACAAGAGAGAACAAGGACACTCTATAATCATAAAAGGAATAATACTACAAGAGGATAATAATAATTGTAAAGATCTATGTATCTAACATGGGAGCACCTAATTATATAAAGCAACTATTAACAGACATAAAGGAAGAAGTTGACAGTAACACAATAACAGTAGGCAATTTAACTGCCCACTTACCTCAATGGATAGATCATCCAGACAAAAAGTCAACAAGGAAACAGTGGATTTGACTAACAGATGAAATCAGATAGACCTTACAGATATATTCACAATTTTCCATCCAAAACCAACAAAATACATTCTTTCCTAGTGCACATGGAACATTTTCCAGAATGGACCATGTATTAAGCCATAAAACAAGACTCAATACATTGAAAAAGACTGAAATCATATCATGCATCTTTTCCTACCACAATAGTATGAAACTAGAAATCAGTCACAAGAAAAAAACCTGCAAACCCCATTAACACATGGAGGCTAAACAGATACTACTAAACAGCAAATGTCAAGAAAGAAATCAAAGAGGAAATCAAAAAATTAATGGGGACAAATGAAAATAAAACATAATGGTCCAAAATCTTTGAAATGCAGCAAAATCTGTTGTAAGAAGAAAGATTATAGCAATATAGGTCTGCTTCAAGAAGCAAGAAAAATCTCACATAAAACCCTAACCTTACACCCAAAGGAGCTAGAAAAAGAAAAACAAATGAAGCCCAAAGCCAGTAGAAGGAAGGAAATAATAAATATTAGAAGAAAAATAAGCAAGAGTACAAAAACAATTAAAAATACCACTGAAATGAGGAACTGGTTCTCTGAAAAGATTAATAAAATTGATAAACCTTCAGCTAGCTCATCAAAAAAAAACAAAAAAAAAACGGACTCAAAATCTGGAATTAAGGAGGAGAAAAAACTGACAACACAGAAATAGCAAAGGACAACCTATAACAAATGAATAAATTTCTAGAAACATACAATCTTCCAAAACTGAATAAGGAATAGAAAATTTGAAAAGATCAATTACTAGTAATGAACTTGAATCAGTAATAAAAAAAAACTCCCAACAAACCAAAGTCCAACATGAGATGGATTCACAGGTAAATTCTACCAAACACTTAAGTAAGAGTTAATACTTATTTCCCTCAAACTATTCCACAAAATGGGAGGAAGGAAAGCTTCCAAATTCATTCTCCATGGTCAGCTTGTATGATACCCAAACTATAGAAAAATACTACAAAAAACGAAGCTACAGGCCAATATGTCCGATGAATATAGATAGATGCAAAATCCCCAACAAAATATTAGCAAACCAAATTCAACAATGCATTAAAAAAATCATTCACCACAAATCAATATTTGCAAATCAATCACATCAAGAGAAAGGATGAAAATCACATGATCATCTCAATAGATGCAGAAAAACATTTGACAAAATATATCTTTATGATAAAAAGTCTCCAGGGGTGCCTGGGTGGTTTAGTCATTTAATCATCTGACTCATGATTTCAGCTCAGGTCATGATCTCACAGTCCATAGGCTGAGCCCCATGTCATGCTCTGGGCTGTCAGCACAGAGCCTCCTTAGCATTCTTTCTCCCTTTCTCTCTGCCCCTCCCCCACTTGCATGCACACACTCTTTCTCCCTCTCGAATAAATAAATAAGCTTTAAAAAGTAAAGTTTATTTATTTATTTTGAGAGAGAGAGAAAACCAGTAGGGAAGGAGAAGAGAGGACAGAGGATCTGAAGGATCTTAGAGCAGAGATCCTGAGGTGGGGCTCGAACTCATGAGTTGTGAGATCTTGACCCAAGCTGAAGTGAGATGTATAACTGACTGAGCCACCCAGCACCCTGACAAAGTGGGTTTAGAAGAAACATTTGTCAACATAACAAAGGATGTATATATTAAAAAAAACACCCACAGCTGACATCATAAGCAGTGGTAAAAAACTGAGAGCTTTTCTCCTAAGATCAGAAACAAGGATGTCCACTCTCACCAGTTTTATTCAGCCTAGTACTAGAACGCTAGCCACAGAAATTAGACAAGAAAAAGTAATAAAAGACATCTAAATTCATAAGGAAGAAATTAAACTGTCACTATTTGCAGATGTCATGATACTATATCTAGAAAACCCTAAAGACTCTACCAAAAAACTACTAGAACTGATAAATGAATTCGGCAAAATCACAGGATACAAAATTGATACACAGAAATCTGTTGCACTTCTTTACACTAATAAGAAAGTAGCAGAAAAAGAAATTAAGGAAACAATCCCATTTACAAATGTACCAAAAAGAAAAAAAATACCTAGGATTAAACTTAACCAAGGAGGTGAAAGACCTACACCCTAAAAAGTATAAAACACTGATGAAATTGAAGACACAAAACAAATGGAAATATATTCCATGTTTATGGATTCAAAGGACAAATACTGTTAAAATGCTCATACTACCCAAAATCATCTGCAGATTTAATGCAATTCCTGGTATGTATGTATGTGTGTGTGTGTATATATATATATATAATCGAATATTACTCAGCCATAAAAAAGAATGAACTCTTGTCATTTGTGAAAACAGAGAGAGACCTAGAGGGTATTATACCAAGTGAAATAAGTAAGTCAGATAAAAGAAGACAAATATCATGTGATTTTATTCATATGTGCAATTTAAGAAAGAAAGCAAATGAAGAAAAAGAAAGACAACTCAAAAAACAGACTCTTAAATACACAGAACAAACTGGTGACTGCCAGAGGAGAGGTAGATGGGGAGGACGGGTGAAATAAAGTCTACTTTTAAGAGTACGCTTATCTTGATGAGCACTGTTAATGTATAGAACTGTTGAATCATTTTATTGTACACCTGAAACTACTATATCACTGTATGTTAATTATATGTCAAAAAAAAATTAAAAGTGTAATAAAAAATGTGACACCCCCCACTCCTGTCCCTTTAGTCCCATAGCTATTAACAACATGCCCGATTCAAGTTCCATGTAGGCATTTGAACTTGATACCTCAAAGCATGCAGGCAGAATGGGCCCAGGAGAGTGTGAACATTCTGCCAGGGAATGTTTTCACATGACATGACTGGCTAGGAAACTGGGGGCTTCACAGTTCTTCATTAAGTGAAATACTTTGTGATTGGTGCTGGCTTGGTAATTGGAAATTGTGTTTATTATCTACAAATTTCCATGTGTTTCAGATTTCTCCAATTAATTTCCCACCTGTGAAGCAATGAGAAATGAATTTTTAATTGATTGAATACATGGCTAAGCCTCAGGCCAGATTTTTAATTGATTGAGTACATGGCTAAGCCTCAGGCCAGTCATTTTAAACCTATACAAACAGCAGGTAAGAAGAGACAAAAAGGCTTGTGTGATCTGACTCAAAACACTCTGGAAGGAAATTCTTTAAATAAATAGAATTCCTCTTGGACCTAATTGACCCATGCAGAAACCAGGAGCCTATGCCAGGGGATGAATCATGAGAATTTTGGAAGGAGTGGGGTTGGGATAGAGGTGAATACAAGGCTGGGTAAAAGAATATGTATTGCTATGGCACTTTCCCACAGGAAAATAAAATACGGTTCTTGATTTTAGTTATTTTTTATTCTCTTACAAGTCTGACCGTCAACCATTGGGAACTCATTTCAGTCATTTCAGTTCATCAATCACCATCATTCTTAGTATTGTATGTTTTTAAACGTCTATACTAAAATTCTATTTTCACTGTAACTTAACAGTCTGTAGTCATTCAGTGTGTGTTTTTCACACATAAAGTTCAGTATATTTCACTTTCAATCACCTAAATATGGATGCTACTCAAATTTCCAACACTGACTTTGGTTTTCTGTTTTCCTGCTTTTAAGTTAGATCTGATCTATGCCTAAGGCTTAAAATATAACCTAGGTTCAAAGTATTCTGAAAGGTTCAAAAAAGTCAATATTCACAGTCCTTACTTCTTCAAAATCCAGTTCCTGTTGTCTACTAGACATTTCTACTTCGATTAAGTTACCCTGTGCCTCAAACTCACCTTGTCTAAATGGGCCTATATCGCCCCCTATCTAGCCCTCCTAATTGGTTTCACTTCTGGATTTTTACTGGTGCTACCATCATTCTCTCAGTAGTTTATAAAGTCTCCTCCCATTGTTAGAAATGTTAAGATAATCTTTTTATTAAAAAACATTTTTTAATGTTTATTTTTGAGAGAGAGAGAGAGAGAGAGAGAGAGAGAGACAGAGCGTCAGCAAGGGAGGGGCAGAGAGAGAGGGAGACACAGAATCCGTAACAGGCTCCAGGCTCTGAGCGGTCAGCACAGAGCCTGACGCAGGGCTCGAACCCACAAACCGTGAGATCATGACCTGAGCCAAAGTTGGACACTTAACCACCCAGGTCTCCCCAAATGTTAAGATGTTAAGATGATCTTGATACTTGTCTCCAACCAGTCAGTCAGTACTACTGTTCCTTCCTTCAAAACACTCCTTGCATTTTCATCTTTATTCCCATTTGCCAGTTTATGTCTTTTTTCATTCATTCATTCATTCAATATTGAGCACCAACTATACAAAAGGCATTGGCACTAGGGCAGTGAAAAACAACAGACCAAATCATGCCCTCCTGACTTCATCTGTCCTATGACCTTGGTGTCAGTCTCTTTCAGCTCAAGGACTCTCTGCTCTGTGCAGCCACCTTGCACTGATAAAATAACTCCCTGACAATATCACTTAGCCTCTCCTAGCCTCTCGGGCTACTCTGTAAGGTAAGTTCCACCCTCCTAGAGCTCCAGCCCTGTACAGCCTGTAGAGAACCATCTCAAACTCTTTATCTCCTGAACCGTCTGTCCCAGCCCTAATGGGTTCTTTGTTGTCCATGAATATGTCTTAGTTCATTCCCACTTCATTATTCTTGCCTGTTCTACTTTTCCATCATTAATTTAGGCCGCTATCTCTCTGCATATGAAATTCTAAATTCCTCTTCTTCAGTGAATTCCTCCCAGGCCATTTCTATTTTTCTCTTCTACTTCTGAATTATTGCATCATATACAATTGGCAATTAATCATGGTTTACTTTAGGGTATCTCTTGCATTGCAAAGAGCTCCCTAGAAATTGCCTTACTGTTTATCTTTAAATTTTGTCATTTCCCCAATCTTAGGCAGTGACTCTCAAGTAAAAGTAGTTGATACAATATAACTGATTGCAAAAATCTGCAATGACTCCTTTGAGGAATCATTAGTTCTCACACAGTGCCTGTTGTTTTTTGTGTTTCTACCATTTCTTTGACCAATGACACAGATAAAAAACAGAAGAGGAGATAACACTTCTTAACTCATTCCAAGAGGCCAGTATTACCGTAATATAAAAGCCAGACTAAAATACTGCAAGAAAACTACAGAGCAATAACCCTTACCAATATTGGTACAATAACCTTCAACAAAGTACTAACAAACTGGATTCAACCACATATTAAAGGTTTATGCAACATGACCATGTAGCTTTTATTCCTGGATTGGAAGGATGGATCAACATATGAAAGTCATACATCACACCCCATTAAAAGAATGAAGGGAAACAATAACAGCCATCTCAGTTGATGCAGAAAAGTATTTGACAACATTTAAGCACTTTGATGGTTAACTGTATTGGTCAATTTGACTGGGCTACCGTGTGCCCAGATATTTGGCCAATCATTACTCTGGGTGTTTCTAGGAGGGTGTTCTTGGATGAGATTAACGTTTAAATCAGGAGGTTTCTGGGCTGGTGAACATGTGGAGAGCTGGGGAGAGTGGCATGCCTCTCTTCCATTTGGCTATGCTTGAGTTATATCCCTAAATAACAAGACAGTAATCTAAACTGTGAACCTCTGATTCCATCTCCACACTTGATCAATTCTTACTTCAGTTTTCTCATGGATAATATCATTTCTCAGTCCATGCTTAAAGGAGAAAAGCCTTATGAAGATAAAGAAGGCTTTGGAAGTATAAGAAAGTTCTGGATATTTAAAGGCCAAAGAGTATCTGGGAGAAGAAAACTATGATAAAATCAAAAGAAACAGATGCTCAAGGCAAATATATGGCAGAAGCATTATCAGTACAAGGGCAAGGGAGAAGAGGACAGCCAAGGTCATTGCCTCAAGCCTACCCCAATGATCATTCCCATACTGTAGCTACTGTAAGTACCATAGTTTCTTCAACCACAAATTATACAGATTTAGTAATACTACCCACATAAATTCCTTTATACTTGTCCACAGTTCTGATGTCTTTCTTAGGGAAATAGCTTCAGCTATTTTTACCCAGACCTTAGCCTAATTCCTATTCGGTCCAGTTTCTCCCACCTGCTGAATGGTTAGCCAAAAGTGTGACCTTTTTTACTTTTTCTCTTACCACGATTTAACCTCTTCTATGCTAGTGCAAACCAACTCCCCAGCCCTAACCTGCTTAAGCCACGAAGATCCCAGACCCCACCCTCCTGTTCTCTGGGACATCAGCGCTTTCCGACCAGCCCTCCTTCACTCTCGCAGCCTTAGATTGAGACATTTATAGAAATTAGTTAATTTGCACTTACTTATACAGGTTGTAGGGGCCAGAGTGAAACTTCAATAGAGGTTTTCATATCTGTATACTTCTCCCTATTCCCTTGCTGTTAATTACCACACTAAGTATGATATTCTATACTTATTTATTAATATATATAAATTCATTTAAAAGATTATAAAGTAAGGAAATGTGCGGCTTGTGAAAAATCTATAGGTACTGTACATATCATGTAAATAAAAAATGTAACACTTTTGCCTGATTCTCATGGGTTTTATCAGGTGAACATTCTGCATTCTGCAGAAACATTTCCAGTTGCAATGGCTTTTAAATATTATGTTTCAATTAGTCAAGAATTGCATATTTTAGGGGCGCTTGGGTGGCTCAGTCGGTTTAGCGTCCGGCTTCGGCTCAGGTCATGATCTCACTCGTGGGTTCGAGCCCCGTGTCGGGCTCCGTGCTGACAGCTAGCTCAGAGCCTGGAGCCTGCTTCAGATTCTGTGTCTCCCTCTCTCTCTGACCCTCTCCTGCTCGTGCTGTCTCTGTCTCTCAAAAATAAATAAATAAAAAAAAAACAAAAAAAAAAAGAATTGCATATTTTATACCTGTGTTTTTGTTTTTTGCCTTCCAGGGGTAACTAAACAAAGGAAATGTGCATTACATTGCATGCTAATATGGCATGCAAATAAAACATTAAGAGCTTAGCTCTTGCACAGACAATAAAAAGACTGGGTGCATCTGCAAGAGTCTTTAAGAAGAAACCGGAGCGCCTGGGTGACTCATTAGGTTAAGTATATGTCTCTTGATTTTGGCTCCGGTAATGAACTCGCGGTTCTGAGTTAGAGCCTTACATCAGGCTCTGTGTTGACAGTGGGGATTAGGCGTGGGATTCACTCTCTTTGCCCTTCCTCTACTCATGTTCTCTCTCTCTCTGCCTCTCCCCTACTTGTGCTGCTTCTCTTTCTCTCTCTCTCAAAATAAAAACTTAAAAAAAAAAAAAAGGAACCAAATTTTTAAAAGGAAGGAGAAAGGGGCACCTAGGTGGCTCAGTTGGTTAAGCGTCCAACTTCAGCTCAGGTCATGATCTTGCAGGCTGAACCCCACATCGGGTTCTGTGCTGAAAGCTTAGAGCCTGGAGCCTGCTTTCGATTCTGTGTGTGTGTGTGTGTGTGTGTGTGTGTGTGTGTGTGTGTGTGTGTGTGTGTCTATCTCTGAAAAATAAACAAACATTAAAAAATATTTTAAAAAATTAAAGGAAGGAGAACAAAGGAGAGCATTTTCATGTTGTGAGTAATGTGACCTGTAAACAAACCATAATGTAGAGAAGTGGGGCCTGGATCAATTATTGAAAAATAATAATAAAAAATATTTCTTTAAATTTCTAGAGTTGAGTTCCTGGATTTTCAAATTGCTTTTATGTATATAATCTTATTTTACCATAATGGTTTCATGCAGCAAGTAGGAAAGTGTAAGTTTCTCCATCTTACAGAGGGGGAAGGTTCAGAGTGTCAAAATCCTTCATGAAATGTTTCACACCTAATAAATAACAAGGAGCAAGAGTAATCTGAACATTGTTCTAAGACCTTTGGAAACAGCAACCTGGTTCCTTAATGAAAGCTGACAACGTTTTCCTTAAGCAACATTAATCAAGATACTCCTGGGGGAGTTTTGTGTGTTACATACATGGCTCTCAGGGATCATATGTAGATAATAAACAACAGAAAAAAAGCAGTCACAAGATTATTATTATACTTTCAAGATATTAAAGACTCCATTCATTCATTCATTCAATAAATATTTCCTGAGCAACTACTACATGCCAGCCACTGTGTTAGATGTTTGGGACTCCATCATAAGCAAAACAGGTTATTTGCCCCCATTCTCATAGTTTTCCCTCCAGTGTGTAGGGAGTGGGATAAGTGAGACATCAAGTTTAAAAAGAAATCTCAAAACATCATGATGACAAACTTTGTAGAGCACTAACAAAATACAGAGAATGTGTCCCTCCAACATATACCCTTAAACTAACCCAAAGTGATGGTATTAAGAGCTGGGGGCCTTTGGGAGGTGATTAAAACATGATGGTGGAACCCTCATCAATTAGACTAGTGTCCTTATAAGACAGGCCCCCCTGGGAGGGGGTGATAGTGGGCGGGCAGGCCCTGCCTTCTTCAACCATGTGAGGATATCAGGTGAAGTCTGTCACCGAGAAGAGGGACATGACTAACCATGCTGGCACTTCATCTTGGGACTTCCAACCTCCAGGACTGTGAGAAATAACTTTCTGTTGTTTAGAAGCCATCCCGGGAGCCTGCGGGACTAAGCTGGGTGCTATACAAGCCTATGAAAGGAGGACCAGATCTAACTGGTTCTCTGGGGGGACAGAGTAAGCTTCTTTGAGAAAGCGATGGTAAGTGCTGAGATCTGAAGTATGACCAGGAAGAGTACTAGGCCTGGCACTGGGGGGCAGGGAGTGAGGGCAAAAGGCTGCTGGGCAGATTGTGCAAAGGCTCTAAAATGAGGAGGGCAGAAAAGCACCCCACATCCTGAGAAAGGTGAAAGTTCTTTCCGGCAGGTGTCTCCAATTCCCACCTCCCTTTCTCCAACTGACTTCCAGCAAGTTACCCCCGTAGGCCACTGCCCTGCGACTACTGGGCCACTGGGCAGCGGGCAGCTGTGCCCTCCGGGGCGGCTGGCCCACTTGCCCCAGCCACTCGCCCGCACACACCTTTGCTACAGCGAGCACCGCGGCTCCTGCAGGATGCGAGCTGCCCTCACTCCGCCAGTGAAGTAGCTGCGCTTCGGTGCGGGTCTCACCACGGACGCGCACCTCCCCCGAACTCCCCCGCTCCCGCTCCCGGGAGCCCGGCCTGCCCCTCACACCCCCTGCCGCGGCCCCGCCGGGACCTCCGCACCGTACCCGGGCCCCGAATGGTCCTCGGCGGGAACGGTACCCACCGGCGGCACGATGGCCGGGGTCTGGCCCTGCCGAGGCCCAGGGTACCACCGCCCCCGGACCAGTCCACCTGCTCACCAGGTCCCGGCTCAGGAGTCACACGACCCGCGCGAGGGCGCGACGGCAGCGACCACGCCACGGCCTGCCCTGCGCCGGTCCCCAGGGTCGGCCTCCTCAGACTCTTGAAGGAATATGCAGCCCCTGCGGGGTTCAGCAGGTGCGCGGTGCTCTCGGCCCGTTCCCTCTCTTCAAGCACACAGAGCGGGACAACACGGGTCAGAGTCCTTCAGAGACACGCCATTGGGGCCACCGTGGTGAGGCGAGGACTAGGACGCGCCCAAGCACTGGAAGCGTCGACTCTCAAGCCCATCCGGCTGTTAATGGCTGGCAGGCAGGTGGACGCGGGCCAGGCAGAGAAACGCAGCGCCAGCTGGGAGCTGAGGGCCGGGGCGTGGGGCGTGGCTTGGAAATCAGAGCGCCCCGGCGGGGGCGGGGCCTGCCTGGCCGTGGACGTCGCAGCTGAGAGGAGTAGGCGGGGCCGACCTGCAGCAGAGGGGCGGGGTCAGGGCGCGAAAAAGAGGCCCGGCGGGGGCGGGGCCCGCCCGGCCGTGGGCGTCGCAGCTGAGCGGAGTGGGCGGGGTCGACCTGCAGCGGTTGGTGGCCGTTGGCTGGGCGGTTGGGGAGGTTTGTGAAGTTTGGGGTTAGTGTCATTCATAGCAAGCTTGTGTCTAGTTCTGTAGAAAGCAGGGAACAGCGGCCACCCCAAGCTGCAATGAACCCCTGCTTCAACGTGGTTATTCGGTAAAGAGAGAGGCTAGGCTACTGTGAGTCCTGAGAGGTGGGGGAGAGAAGCTACGATTGGTGGTTTTTCACCAAGAGGTGTCGAAAGTGATTGCTGAGGAGTCAGCGGGATTGCTAGTGAAGCTAGATGTTATCCTTTCATAATCTCTGTTTCAGCAGTTTGGAGAGTGGAGTAAAAATAATTCTGTTTACCCAGAGTGGCCTTAGAGCGATAAAGCAATCCTGTAGGGGACAGCAGTGCGTGCAGGCAGCACTGGAACGGGCCGAGCTCACCTGGCCCCCGGATCTCTTCGTGGGAGGTTCTCAGAGACTCGGGAATTTGGGGGGGAGGTTGTGGGCAGCAAAAGGACGCTCCAGATCTCCAGATGGGGGCAGCTGAGGGTGGTGGGGAGCCTAGGCTGTGGCCCCTCCTGGGGGAGGCTCCCGCCTTTTAGTGTGGAGTTAGGAGCAGACAAGCTCTCTTTGGGATCCGAGGTGTCCTTTACCTTTTTTATTGTCTTGCTTCAGAGAGCAAGGCCAGACCCAACAGAAGCTGCGAGGAGACCAATTTAGACTTGATTGAAGGTAAGGACTGAGCTGACGACACCCCATTCCTGGGATCAGGCCAGGAAGGGTGAGCCTCATGGTGCAAAGAGCATGGTTTTTGGAAATGAGAAGTCTCTCTGTTTCTGGTTTTGAGTTGGTCATTTATTTCTCCAAGGCCGTATTTCCTCACTTCTGAAATGTTGATAAGGATATTTTCCCCGATATCTCATACACTGTGGTGGAGGTGGACCTTGATAGCCGCTGTGAAGATGCTTTGCACAGTAAGGGTGACAAGAGCTAACAATTACTGACTCTAGTTTCAGAATATGAAGGGGTTTTCCATGGTGGGTATTGTTATTAGCCTCGCTTTACAAATGAAGAGACAATGGCTACTGTCAGAGAAGTACTTTGCCCAAGGTCTTACAGCAGGTTGGAGCAGAATCGGGGCTTGACTGTATTCAGACTGACCCCAGAGCCTGTTCTCTCAGCACGGCACTATAAAATCTAAACCCTGTAGGGTTTTGTTGTTGTTGTTGTGTAATCAGTATTTTATAGAGCCAACTCCAAATTTGGGCAAGATACTGAGCTATATTTTTTCTGTCCAACAGTGAGATTTGCTGATTCCAATAATCAGCTCTACCAACAGGCTATTCGTTAATTACAGCTTAATTTCTCAGAGCCTTAAATAGCCTTTTTTACCTATAAGAGAGTCCTGACAACAGGTAAATATCCCTTGAAGTCGGGAGAAGTTTGAGGGGAGGCGCCTAGGAGCAAAGAGATGAAAACTTGACCTAGATTAAAAAGGGCACAGAGGAGAGTTGTGGGAAGATGTAATATTGAGCAATTTGTCTCTCAAATTGTCTATAATGAAAGACCAGTTTTAATAAAAAAAATTCGTGTCTATAATGGACTAATATTTTTGTAAAATACTATAAAAATGATTTACTAGAAAAATGAAAAACCAGACATAATACATATGCAGCTTTCTGAATTAAAGACCATAGAATGAACCTGCATTTTATTAATCATTGGAATAAATGAAACAGGAAAAAAAAATTTAAAACCAGTACACATTCATTGAAAGTATGAATACAGGTGACTAATATAAAGAATCCCTACTATGCTTATAGCATTTTGTCATTCCACACATGTGTTTACTTCTTGTTAATTTATCTAAAATAATTTGGGTTTATGACATTACTTGCAGGGGATAAGATATATCTAAATGACTTCTATGTTTTGATTTAAAAAACTCATTAGAGAACAGCACCTGGGTGGCTTAGTCGGTTAGGCAACCGACTTCAGCTTAGGTCATGATCTCATGGTTCCTGAGTTCAAGCCCCGCGTTGGGCTCTGTGCTGACAGCTCAGAGCCTGCAGCCAGCTTCGGACTCTGTGTCTCCTTCCCTCTCTTTCTCTCTGACCCTCTCCTGCTCATACTCTGTCTTTTGACTCTCTCTCAAAAATAAATAAACATTAAAAAAAAAAGTCTTAAAAGTCAAAATGATTATAACAACCATGTTGGATTATAGCTAACAAATCTTTAAATGATATGAAGCGTAAGCCAGTCCTACTGCGGCACTTGGGTGGCACAGTCGTTAAGCTTCTGACTTTGGCTCAGGTCATGATCTAGCGGTCCATGGGTTCAAGCCCTGCATGGGGCTCTGTGCTTATAGCTCAGAGCCTGGGGCCTGCTTTGGATTCTGTTTCCCTCTCTCTGCCCTGCTTGCAGCTCTGTCTCTCTCTGTCTCTCAAAAATAAAAATGTTAAAAAAATTTATTGGAAAAAAAGGCAGTCCTCCTGTGCTCAAGTATACAGCTCCTGTCACATGGCACTATTCAAGTTCCACCCAAACTGCTCTGTACCCTATTCAGTGAGAGAAATTCATCAATCATGTCCTGGGGCTTTGGGGGAAATATATCACATTTTTACATATACGTTTCTTAAAGCTTCCTCCTGTTCTTTCTGCCTACATTGTCTAGGACCAGTAGCACTTTGCCAGCTGGCACCAAGCCACAGGCTACTCTGTTGTTGTTTTTCTAACTTTTTTTATTTTGAGAGAAAGAGAGCGTGCATGCAAGTGGGCCATGGAGGGGCAGAGGGGCAGGGGAGAGAATCCCAAGCAGACCCTGAGCCACCAGCCCAGAGCCCTATGTGAGGCTCCATCCCACAAACTGTGAAATCATAACCCGAGCCAAAATCAAGAGTTGGACACTTAACCAACTGGGCCACCCAGCCACCCTGACAGACCACCCTTTGAATACTATTGTCCTGGAATTTATGATGGGCACTTGTCAAAAATGCTAACCTCTGCAGCATATTTGCTCTAGGCTGGCTCAGCCCCGAGGACTGGGTGTGTCTTCTTCAAAAGCTACATTTACTTCATCTCAGGGTTATCTTTGTCAGGTGCCAGTCAAGGAAAGCTACAGCGTCCAATGGGATGTAAACATCACACTGGATTTTCATACTGCCTCAGAGAATGGCCTTGTTCTGGATATCAGCATTGCCAAAGTGGATGCCATTGTATTAGAGATTATAATTAGCAAGGTAGGTGCTTCATATCCAGGATTTTTTTTTTCCCTACCGTCAGTAACAGTAGTTAGGAAACACTAGACATGCCTAGTGCCAGATCCCAATGATCTACTCTAAAGGAGTGGGAAAGGTCTAATCACTAATGTAGAGCTGATAAAATACCTTTTAGTGACTTTGAGAGTACAGAAGCTGTGTCCTTCCCCTGCTCCTGCCCAGTAGCCCAGACCCTGACTTTGTGGAGGTGGAAGAATCATCTCAAATTCTGTCCTCAGGCAGAGCAGGCTGTCCAAAGTGAACCCTTTGTTGGAAGGGTGGTGAGCACCCTTCTGATGAACAAATCGGCAGTCAGCAAAGGAGGAGGGTGGGACACGGAAAGACCACCCGTGAGTGATCTCATCCCATGGTTGGGACTCCATGCTCCTGGAGGGAAGGAGTGAGTTTGTTAGTGGTTTTGTATAGTGCCCTGCATGGCAGTCTTTAAATCTATGAGGTCTCCATAGACAGCGAAGTTAGTTTTCTAAAATAGTAATTGCATCTCTCCTTACACATTTCATGGATTATTCCATAAGACCTGCCCATCCTCTTAACAGTATCTGGGGCTTTCATCGTTTTAGCTGCTCACAAAGCCTCTTGTGAAAAATACTTTGCAAATGTCCTTTCCTCGTGAGCCTTTCCAGAAACACAGGGTAGAATGGCTCGCTTGTACATTTCCCAGCCTAATGGTAGAGGCTCTGAACTCAAAACAGACCTAAGTTTCTTTTTTCTTTTTTCTTTTTCTTTCCCCCCAAAGGTTATAAGCTTTTTTCTTATATATTAAAAAAAGATAAAAAAATAACATCAAGGAATGAAATCTCTATGGCCCTCTGCTCTCTGGAAACAAGTAGAATATGAATAGAATATTACACCACCAGATAATCACATTCATGAAAGAGATGCAGTTCAGCGATTCTCAGCAAGGGGCAGTTTTGTCCCACGGGGATATTCGTCTGGAAATACTTTGGTTGTCACAACTGAGGGAGAAGGGGATGAGTAGGTAGAGGCCAGGGAGGCTGCTAACCACCCTCCCATGCCCAGAATAGTCCCCCACAACAAAGAACTAGCTGGCCTCATATCATGGCAGGTAGTGAAACCATGATTTAGTTACATCTTTCTTCTAAGGTAATCCTTTTGTGGGCTTATTTCTAGAAGTTGTTAATCCCTGACATTTTATTCTTCGGGGCTTTATTCTACAGGTAAGTCTTGCCAAAATGAGCCTTTTTTCAGTTTCCCAAGTAAAATGTATTTGTAAAATGTATGATTAAAAAAAAATTAAAGATACAAAGAGCTACCCAATGGAGTATGCCAGTACTCCTACTTCTGGTACCTTCTAGAGAAGTAGATTATAATATTAGCCTTGCAATTTTCAGGGGAATCTTCCGATAAAGGAAGAGCACTTCAGGGAACAAACGCACCCCCAAATGAGAAGGCATCAGTATACCAGAAAAACATGTGCAGTCTGAACAGACAAGGAGTTCTATGGCTCGTCAAGTCCTCTGATGTGGCAGCCTGGCTTTAAAGCTGGACTGAGCGGACGCAGCAAGATGGCGGAGAAGTAGGGAGCTCCGTACTTTTTGCCAGCCCGTGTCTCTAAAACCAGGAGGACTGAAGCCATAAGACACTGAACTGCAAGAGTCTGGAAGGAAAAGAGACAGAGTCCACTAAGAAGACAGCCTCATAGGTGTGTGATTGCAAACTGGGGAAGAAAAACGGGCCAGGACCCGGAGGCGGGGAGGGGAGGGAGCCCCCTCTGCGGAGAGCCGCGGAGAGACGAGGGGAAAAAAAGAGTGGCTGAAACTGCTATAAACTGTCTCTGGAGAAGAGAAAAACCTCGGCCTGGGATGGAGAGGGATCCTATTATCCCATCAGTAACCACAGGGCGTTTGGCGAGAGATTTTTTTTCTCTAGCTGCAGAGGTTTCCTTGGGCTTGGTGTCCCGATCCCAGGCAGCGCCAGGAGAAACTGCTCCCCTACTCCCCCCACTCGATCCCCGGCTAGGAAGCCGCCCGGCCTGCAGGGAGTACATTTTGGGTGGTATCTTGAAAGTGCTCGGACTAAAATCTGGAAACGAGGCGGGGTTTGAGAAATACAGCTCAGCCCACTGTGGCTACACCCGTGGCACAGGGAGATCGGACCCAAAAGAGTGAATTGCAATGCTCAGTTCGAGAAGGGACTGGGGTGCCGCCATTTTTCTCCCCACAACCACCAAGGTGGGGCCTCAGGGAACGGCCTGGAGACCCGGCCTGGGGGACCAGCAGTGGAGGCGAGACCTGCCTACACCAAACCACGCCCATCCAAGCTGGAGAGCTGCCTTTTTTTTTTTTTTTTTTTTTTACCTGAGCCTGGGGCAAGACCACATTGATGCACTGCTGATCAATTCTTGCTATTCAGATATATATTCCCTTATCTCATTCTTATCTCTTCCCTCTGCTTGACCGGGCACTCTGGTCATTGGTTTGCTTAAACAGTCACATTTAATCTATTCTCTTGATGCATATTCTACACCTCCGTCTGTCTCTACTTTCCTTTCTCTCTCTCTGGAATAATCAGACTATATAGGTTCTTTGCGTAACATTATCTTCATTTTTTTTCTCTTTGCCTCCTACCATATTCTCCACTTTCTCTCTCAGAATTAAGCCTTTTAGTCTCTCTGCCTGGTCAGTGTTCAACTTCCCTTCCTCCCCACCCCTATCACTTCTCTCTTTGTATATGCTCTTTGTATATGCTCTTCTATCAGCACTGCCTCCACCCTACTCTTTATTTGTAGCTGGGATTCTGGTTTTATGCTTATGCTTTTAGACTGTCCTTTGTCTTTTGTTGTTTTTGTCCCCCCCCCCCCCCCTTTTTTTCTTTTCCCTTCTGGCTTGCTTGTTTATTTGACTTACTAGTGCGTTTGCATGCTTCTGTTCCCTGTTTGTCTGTTTTCCTTTTCAGGGCTACCTCAAGAAACAAGCCAAAGTACACATGGTGGAGAGTCCCAAATGTCAATACTAGTAGGGAAATAAAATAACCAAAGGCACAACAAGAGAGACCAAGGGATACCATCAAAAAAACACTTCCTAAACGGACAGGTCCTGGACAGTCAATTAGCCTCCTTTCATATAGCAATACTCACAGGTGCAGAGTGCATAACAAGCTTTTAAAACTGACAAGAGACAGAAAGCTAGCCAAAATGATGAAATGGAAAAACTCTCCTCTAAAGAAACTCCAGGAAAAAAAATCACAGCTACAGAATTGCTCAAAACAGATATAAACAACATAACTGAGCAAGAATTTAGAACAATTGTCATAAAATTAATCGCTGGGCTTGAAAAAGGCATGGAAGACATCAGAGAAACTATTGCTACAAAGACTATGGACCTTAAAAATGTTGTGACAAATTAAAAAAATGCTATAAATGAGGTACATAATAAAATGGGGGTGGCCACTGCATGGATTGAAGAGACAGAGAGGAGAATAGGTGAATTAGAAGACAAAATTATAGACAAAGAGGAAGCTGAGAAAAAGATAAACTGAACCAGGAGCACAAAAGGAGAATTCGAGAACTGAGCGATACAATCAAATGGAACAATATCCGTATCATAGGAATTCCTGAAGAAGAAGAAAGAGAGAAAGGTGCCGAAGGGGTACTTGAACAAATTATAACCAAGAACTTCCCCAATCTGGTGAAGGAAATAGACATTGTAATCCAAGAGGCACAGAGAACTCCCCTCAGACATAACTTGAATCGACCTTTGGCACAACATATCATAGTGAAACTGGCAAAATATAATGATAGAGAATTCTGAAAGCAGCTAGGGATAAAAGGGCCCTACCTAACATACAAAGGAAAACCTATCAGAGTAGTTACAGACCTATCTACTGAAACTTGGCAGGCCAGAAAGGAATGGCAGGCTTCAATGTGATGAACAGGAAAAATATGCAGCCAAGAATCCTTTATCCAGCAAGCCTGTCATTCAGAACAGAAGGAGAGATAAAGGTTTTCCCAAATAAACAAAAATTGAGAGAATTCATCACCACTAAACTAGCCCTACAAGAAATCCTAAGAGGGACTCTATGAGGGAAATGTTGCAAGGAACGCAAGGTACCAGAGACACAACTACAAGCACGAACAATACAGAGAACTCAATGACTCTAAACCCATATTTTTCAATAATAATACTGATGTAAATGGACTAAATGCTCCAATCAAACGACATAGGGTAGCAGAATGGATAAAAAAAACAAAATCCATCTATTTGCTGTCTACAAGAGATTCATTTTAAACCTGAAGACACCTTCAGATTGAAAGTAATGGGACGGAGAAATATCTATCATGCAACTGGAAGTCAAAGGAAAGCTGGAGTAGCCATACTTATATCAGACAAACTGGACTTTAAAGTAAAGGCAGTAACAGGAGATGAAGAAGGGCATTATATAATAATTACAGGGTCTCTCCATCAGGAAGAGCTAACAATTATAAACATCTATGCACCGAATTTGGGAGCACCCAAATACATAAAACAGTTAATCACAAACAGAAACAATCTTATTGACAAGAATATGCTAATTGCAAGGGATTTTAACACTCCACTTACAGCAATGGATAGATCAACTAGACAGAAAATCACTACGGAAACAATGGATCTGAACGACACATTGGAACAGATGGATTTGACAGATATATTTAGAACTCTGCATCCTGAGGCTAGGGAATTCACTTTCTTCTCGAGTGCACATGGTACATTCTCCAAAATAGACTACATACTGGGTCATAAAGCAGCCCTCCATAAATATAAAAGAATTGAGATCATACCATGCACACTTTCAGATCACAATGCTATGAAACTTGAAATCAATCACAGGAAAAAGCCTGGAAAAATCTCCAAAAATGTGGAGGTTAAAGACTACCCTACTAAAGAACGATTGGGTGAATCAGGCAATTAGAGAAGAAATTAAAAAATATATGGAAACAAATGAAAATGAAAATACAACAACCCAAACTCTTTGGGATGCAGCAAAGGTAGTCCTAAGAGGAAAGTATATTGCAATCCAGCCCTATTTCAAGAAACTAGAAAAAGCGCAAATACAAAATCTAACAGCTCACCTAA